>JAUMHF010000002.1:12267454-12310238 GCA_032359275.1 Microctenopoma steveboyesi | reverse complement strand
AGTTAACTAGTTGATTCAGATGATTAGGTTAAGAGCTCGTTTAGAGAACCTTTTCATGATATGCTAATTTTTTGAGATAGGAATTTTTGGTTTTCATGAGCTGTATGCCACAATCATCAATATTAAAACATTATAAGGAACAACTTCGGTTGTGTGTAATGAATCTAAAATATATGACAGTCTAATGTTTATCAGAAAATAATAAATTACAGAAAATAATGAACTTTATCACAATATGCTAATTTTTTTAGAAGGACCTGTATGATAAATTATATCCTGGTTAGTTTATTTTATGATTATAGGCTACAGGTCTCTTCAAATACTTTTGAGCCCCTCAAATGTGGTTTCTGTTAATAAAAGAGTTTGTAATTCCAAATCAATTCGTGCAACGCATGGACGCACTCGTTTTAACTCTTGAGCGTGTACTTCCACAGCTCTGTACTGTGTTTTTGGTTACGAGTCTACTGCCACGCAGGCACTGGAGTCAACCAACTGCACGAGATGGGAGGGATTAGCCCCAGCACTCCTGTAGCCACGTAGCTAGCTACCAACCTTAGCTGGGTAGGTGAGTGCTGTTATCCTCCTTATTTTCATCACAGTCGCGCACGTATTTATCTGGAAAGCTGTGTGGACATTATCAGCATTCGTAATCAAAGTATTGACATCATGCCTTGTTCCGCTGTGTATCACTAGAAAACGTTAGGTTAGTAACTTAGGTCGCCTGGCTAGTTAGCTAGCATTAACCTGCAACAACACTGGTTACCGTCAAGTTTATACGTACGCTAGCTAGCAAGTGTTAGCATACATTTTATCGTTAGAGGTTGTTTTATTTAGCTTCACAATGCTTTATGTAGCCAAGATGAACACAACGTGAAATAACGGTGAATAAACGTAGCCAGCGACTCTGTGAGTGACCGAGTGTGTTTGTGTTTAAGCTAACAGGTAACGCCGACCCTACCATGGACTTGCCACATCACGGCTACCGAGCAAGTAAGTGGAAATGAATCACTGCGTTACCATCAGTAATAATGTTTTCTAACTGCATAATAAACATCATAAAGGTATAGTTCCTATTTTCTAACAAAAGCAAGACACAAACACACAGGTCACCCAGCTCATGTGATGCCAGCTGTTTGTGTACGCCTAAATAAAACTAATGCAACTATATTGAGTTGAATACGACTAATATACCAGTTACTCTATAAATCATGCCTTCATCAGGGTTATAATGTCTAACTTCATTGATATACAGTACACAAAGCTTTTGGCACATAAAAGGAAGTGAATCATTTGTTTACTTTACTTTTGCTTTGAGGGCAAACGTTGTCCTAGACATCTTGGACAACTTACACGTAACACATTACACTGAAGAATATTTTAAATGTATTTATGACTCTAGGTGTATGTTTGGTCTCGTTGTCTTGACCCAGAATCATCAGAATTTCCATTGTCATTTTGTGAAATACTTTTTGGATGTTAATTGAAATGGTCTCAATTTTCTCTGTTGTGTTTATCTTTTTTCCACAGCTACACCAAGAGCTCGTGCAGCTCCCCCTGCAGCAGATTCTGTCCTCTTTGAAGACACCAGCGCTACTGGATCAGCCATGAACAGTCAGGGATACTACACTTCGGGGTACAATATGGAAGGATCTTTAAATGATGTGCCGGGAGGTGGTGGAGTCAACAATCTGTTTGCTGACCCAATGGCCAATGCGGCAATGATGTACGGGTCCTCCTTAGCCAACCAAGGAAAGGACATGGTAAACAAAGAGGTGAGCAAAATTAGTATATTCATAGCGCCAAACACATTATCATATGTGATTAATGTTAATGTAGATGTTCGGATGTAGTATGTTAACCCAATAAAATATAATTAACCATTAAGAAGGTGGTTTAATTTTTAGTTTATGTCCCACAACGTTTGACTTTTTTTGATCTAGCCACTTTTTCATTTACTTCATATTTCCTTTTTATAGACTTGTTTTCCTGATATTAGTCACATGGGTATCAGTCAAACAGACCATTTTCTTGTCCACATTTTAGTTTATAAATATTCTCTCGCAGGAATAAAGAAACAATCATTTAAATCAGCATGACACATGTGGGTGGCACATGAACAAATGTTTAACAGGACTAGCAACTTTGATGCGCATGTAGTACAGAGCATAAATTCTATTTTACATTGCCAAGTTCAAGTGATGCACAACCCTCTTGAAAAAATATTGTGACTCAGTTGCATTCATTACCTTTGGCAACCAGTCAGTTCTCATCTGCTAATATTTGCACTTCCTTTGCCTTTCAGATCAGCAGGTTCATGTCTGTAAACAAGCTAAAATACTTCTTTGCTGTCGACACCAGATATGTGCTGAAGAAACTTATGATCCTTATGTTTCCTTATACACATCAGGTAATCAGTGCCATTCATCCTGTTAGACTTTGTCCTGAATGTCACAAAACATTTAACAGTTAAGGACTGCATGATAATGTTCTGTGGTATCATATTTTCAACCACTTATCACATTGAAACCATGCAAACAAGATAGTCACTCAGTCACTGCTGCAGCTTTATTTATGAGCGTCACAAAACTGTGATTATTAGTGCAGATATAAAAGCACATTGACCTCATTAATTCCCACACTCTTTAACTCATTCTTTCACATTGAATTATTAATTTAAATCACTATACTCTACTACACATTCTGTTCTGTTCATGTACAAAATACACACAGTGCAAACTCTGCTTACAAGTCCAGGGTCAGATAGTACTGTTTACTACTAAAACATATAAACAATTACAGTTTTAGCTTTGATAATGATACATCGTAGCTGGTCTGTTGATTATTCTGCATTTCCTTATTGTCAACAAATAAAGTATTCTTCAAAGAGATATAGTCTTTACAGTTAAAGCATGATATACAGTAGCTTATTGTCACTTTTGATTAGGACATTTGTTCTTATAAACTGTTTACAGACACCTAAGAACCACACAAGTTATGCACTGAAAAAACCTAAGATCCTCATTTTCCCTCATACTCCACATCTTCTTAATTAAATCCAAATGATTTACACATGTTTAAGTATGATTAAACTGCACATATGGACTTGATGTCTTCGGCTGAAACAAACTGCTTGGGTCTGGGTACTACTACTCTTGAAAACTGAAATTAGAAAGTCTTGAGAGACGAACTAACACTTCATATTTTCATACAATTTGTTCAAAGCATCATAGAGTTGAGGGTAAACCTACAGTCAAAAGGGATAGTTTAATCAATTCTATGTCATACCTCTTGTTTTCATTTTAAATTACATCAGCTCTGCCTTTCAGTATCTTCTAAATGTCCAAGGTGCTTTAAAGACCATGTAGTTAATTTTCCTATTCTATAAACCTGTGAGCTATTGGACAGATAGCCTTGTGGTGTACTTGTACATGTGTAATGACAATAAAGTTAAATCTAATCTAATCTAGTGACTGTACAGGGTGATTCCTACTGTATTTGTTTGTTTTTGGTAGGATTGGGAAGTTCGCTACCATCGGGATACACCACTGCCTCCAAGACAGGATGTGAATGCACCTGATCTTTACATACCAAGTATGTTTTTTATATAAAATTATCTTTAGCACTTTATTTTGTGATATATCTGTGTGATATTTCCATATCATGTGTATTTTATCTTTTAGCAATGGCTTTTATTACTTACATTTTACTTGCTGGAATGGCGCTTGGCATTCAGAAAAGGTGCGTAATTATCAAATTAATTCTTTGACTTGTACTAAATATTTTGAACACGTTAAATAAAGAGTGTGTATTTTGTTTATATAAAGGTTCAGCCCAGAGGTTCTTGGACTGTGTGCCAGCACTGCCCTCGTGTGGATCATCATAGAGGTGTTGGTGTTGCTGTTGAGTTTGTACTTGTTGACCATACACAGCGACCTCTCAACCTTTGATCTCATCGCCTACAGTGGATACAAATATGTTGGGTAAACAGACCTCTGATGTCAGTATTTTAAAGTTACAGAGTCATTGCTGGTAAAGCAAATAAATGTGATGATTAGTTACAAAGAGTGTATTACAATAAATTATATCGAATATTTACAAAAGGTGATTATGATTTAGCATAGTGGATGAAATGTGTTAAAAGTATTATTAAAATGTTGTATCGTCAATGTTAACTGTGTGTATTTGTGTTTATGTTTTTCCCATTAGGATGATCTTCACAGTGATGTGTGGCTTACTGTTTGGCAGTGATGGGTATTTTGTGGCCCTTGCCTGGTCATCTTGCGCCCTTATGTTCTTCATTGTAAGTGTTTTAGGACATCATTATAATTATGCTAAATTTCAAGAATTTATAATAAAATGTTTTTTTTTTAACATAAAGGCAGTTTATCTTAAAGTATATTTAGATTTAGTTAGTTTAGTTTAGCAGTTTAAAAACTATTAAATGTCTTATTTCATTCCATTATCTGAAAACTTAAAAACTACATTTCTAAGATCATAACTACACAGGATATTTATCTCACTGGCAATTCAATTAGGATTAAAAAACATCCATAAGTGGATCATATATTTATATATTTTGAAACTGTTTGTTTTTTTTCCAAGTGTTTTAAAGTAATACAGAACGAACACAATACACAAAAGAACAATAAATACACACTAAACCTGTGTGTAAAATAAATTGGTGTAAATATAATTATGTATTTATCACACTGAATCATTAGGTTTATTCTGTGTGGATAACAAAAAACACAGTACACACTATTATTTGTTATATCATTACACCGTGAGATTGTTAGTAATGTGTAACATGACATGTAAACAATGACCAGTATTATACTGCAGTATTATGTAAAAAAAAATCTGTTTTCTGAGGAACTTACAGCTTCATAATATATGTAATATATTATACTAATATTTTTCTCTTTTTTTTACTACATTGATTTTATTACACTCTTCTTTGTAACTGAAGGAAAATTAACGTTTGACTGAGTTGCATGTTTAATGATGTTTCTGTCTCCACAGGTTCGATCTTTGAAAATTAAGATCATTCCCTCTCTTTCCTCTGACTCTATGGGGACAGGCTCGAATGCCAAATCTCAGCTACGCCTTTATGTCACTGCGGCCACTGCAGTCTTTCAGCCAATCATTATATATTGGTTAACCTCTCACTTGGTCAGGTGACCGTTAGGTATTTCAGACCCTGACGTGCAATGTTATTCGACCCAGAAACTTGGGTTGTCGAGTGTTTGTACACCTGCCTTTATATGATCTTTTTGGAATTGCAGCATGTGTTCAGCTTGTCAGGTGTACGTGTTCATAATGAAATGGTTTTATTGATCTAACCAGAACGTGTGAGTGTACATCTAACACTGAGAGATGCTTTTTGTTGAAAACTTAACTTTGAACACAAGGGCTTTTGTTAAGAGATTTGATTAATCATAACTTGGTTTCCTTTTTATAATGTCCCTAGACGTGCTATCCAGTATTTACGCCACACAGCCAGACAAAAACACACACATTACACACATGATCCAAGTACCATCTTCCTGTTATGGTAATGTTGTGCCATTATATTGACCTTGTGATTCCTGGATTTTATTTATCTAAATTTGACAAAGCATAGCAATGTTTGGATTTTTGTAGAAAAAAATAAATATATTTAGCTTTGTGTATTCAACTTTATTAGAGGCTTTTTTTGTTGAGTGCCAAAAAATCTGCAGCATGTGTTTGATGTGATTGCTCGTTTTTTTTAAAGAACAGTACTGATTTGTTTCTGTTTATTAAGATTTCATTTCTGAAGATGGTGCATGAGCTCAGTAGTAATTAAGCTCCATATGGGACAATATGTTTATAATATTTAAGAGCCAAATAGTGTTATTTATATAATATTAAATACAGAAGTATAGATGTGTTTGATTTAGGTCACATGGTTTGCTTTGCAAATGGTAAATTCTAGCCCTAATTAACTATGGTACTGTGGCTCCATCCATTTTGTAAGCAGTAATCAACTTACTTAGTAATTAACTAAACTATAACTAACCTTATTGCAATGTTGTACAGTATTGTTTTATATTATGTAAATATTGGAACACTCTGCTATTGTCCGAAAATAAACATTTCCTCAAGCATAAAACTATTCTAAAGCAGAGAACAGAACTATGTAAGTAGGCAAAATAATTTTTGCGTGTAAAAGGGAAATTAAATATTTATTAAGTTATTAAACACTTTATTAGGTATTTATTGAAAATATACATGTGCATTTATTTCTTAATTGCGTTTATTTGGGTATATACTGTCTGTGTAGGGCCCCGTACGTATTATGCTCGGCACGGGAACGCGCCGGGGAACGCGCACTCCGCTTAGCGTCCTTTTCGTTTCCATGGAAACCGCTGACGGGAACAGAAGACGAGCAGAGGTCTCGGCGTCCGAGTGTAGTTTTCAACACCACAAATTCACTTTTAACTTTCCCACGACGTGTTTTGGAAAAATAAGGAGCCTTTAAATCAGATCCAGTTATTGTTTAGGCAATTTGGTAAGTAACGACTTTATATTACGCATTTGAGACAGTAGCTAATATCACCGAGTGTGTTACCTGTAAAGAGAAAAGGCGGCTTTCTTGACTAAATGAAACTTTATATTGTTCCGCCATTTGGCTGCTGATGTGCTTTGTAAAGCCATGTGGCATCACATACAAACTCTTGGAGCAGTCTAGGCACGTTTGTTTGTGCATTGAGTGGATTCATTTAGCGGTAATGAAAGCTAGTGCACTTAATGTGTAGATATGAGTAATTGTGAGTTTGTAAAAAAACAACGTGCACCTGTTCATTAAACCTGTCGATGGTACTGTAAGAAAGTAGACCGCACGTAGTGGACTTCGGACGTTTAGCGGATGCTCATCAGAGGGGAACGGATAGCTAAGATTTAACTAAATTCAGTAGGGAAATGTTTTCTTTGCTCCATCATTTTCTATAAGCTTGTAGGCTGAAAAACTGAGTTTAAGTAAGTTTGGAAAGTTTGTAAGTTTGTTTTGTATTATTTTAATGGTACGGTTATACTGTTACTTAAAAACTTCAATAAATACATACAGCTTTTCTATACATATATTTATGTCTGTCCTTTCTGTGGTTTCTTCAGTTTTCCTGTTAAAGCAAAAGCAAAACTGATTAAGGGTTATAACAAAATGGACTTGACTTCTTATCCTTCACTTTGAATAGTGGTCTACCTTACTACTATACACTAATTTTGTCTGATCTTTCTTGGTACAGCTGAATGACCCTGGAAATTTCCTCCCGGGAGAGATGGAGAATAGTGCTCATACACCACCACCCTCATCCATGTCTTTTTCCTCCTCACCACAGCAGACCTGCTCCAGTGGCCGGCTTTCCCTCCCGCTTTCACCCATTTCATTTCCTCCGTCACCTACCTCACTCTCTCCAGCAACAGCGGAATCATACGGTGCGGCATCTCAGTGCCTCAGTCAGGCAAACATATCTGACCAAGATGACTTGACCTGCCTCAGCTGGCTGCATTCGAGGGGTAACCTGCTACCGCTGCAGCCCCTACCCAAAATGACACCACTGCACCAGTTGGAGTCCTCTCAGAGTATTCCTCCAGCCTCATCCAAGCCGCCGTACTCCTTCAGTAGTCTAATTTTCATGGCAATAGAAGATTCTCCAGACAAGAGGCTACCAGTGAAGGACATCTATGAGTGGATTGTGAACAATTTTCCCTTCTACAGGACAGCCTCTGGAGGTTGGAGGAACTCTGTTAGACACAACCTCTCCTTGAGCAAGAGTTTCCGTCGCATTCAGAAGGACAAAAACCAGGTCGGTAACACAACTCACAATTTTTACATTGAGGGCAGCCAGGTCATTGAGTGAATACAAAGAATAAGTGCTTAAATTATAGGACAGAGGCTCTGAAAGCATCTCACTGAGAAACTGTATCCTTGAGTTACACACTGAATCCAGATGTGCTTCTCTGTTGATGTGATCAATTAAATTGCCCCGCAGGGAAATTATCATAATCTACTTCACATGTTGAGGTTGTTATATGGTGTAATGTGTCAGTGTTGCTTAACACTAACATGGGTCGTTGCTGATTCAGTGTCTAAAGTAGTTTTAATGTTGTTTCAGTCAGTGGGGAAGGGATCATTGTGGTGTGTTTGTCCAGAATATCGGCCAGCGCTCCTCGAAGTTCTGAGGAAGACCCACAGTTACCACAGCACCAACAGCAATCTCATCAATAAGCCAGCACTGTGAGTATAGCCACGCAACCTAGGGATGTTCAACAGGGTGATGACAGGCAAGCATTATCATTATCAGTAAATCAATTAATGTTTATCACCATAAATTAAAACCCTATAAGGCTTGTTTAGCCTGGACGGCTGCCGGAAATTCCTATGGGTTTAAATGGTTATTACACAATATTAACTAATAAAAAAACAATGGTTTATGTAGCTTGACCATAAATAACAGAAAAAAAGTCAATACTTACTCAAATAGTGGTTCATGTGTTTCCGAACAATGTTACATTTTACATGTATTTTAAACCACAAATAATTGTCTAACTATCTTTCCATGTTGTGTTCAGGTTTGAAGAAGTTGATTATGGACTGCCTGCAGTGTGCGACTCTATGGAAATCTCAGGTTAATTGCTACCCCTCATCACTAAATTAGCACAAGAAGTTACATATTTTAGTTTTTGGTCTGCACCAAATTTAATCCATGGAGTAACAGATCTCTGTGGCACTTTTATTATCTGCAGCTTTTCTCTCTCTCTGCAGCTTTCTCAGCATGTCACATTGTTCCTATGTTTGTGTTCAGTTCCTATGACAACAAGCCTTCTGTTACTGTGGAAACCAGCAATAACCTAGCTTAGTCTGCTTTATGTCTCCTAATTTTGTGTGAGAGCCAAGGTGTGACGTGGGTTTCATATGCTTGTGTTTTTCAGCAAGTTAATATTGTTAATTAATTATATATAAATGCAATAAATGTATTAAATGTACTTAATATTAGAGATATATCAACATTTATACCATTAACATAAATGTAATCCTCAAACTAAAGCCATATTAAGTCAGTTGAAAATCTGTGAAGTCACCTTTTAACCAGGACAATTATTTATTGTTCCTTATAACCTACTCATATTACTTTATATACTGATATCACGTTTTCCACAGTGTATTAATATATCACAATTATGTGACAATTCTAGTTTTGTTTTTTTCATTGCAGATCCTCTTTCTCACACCTTCCTCCTCTCAGCGACCTCATCTCAAACCTTGACCCCGGATAACTCTCCCTTTGATGGTAATCCACCGTGTCCTTTAACCCCAGATCATGAGGAGCTTGTCACAGTGGAATCGGTAGAATATCACCAGGAGGAGGTCAGTGAGGAGATGGAGAAGGACCCTCTGTCAGACAGCGGGTACATCGAGTTACACTACTACCAGTCTCAGCAGTACCAGTACCTTGTGGTGCCAGGTGACACCGAACTGGACCTGGAGACTGTGGAGATCCTTCAGCTTGATACAGAGGCACAGGAAGCTGCAGGGTCACTGTTAGACCTGGCAGGTGGTGGATATTAATATTATGACCCATTTAACAGTATATGCTTTTAACTAATTACAGATGGAATGACGATATCTGACACACCGGCTGCTTCTTTCTGAGACACTGCCATTTCCTTAAGCTTGTGGATTTTTGTATAGTTAAATAACCATATCGATCAACTTTACTGATGGACTTACAAGACAATAGATCACAGAACTGAATTCACTATCATACTATATCTTACAATAACAACCTGAACAAACACTTAAGTGTGCAACAAATTCTTCAGACACAGTCTAAATTATACTCTGTGAGGTTGAAACTGAGGCAAAGTATTAATGGAGTATAGTTTTGAGGGTGTCTACTGTCATTTTTTAACAACCTGATTTTAGCCTCAAAGGTTAAATGAGAGCGTCCAACTCAAGTAGAAGTACTGGTGCTAAATTAAAAATGTTCCCCAAATCAAATTAAGATTTACATGAAGCACTGAAGCCTGCAAACAATAAATGCACTGACTGTGTCTAACCAGTTCCTCGAAGTGGTAACAAACCTTTTTTTAACTAAGAAAGTTAGTGTTTTATGAACAAAAAATCACACACATAAAGAACAAACAATATATATATCTTGTTAACTGACACTGTTTTTATAGCCTGGTCAGAAAATACTGTCCTTTTAGTAGTTGAGTTTTAGTGTAGTATTTGAGTTAATTCACAAAAACTTTATTTATGATGTAGTTGCAAATATAGATTGTACTCAAAACACAGAAGGCACTACTCAGCTACAATAATATAAGTACTTCTGGTGTTATTTCTGATTATTTTGTTAATGTACATTATCACATCATGATTGTTATAGGTAATTTCATGTATGTGATTTTATGTTACTGCTTCCTTAAATGCCTCTCTTGTTTCTTGTATATTTAAAAACCCTGAAAATATATTGTAAGCTACAATGACTTCAGTCAATTCACATTGGGATTTTGAGTTACAATGTAAGCTGAACTCACTGCCATTTACAACAATGTTACATTTCAGCATATTATAGATTTCTCTTTGTAAATTGTATGTATTTTCAAAGACCTAAAATTTTGTAACCAACAAATAAAATTTCTCATGTCATTGTGTATAAAATTGTTGTTTTGGGTTTTTTTTTTCAGACAACTTTTAGAACAACTAACATATTTTCTTATTATGGCAGTTTATGGCTTGTATCGGCATGATAGTTTAATGAATAGGATCTGGCACGCTCACCAGGAGACCTGGGCAGGAGCTTTTTTTCAATTTTTGTTGGTCTGGCTCATGGAAAGAAGCATGGTGACAACAGACAGACTCAAGCAGTCTACATAGACTGTAGAAATCATTGAAAAATATGTAAAAATCACTTATGTGTGTGACATCTAGGTTAGAAGGTTTTGGGGGGGGGTTACATGTATTTGTCCAGGGGCCTGTTTTCTTAATTTTTTTTATATTTTTGCAGGAATATCCTTTGGATTTTTGTGCTGTTTATATGAATTTCTTCTTAGATATTTTCATGGTATGTCATCAAGCGGTTGCTAAGCTACAACATATTTTAAGTCATCCAAATACAATTTGTATAAATACAAAACATCTAACACCTGCTTTACATTACCTGTCTAGTAGTTCCGTATTCGTAACTTTACTGTAAACCTACATTTCCCATAGCTCTGCGGCAGAGTCGATGCACTGGGTAACGTAGTTTCTACTCAGGTTGGAGTACGTGCAGGTCGTCATAGTAAAACTACATTACCCTGAACGCACCGCGCAGGCCAATGCCGGAAGTGTGCATATTTCGTTGTGGAAAAAAGTTCTCATGGACTCTTATTGCCAGTGTGCAAAAGTTACGTGTCAGTCTTAGGTTGACTGTCTTCAGATTGTGTCGAACTTGATTGAAGACTCCAAAGGTAAAACTGTGATATAGACGCTGAACATGGAGAAATGTAATGTTACAACTTTAGCTAAAGCTAATTCAGACAATTTGAAGGTTGCTGCAACGTTACTTTGTTAAAACAGTTGTTGTCTTCGACCTGTAACAACGGACACACGTTAGCTTAACCGTTGTGTTTGAGCGCTACTAGCTACAACCGTTAGCTAGTACGTGCATTTAGCACGTAAGATGTATTGACATAGCTAAATTAGCTATTTAGTTTGTTACAGACGTCTAGATTAACGTGACAGATGGATTTAGCTTAGCTATTCTTGAAATGTCAGTTAACGCTAAGTCGAAGCTGCGAAAGGCAAAGAATACTGATTATGTAGAAGGCTGTTTACTCTATACTTTAGTGCATCTCATGCGGCACTTTCTCTTAACAAAATGCGGGCGTATAACAAAATGCGGTTTGCTCTCACTACTGTGTTTTTTTTATTGCAAGTACGCTTTACAGTCAGTGCAGAGAAATGCCTGGCATGTCCCGCCCGAATGCCACACCTTTGAAGTTTTTGATGAAGGCATAGAGGACGAGCGAACCGCAGATAAAGTGTTATGAAAATACTTGCCTGTCAGTAGTCATCATAGGAAAGAGAGAGAGGTCATCCACCTCAGAAAGCAGCTACAATGAAACCCATTGAAGCAGCGACGATGAACAGTGTGTTGGAGAGCATGCTAAATCTCTCAGCTGGAGGGGAAGCAGCATGACACCCATAAGAACATCCCACACTCAGCTTTAACAGAGCTGAATATTGTGTCTGATAAAAGGATCGGTGCATGTCTGATTGGTCAATAGCCACAGATGTGACTGTATTTATTGAATACAAAAAATCATTGGCTGTTCCCTTACTTCTCTGGAAAAGAGATTTCCAAGACTCGCTACCTCAGCAGAGTATCTGCGATCATAAATGACAGACCCCATCCTGGTCACAATCTCTTTCACCTGCTTCCCCTTTGGGAAGCGCTACAGATCTCTTAAAACAGGGACTACTAGATTTAACCACAGCTCCTTTCCAACAGCAGTACATATCTTAAATGGACTCAAATAGTACAGAGATGTTACTCTGTGCAACCTTTTATGCACAGCATTCAACTACAACTATAACTTATTTATTTATTTGACTTTTTTAATGTATGATATTTATAAATGTGACACCCTTTTGTGGAGCAAACATAATTTCATTGTATTGTTTTTTTAAGAATGTTATGACAATAAAGGCACATTGAACCTTGAATGAAAAGCTTTCAGTCTAGTAAACATAGAAGTCTCAAATCTTAGTGATTACTGTAAATAAGCTGATTGGTTCTTTAAGGAATGTGTCCTTTAAGCCTTCAGCTACAAGCTATTGTAATGATCGATTTACCAGAAACAGAAAATGTGTTTACTGAATAGTTTTCTTTGTCAAGTGCAGCCCTTATTACATGTGCCACAGTTGGTTAGTTGCATTAGTTTGTTGGTGTATAACTCTGTACTGGCAGCACGAGCCTGAATCAATGTCTTGTGGCAAAGTAACACAAAAAATAATAAACAGAAAAGAAATGCTATTCTTATAACTGTAACATGCAAATGTTTGATTAATATCTTTAAATGAAAAAAATTGTGAAACTAAGTGATTTATAAATACATAATTTACCTACCGTTCAGTTAGTTGGTTACAAAATGCATCATTGCTATTTATGACATTTATCAGGAATTAAAGGTGTGTCCACATAATTCAATAAGCAACCTGCAGATCAAAAATAAAAACTAAGTGTAGTAATTGTTACATTACTAATGTCCAATTGATGTTTTTGTAATATTCACAGGGACCATTACTTCTGCAGAATGGGGCGTGAACCAGGCCCAGTTCAGATCATCACAGTGTGTAAGGATGATCATTCCTTCGAGTTGGACACGAAGGCTCTGGAGCAGATTCTATTGGCTCCTCATGTTCGAGACAAACACGTGGTGGTGCTGTCTGTGGCTGGGGCCTTCAGAAAGGGAAAGAGCTTCCTGCTGGATTTTATGCTCCGTTACATGTACAGAAAGGTGAGGTGCACTGAAACAGCATCCGTGTCTCAAGTTTCCAAACAATTAATAACTTAAAATGGAGCTATTTGCTGCCGAACTAATGTCACGTTGACTGATTAATATTTTAAGATAAACTGAATCTAAAAAGTTATTATGTTTTTTTAGATATACAGTATGTTTCCCTCATTGCATGTTTGCAGCTTCTCCAGTATGAGAATCTGTTTTACATCATTGTAAACACATAGTCATATTTAAGGCATGAGAACCTTTATTAGGCTGTGGTTGAAACATTAATGCCTATCCCTGCTGTAACATGTGAACTAACGAGTTCACAGAACAATAGTATTTACTCATGACCTTTGTTTTTCTGTATACATGTCCGCATGTCTGAGGTCACATTGAGAATCTGTGCTATTTTTAAGTAAAACAAAAAATAATGTGAAGAGAGACAATACTTTCTGACATGTAAATCAAGAATAAAAGTTTAAGATTCTGCTCTGTTTCTAAGTCATCTGAATTCTGTTCTAATGGATGAATGTCACTGAGATCTGACCTTTTGTACAAAGTGCAATGTGGTGATGGTCCTTGAGTTTGAACCCAGCTTCTGTGTGGAGCTTGCATGTTCTCCCAGTGCCTGTGTGGCTTTCCTCCAGGAACAGTCACTGTAAATTGCCGATAGATGTAAATGTTGTGAATGATTGTCTTTGGCCCAGTGTGTCAGCCCTGTGACAGACTGGCAACCTGCACCCCGTCTCTCACCACATTACATCAGGCATCGGCTCCAGCACCTCTTGGCACGATAAGTGCTTTAAAGTGCTCAGGACTGGATGGATTTATGACATAAAAATAGTGCAGGATCTTAAATACCTATTCTTCGTGTTACATGACATAGCATCTTGTAAAACTAAATTGTCACACTACTGATTATTTTTATGGTCATGGTCATTGCCTTTCATGTGGTGCCACCATCAGGTTGAACATTGACCTTCAAAACTAAATATAGTACATTCTTATGTTGTAAAAATTGGGCTGGACAGTTACATTGGCAATTCAGGTTAAACATACACGATGAGGCATGTTTAATATTTTGGATAAGACGGGGAGTTTTTGACTGTCTGTGCCAGGTTCTGCTGAAAAGTGTCACCCCGCTCTCACATTTTTAGTAATTTGTGCTTCTGCAGGATGATGAAAACTGGCTCGGGCAGGAAGATGAGCCTCTGACTGGATTTTCTTGGAGAGGGGGCTCAGAACCAGAAACAACAGGCATCCAGTTGTGGAGTGAAGTTTTCCTTTTCAAAAAGAGCGATGGAACAGAGGTACTCGCACATTGTCTTTGTTTATTTACTGGCATGCCAACAAACAAAGTACTTTTTACTGTGAGTGTTTTGTTGACAATTATATCACATGTCTGTTAAGTGTTAAATATCTAAATCCCTCACGAAGAGCCTATTTTTAACCTGAACACTTTTGCTGACTCATTTAAGACATGTCAAACTATTGTCTGGTTTCAGTTTTCAAAGTTTTCATCCTACACTACCTCAGTCCATGGAAATGTTTTTTTAATACTGACTTTACCTTTCCAGTAGTGACAATAATGCTGCTGCATTTTTATATCTCAGATCAGACCTTTATTGTGGGTTGTTTTGTAATTCATATCCTATTAACAAAACCTTTATAAATGTAAACATCTAACACTTAGGTTTTACTTTTACTTCTTTTAGTTCTCTGTTTGACTTAGTGTTTTGACCCTGTGCTTCTGTAGGTGGCTGTGGTGCTGATGGACACTCAGGGAGCATTTGATGATCAGTCCACAGTGAAGGACTGTGCCACCATATTTGCCCTCAGCACCATGACCAGCTCCATACAGGTGACTGACCTCCTCTGATAGTTACCGATTTAGTAACTGAATCAGCAAAAAGAAATAACATTGTTTTTCTTTTGTAGCTCTACAATCTGTCACAGAACATTCAAGAGGACGATCTGCAGCAGCTGCAGGTCTGTTTACATTAGTAACCCAGATAGAGTCAGTAGATTCTTATTTTGATGCTAAAAACCTGCTTTAATAAAATAAATCAAAATGAATGTCTGAAACATCCCACCCGAATAGTTACTTTCAGCCATAAACTATTTAGTATAATTATTTATAAGATTTGTACTTTTACGATCTCCATTTACTTTTTATTTTACGTTATTGGTGCCTTCTCCTCACAGCTGTTCACGGAGTATGGCCGTCTTGCTATGGATGAAATCTTCCAGAAACCTTTCCAGGTAAAGAAAGACACAACATTTCATGCGATGGTACAGATATTGGACGTGTGTCTGATTTGTTTGAATACTTTCCTTCTTCAGTCATTGATGTTCCTCATCAGGGACTGGAGTTTTCCCTATGAATACACCTATGGCTTCAAAGGAGGCAGTCAATTCCTGGATAAACGATTACAGGTACCTGTGATTCTGTGTGCGTAGTTGCACTGTAGTTGTGAGTTTTGGAGTTGATCTAATATTGTGTTGAATTTTAAAGGTTAAGGAGGCCCAACATGAAGAGCTGCAAACCGTGAGGGAGCACATCCATTCATGCTTCACCAACATTTCCTGCTTCTTGTTACCTCACCCTGGGTTGAAGGTTGCCACCAGCCCTTCATTTCGGGGGCAGCTTAGAGGTATGATCCTCCCTTCTCCATATCAGTCGTCTTTGTTTAAGCTTGGTTTACCACATTCCTCACTGTTATTACATTTACTGTGTCAGATGTGGCACCAGAATTCAAAGAGCAGCTGCAGAGTCTGATTCTTAAACTTCTGCATCCGGACCGTCTGGCTGAGAAAGAGATACATGGAAACAAAGTCACCTGCAGGGGTCTGCTTGAGTTCTTCAAGGTAACATATTGTCCATCTGTGGTCCCCCCTTGCTGAGCCTAAAAAAGCTTTTCATATCTGACCCTTATCCGTCATTTTTGTCTTGGCAGGCCTACATTAAGATTTACCAGGGAGAAATATTACCACAGCCAAAGACTATGCTCATCGTATGTGCAGCATTAACATAAGTTAACAGTTTGAGTGATTATTTTTTACATATTTTTCCGTTTTATGACAATAATTTGAACGTTGCCTGTTTTTTTTTTTCACCAGGCTACAGCTGAGGCAAATAACCTGGCAGCTGTGGCAACAGCCAAAGATCAGTATTATAAAAACATGGAGAAGGTGGGTTTTCTGCATTAAAGGTTCTGCTCTGCTCAAGTCATTGTTTCAACACCATGACAGTTTAGTTTACAAACAGCATAGAGAATAATAGAAAACACTGCCAGTCACAGGTAGCAGCTGTGCATGTCAAGTCTTGTTAAAAAGATGTTTACAAGTGTGACTAAGAATGACTGGATCCAATGATTATAATCATTTTTACAAACTGTACGGTTTTATCAACACCAGCTCTCCAGACTGGAACGTGGCGCCCAACAGTTTTAATATGCCTTAAGTCTCTTTGTTTCTGTCTTCCTAAGGTTTGTGGGGGCGAGCTGCCCTACATCTCTCCTGACTCTCTGGAGGAGAAGCATCACTTTCACTTCAGAGAGGCTCTTCACACCTTTTCATCCACCAAGAAGATGGGGGGACAGGAGTTTTGTGACCGTTACCTAGCACAGCTGGAAAGGGAGCTGGAGGTAATGTGGCAGTCTTTCAGCAAGCACAACGAGGTAAGAGGAAAACTAAAGAGATTCCTTCTTGGATTTTGAGATGTTATTGTATGTTTCTAATAACCTGCTTCTCTCTTTATTGTAAAAGTCAAAGAATGTCTTCAGCGCTTTCCGAACACCTGCAGTTCTGTTTGTCCTGGTGTGCCTCCTCTATGTTCTGTCCGGCATGTTGCTCTTTATCGGCTTGCCGGTCTTTGCCTGGATGTGTGACTGTATCCTGGGCGTGGTCATGGTTGCTATGCTGACATGGGCCTTCATCCGCTATTCTGGTCAGTACCGGACTGTCGGAGGAGCCATAGATCAGGCAGCAGGTGTCGTCCTGGAGCAGGTGAGAAAGACAGGCCCTTTGTATGGCATTCAGAGGTTTTAGTTATATCGTTCATGTATTTTTTTATGTGAACACTCGTTACAGCCACTAGAGGGAGTAATTGGTGTTTGGAAGTACAAGGACACCAAAATGTCTTTTGATTTGCAGAGTGCCAGTGTAACATGAAAACAATCCAAACTTGATAAACACAGCACTAACTGATTGGTGCGATTTTACTGGCTGACAGAGTGAGCAGTTGAAGCATTTAATGATATGAGGAAGTGGTGAAGTAAAGAGTTAGTCATCAGAAGACTAGAGGGCAAGTGGCTGCTTGAAATCAGCCTCTTTAGTAATGCTGTGTTGTTTTCGGTTAATTGGTGGAGTGTACACTACTGCATATATTTACTCAGGTACTAGGTATGTACTTTACTTAAGTATTTTCTTTACATACAACTTTACTAGTTACCTTATAGCTTACACCAGGTGTACATATATTTTCTAATAGATTTTAGATGTGTACACAGTGATTGTGAAATGAAACAATCGAGATGTGAAGATTTTTTTAATATCAAAATACTGGTTGATCTGTGCAATTATGCTTTTTGTTTTCATAGACAAATTCATGGGCTTTTTTCTTTTTGTATATTTGTCGTCAAGTTGGATCCAAGTGTAGCGGAAACTGAAACTAACAGCAGCAAGAATTGAAAAGTCTTTAAATCCCTCAGAGGCTGGTTAGAGTTTATTACGTACATGAAACCAGAAGTGGTTTGAACAGATTGACCACATTCTTGCTGCCGTGGTTAAACAGATGACTGATGAGGCTGAGAAGTTTCAGTGAATTAACCGCAACAAAGAAGAAATGAAGTCAGCAAATGTTGCAAGAAGCACCTCACACAGCACTTAGCTGAATTATCTTCCCTTTCTTTTCTGTGCTTTCAGGCCACTGTGATGTTGAACAAATCAAGAGGGACAAACACAAGTAACAGGAAGAAATCAAGTTAAGGGACCTTTGACCTTTCATGACCATTGTGGTCTTGATGCAACCAGCACACGTTCAGCACTAAAGCCTTATCCAGCCACCCACTGAATTAAACATGCAGCTCAAACACATTAGTAGAAATATAATGCAGTTGCATCAGCATGTTACCTGTAAAGTCTAAGCTGGGGCAGGGAAACTAATGATCACTATCCTTGTCATCAGCACAGTGCAAATTTACACTTATCATTTTACAAGTTTACAGTAGCTCTTAATAAAACAAGTCAGTGTTTGCAATTCAGCGTAAAAACATTTTCCATTTTAGCTGAATGCATCTTACTTAGCTCTGTTTGTTCAGGCAGGGTGTTTGTCAAAGTTTCTGCAGTATATCTTTAAATCATTACGTTCAAAATTGCAGGCTTTAAAGCTTATAAGTTTATTCTGATTTCCTTGTTGTTACATTTTTACTTATTAATCTTAAAACATTCCATTGTGTTTGTAGATTTGCTCTATATTTGATATAAACTAGAGTTCCTAAACTGGTAAACTGTTTTGAAAGGAGACGAGGATTTATACTGTCTTAGCCATTTATTCATTAACATGTTACACTTTGTAGGTTTTGATACTGTACAATTGTCTCTTCTAGAGACATTATATATTCTACACATTTTTCCAACTCCAAAGATTAAACATTTTTAGCCTCTAAGACCATAAAGATAGTGACCAGTCAGCCAAAGAGTTAGCTTTAAATATTGTGCTTTTGGTCTTGTACTCTTTTATGAAATATAGTCTGCAGTTTCATCTGCAGTTTTTTTCTGAGGAGAAAAAACATTTTTTTTCTCATCAGAAACAAAGAAAAATAAGAAAATATATATATTCAAATATGCCACAAGAAAACACGCTTCCTGCAGTGAATGTGTTTTTATACATATCTCAATTTTCTGATCACTGCACTTGCACAGGTTATAACAAAATTTGTTACTTGTCAAAAATCCTAATAATATAGTCATGTTTGCACCTTAGGAAATGTTTCCTGACATAATTCTTTTAGTGATCTTACAGGGAAAACACCTGTGTAATATTGAAACGCAAATATTTGTGATCTGGCAGCAAATAAAATTAATCTTTCAACTATTCAACAGTTAGTAATTCAGTAATTCAAACAGTTAGCTTTTAGCTCCTAGCTTTCAAACGTTCGTCAATGGTAAAACCATATTTTCACTTTTCCTTTTGCAAAGTAATCACTTTACGTGACTTAGAACCATTGCATTCTTGGATTAAGGCTTCACTTCTAATAACCTGCATGTAATGGTTGTGTAACATATAATTAAACCATATTATGGAAGAAAATTTGGCTGAGCTGTTTCGTAGGTTCTTGTTTACCTGCAGCCCTTTAACCAGACATACAGAGATTTACAAAGGCAGATTATAGAGTGGATTTATTAGTTTTTCTTTGTGAGGCCATGCAGGGCTTCTTAGGCCAACTCTGAATGAATCAGTTACTGGATTAACAGACGCTGATTATTTGCAGCTATGCCCTACATCTCTGATTATGATGACATACAGGTTCTTTCAGAAACATTAGAGTGGATTTAGTATTACTAAATAATAACATTTTTAAATGTCACAAGACTATAACCTGGGAGCAAAAGTGGAATTCTGACATGTGTAATAAATACCAATAACATGTATTTCATGTGTCTTAATACAAAGTGAAGCACAAATCCGATCGATGGTGTGATACTGCAGGTACACGTCGTTAGAGTACAAGG
The DNA here is from genome assembly GCA_032359275.1 of Microctenopoma steveboyesi. Taxonomy (NCBI): domain Eukaryota; kingdom Metazoa; phylum Chordata; class Actinopteri; order Anabantiformes; family Anabantidae; genus Microctenopoma; species Microctenopoma steveboyesi. The sequence continues at coordinate 12,289,988 of JAUMHF010000002.1, read as the reverse complement.
CCAAAAGTATTCATAGAAACATAGAGGATGAGAGGATATCTCAGTCTATGATCTTTGACCAAGGTTTTGCACATTCTGGTCCTGTCCTTTTCCACAAGAGGAGGAAACTTCTGGATGTTTTACAAGCACACACTATTGCACTTCCCTCCTCTTTGGTGCTTTTTGCACACTACTCATTCTACAAGTGGGTAAATGCATGCAATATCTTAATAACAGCTAATGCAATCATCTCTTGCAGAGGTGCGGTGGTCATGAGTTGAGAACTGCTGTTTTATAAAGAATAAAAAAAGAGCTTGACACTGATGTTTTCATTCAGCCTTTTTGTTTTATTTACCCAAGTATTGAACATCATGTTACTCTCTACCTTCACCCCACTGCATTATAAGCGACACAACAGTAAATACAAGTAGAGTTGAAATATTGTTTGAAAAGAAGTTTTTAAAAAAAAATCACCTGACCCAGCTTTAACTATAAATTTCTGCCTTGACATAAATGCAAGAGCTGTTTTTATGATCAGAAATGTATCTGGAAATAAAAAATACAGCAGATATTACAATGTTTACGATAATACAATATATTTTGCTTTCATATTGTTTACAACACACCAATACTGAATTTAGAAGCTGAGAGTGAATGTAGGTCAGCAGCCGTGCCTCAGTCTGGGCTGACCTTAGCTTTGAGAGTAAAGCATCACTCTGCTGAAATGTGTGGATGCAGCTTCCGCCCCTCAGTTCCCGCTGCCTGGAGTCCACCGCTGCGTCTCATCCTCAAACTGCCCCCCCCACCCACCCCACCCCACCTCTCTCTCTCTCTCGCTCTCTCTTTGTGTGTCTCTCTCTTTCTGGACTCGGTGCCGTACTGAAATCTGCTTTAGCGAATTTCGTGTCCCATGTTATCCTTATATGGTGATCAACGTCGCGTCCCGACCCTCCCCGCACTGGGAGCGAGGCGCGTGCACGCGCGGCCGCCGCTCCCCGTTCACTTCCATATTTGGAAGTGAGTTCCACAAAAACCGCACGGAGGGAAGGGGGGAGAGGGGGGAGAGAGGAGGGATGGATGGCGGAGAATTTCCTCTCATCCTGAAAACTGCTCTGGTGAGCTCCGACTGCTGAATGTTGGTCGAAACATCGACACGAACGCTTTAATATTTATTAGTTTATTAATAATTAATAACAATTAATTACTCGTATTCACATCGCCAGCCATTTTACGGCTCATGGTGATATATTCTTTCCCGGCTTGCTTTTAAAGACGTTACATTAGAAACGACAACAAAGATAAAAGTTGAAGAGCACCAAAAGCTTGGAAATGTAGGCTGTTGGTAAATGGGTGAATGTTACAGGAATCAACATTAATCCAGCACAAATCGCACATTAAATCCTATTGTTGTGTCGTACGTTAGTTATTAAAAATATTTTTAGGTTTATTCCAGTACAAGGCTACACAAACACACATTCCCATAATGCTCTCTGCTTCCCATGAGGTGTGTTCGATTTGTTCACTCATGCTGTCCGTTACTGTCTATGGAAGCACAATTATTAATAGGAAGTGGCCATTTCACAAAGGATAAAAATGAATAGAAAACTCTGCATGCAAGAAGAATTAATATGTAAAATGTAGTTATGTCAAAGAGATAATCCTGTTTATTGGAAATTATAGTTTAATCGTTTTTTCTGTAGCCCCTGGGCCCTGTAGGGACGTTGTTTCGTTTCACTGTTTACTATATATATTATCAGAATGACAATAAACCCTCGTTGACTTGACTCGAATAAAGGAAAATATAATAATCCTTTTTGTATGAGCTGTTTAATGATTGTTGTGCATATATCATACTGGACTGGAGATAATTATTAATGGGTTCAGGTACACAATTCTCTCTGTGTATCACCAGTGGTAAAACACATGAATCAATGAGAAGCCTCAAATAGAACAGCCGGACCCTCGTGGTTGACAGCCACGCGCTCCCGCTCGTGCTCGCCACTGAAGCCGTGGTCGAGCATATATGCACGTGCACGCCGTGTATCCAGTGTGTGAGCGCGAGCGACGATTCATCATCACAGTCCATTGAATTTGTGCTCCGACGCTGACCAGCTCACAGCCACAGCCATGGTAGGTTCAACGCTGTTTTATCTCTCTTTAATGTGTCATCGCCGTTTTCTGCGTGTCTCATGGAGCTAACCTAAACGTGTGGGGACATAAGTGGTCAGCTGGTGGTTATTTATTAGGTGCTGGCGTCAGACGGAGAGAGCCGCTGCTGTGCCGCAGGAGCTGCTCCAAGGACCGGGACGAGTCAGTGAGCGGCGGGCCCGATGATAACGTTTTCAGAGAGCACGACGCAGCCGCATATATCTTCATCACATCCAGATAGTTATTACCAAGATATTTTCTAAAAGGTGATCTGGTAACGGAGCAGATAAATGAATGATAGTCCCGCATACTGGCGCCATTTCGTTGATCTGTCTGTGGCTCTCTGACAGTAAGCCGTTATACAAAGGCCGCTTCTGCGATGACATCCGCACCGTTGTCATGACTCTCTCCGTCGAGCGAACACCGCATCACGTTTCCGTTATTCGGCTCAACTCGACAATGCCTCCACCTAAAACCGAGCAGGTGCAGTGGCGCCTGGGGGCAACCTGAGTTAGCTAGCGGTGTCGTCAGCCGGGCTAGCTGCGTTAGCCGGGCAGAAAATGACACCCATTATGGCTGCGCTAGCTGAGATTTTCTTTTCTTTGTCTGTACGCGGCTCCTCTGCTAACCGCGTATCAGACTCTGGCCCACTGCCTGCTCTAAACTATGTCACTTTTAGTTTACTGTAATAGTAAATGAATAGACAGCGTGGTTTTGACCGACTTATTTACTGAGAGTAAATGTATGAATTGACAGTTTTGCCTTATATAGCAGGCTAGCGCACACATGTGCCTGTGCTGCATTCATGGCCCCACCCTGAATTTGGTGCAAAGACCATTTTGTTTGGTGCCTTATTATAACGGGTCTGCAGCTGGGTTTAATTTACTGCCATTCACCGTGTGAGAGTTTTGCCACGTATCTGTTAGGATGTAACAAATATTTAACAGATTTGTCACCGTTATGTAACAATGGTTTGTTAGTGCTAGCTGAAGCTAACGGGCCGCTATCTCTGGATCTTCGTGGTCAGTGCTGCGCATCTTTTTTTTTTTCTTTTTTTTTTTTTTAGTTGCGCATTTAATTTATACAGACATTTATACACACTGCATGCATGTCACGCCTTAAGACATCTACACAACACCAACAGTAAATGGGTGAAGCATACCTTTATTTTATTCATACATAATCAGAAAACATTTGAAAAACAGAAACCCCTGATACTGCAGAATGTTATTTTTGGGCATTACCGCATCATATAAATGCAAAAATTTAAATATTAATAATTTTTGTTAACCTTAATCTGTGCTGTATCTTATATTGCTGCAATGTCAACATGGCATGAAATAAACCTTTCTCCTGCACACTCATTTCTTTTTTAATTACAAACCCGTTTGTCCTGTGTTTGCCAGTGACACTGGGCATTATGATAATATCCGATGAGGCCTGTAACTGTGTATAAAGGAATTTGATTGTTGGACTGTGACTTGAATTGTACTGAGTCACTTGAACCTTGACTTATGTGAAGAAAAGTATCTGTGGTTAAGATTAGATAACATGAGAGCATAGTGATCACCATGGTGGTGTTAGTTTACCACTACAACAAAAATAAACAATTTATATAAACATTTTATTACTAATTGAGTTGTTAAAAACCACAAAGTTGTAGAAATAAAGGTGCAAAAAATACTGACTTCACTGTAATTATGTTTAGTTATGTCAAAGGTATCGTGCTGATTTTGTATGCAAAGTGTATAGAAATTTGCAACGTTCAGCAGCTATTTTGAAAATGCCTGTAGCAACAGAGAACATAAAATATTAAACTATAACTTCTATTTAATTGACAATTGATGTAAGGATAAATGAAGTGAGCAGGATTTCTTGGCTGGTTAATTATTATTCTAAAATTCACTGTTATCTCACAGAGGGCTTTTTACGCCCTGAGCAAACACACATTGCCCGTCTGTGCTTCAACAGTTGGGTTCCTTTTCCATCTTTCCTGCCTTATTTCCTTTCCATTGTCTTTTTTTTCCACTGACACTTTGCTGCTACGAAGCAGATTTCTTCCATCTTCTCCTGAAACTGCATTTTCTGTGATGAAGCGCCATAAACAGAGTCAATAGCCCTTAGTAAGTTTATGGAGCAACTGTGACTCTGCAACGTGACTTGTATTCTATAATTCAACAGAAGCCCCATTGTCTGTGACTGAACCCGGCACTGAAAAGCTCAATTCCTGACCACACCCTCACCCACATGGTCATCTTAATGGTGGAGATTGTTGGCTGCTCCCTCTGCTTGCAGACACAACTTATGTAATGTTTTATACACGCTGGTGCTGCTCTAGTAACAGACACACCTCACCTGTCAGTTAAGGTTATTTAGAATGAATGCAGATTGACTATAGACGAGCAGCAACAGCCGCACAGAGTTCTTGAGTATCCTTACAGTCTGACCTCATACATAATATATGGGATTAAAAGGCTGTACTGTCTGAATCATCAGTGTCGGTTTCATCTGCCACCAGCTGGGGTGGCAGTTAGATATTTTTCTAAATGCTGCACGAAGCTTAAATCTTTACCACCACCGCAGCCAGTCACGACCACACCTTAATGTTTCAGGGCTCCTTATCAGTCGCCCTGGTAAGAAGCGTTCCTGCTTTGTGTGATAGTCACATGCCGCCCTCTCAGGACCGTCTTCAGTTTATTGATGACTGTTCTTACTGTCCTCAAGTTGTCGTTTGTGGTCAGTTGAATGCAGTAGCCATTGTTGGCTTGTTTAAACTTGGCTATGTAAAACAGAGGTCATCAGCGCCACTATTTCATATCATCACATCACAATTTACAAAAATACAGATTCTCATTTGCCAACACTGAATTTTTGTTTGTAGTCAGACCAATTAATCCACAAATACTCACTCACATTTACACTTTAGCTTTAGATCACGAGAATATAATAAAGTGTACAAATTAGTCATTATTCAGCATCAGGGATTGCTGACACATATAAACAAACTGGAGAATGTTAGATTCTGAATACTCAAGGATGAGTTAACAAAAAAATCAAATACAGAATTTTAAGCTGTATTTGTCCTAAGAGCTGCTGCTTTGTTCAACAAAAAAATACTCTACTGTGAGTTAACAGATTACATTCTTCACAGGCCTCCGGTGTGAAAGTCACAGATGAAGTCATTGCAGTCTTCAATGACATGAAGGTGCGTAAGGCTCAGGCGAACGAGGACGAGAAGAGAAAGAGGAAGAAGGCCATTCTGTTTTGCCTGAGCAAGGACCTCAAGAACATTGTTCTGGATGAAGGCAAAGAGATCCTATTGGGTGACTTGGGAACCACCGTCCAAGACCCGTACCAGCACTTTGTGAAGATGCTGCCCCCAGACGACTGCCGCTACGCTCTGTATGACGCCACATACGAGACCAAAGAAACAAAGAAAGAGGACCTGGTCTTTATCTTCTGGTGAGAATAGTCTCTGCAAAGCTTATATGACGGTATTTGAAATTTATCTTTAGCGTTAATTTGTTTTCTCACTTTTGCAGGGCTCCAGATAGTGCCCCCTTGAAGAGCAAGATGATCTATGCCAGCTCAAAAGATGCTATCAAGAGGAAATTTGAAGGTGAGTAGCAGAAAATGTGTTTGCAAAGTTTTGGTCTACTGATGGAAAAACTACATGATGTGAAAAGAATCCCACATTCTGACAAAACAGAATGACCAGACAGCTGGGCTGTTCTCTATAGAGCATTTAAACAACTCGCAGCTCGTTATTTCAGTTCAGTCAGCCTGGATTAAGGTACCATACCTTGTTGAGTGGATACACTTAACTGGAGCAGCTAATTTGTTTCTTAAACTCTGGGCTAGTAGGAAACATTTGTCAGGTGGTCAGAAACACAACTGCATATGAATGCTGATGGTGCTTCATCACTGCCGGATGCCAGTTGTTTGCTGACATTAACATAATGAGACAAGAAAGTCAGAATTGACAACTTGCTCTGTTGCCGCTACATGTACAGACGAAAGAACATCTGTTAAGATCTAAAGGAATTATTTGGCTTAAATGAGCCTCAGTATAATAACATAACCAGTTCTTTATTCTCACTCCTACTCCTAGCTCATTTCATACACAGTATCCTACAGTAATCCTACAGCATGATATTATAGGACACGGATTAAGCTTCTTTTGAGATGCACAAAGTAACCCAACAGTACCAGCCACGAGAAAGTGTTGGTGTGATGATTTGTTTGTATTTTAAATATCATTGTCTCTGTAATTAGATGATATAATAATGAAACGGCTTTCATGTTTTTGATTCATTAGTGGTCATTTTATCCATGTTCCTTTTTTATTTTAAAACATATTTTTAAATAAAACAGTGTAAGATTAAATATAATATGATATACAATTTTTGTCCATATTAGCCACTCCTGTAAAACAGAGTGGCTGCTCCCTATAAAGAAATTTACATTTTGGGTAATGCACGTCTGAAGTTGAACAAGATGATCAACACCACTTCCGTTCTCTCACATTAGGCTATAACCATTAGCATGTTAGCTTAGCATAAAGAATGTGGGGGGGCCCTGTTTAAAGGGGCACTGCACATGAACGCGCATCTCATTTGGTAATCCTAAAAGAAAAAAACAGCGTAGCTTTTGTTTTAAAGCTACTTTGAATAAGTAGGATCTTTTTTTCCTCTGTGTAACAATGTAATGTCACCATTCTTTCAGGTATTAAGCATGAGTGGCAGGTGAATGGTTTGGAAGACCTCAAAGACCGGCACACCCTCGCAGAAAAGCTTGGTGGCAATTCAGTAATCAGCCTGGAAGGAGCCCCTATATAAATATCACTCCCCCTCCTCCTCTGCGGCTTCGATCGAGGCCTTTCAGACACATCTGTTGGGTTTAGCTGTTTATGGTTTGGAGAAGGGCAAAAGCAGAACCAGCGCCATTCGTGGGACTCTCGGGGAGGGATATTGTGGGTGGGTTTAGGGTCAAGTGACAGTTTGAAAAACAAAATAAATTCCACAAAAGCAGACTGTCGTCACAGTTCAAGCAACTTAAAGAATATGAACAAAACACACACAGAGGAAAAGATGCAACTGAGGAAGGATGATGATGTTAAAAGTTAAATACACATATTGTTCATGTTTGAGAACAGGGGTTTGTTCTTTCTGGGTTCCATTTGAATGATTGCAGAGAAAGGGACAGGCAACAACCTTTTAGTTTTCCAACCTTCAGTCCTGACAAATAATCATTACAACTACTTTTTTTTTTTTTGCCAAACTTCTAGTTAAGTTTTTTAAGTGTGTGTAGTTGACACTAGGTATAGTCTGAACTAATTCACTCAATTGCACAAGATGTATCAAAACCTTCTCTGGGGCAACACGGTTAAATATATATATATTTTTTGTTTTGTTTTTCCATTGTTTTTTTTATTTTTTTCATTTTTATCATGCAAATTCCAAAACTTGAGTGATTCCGTTTTTATTTACAGTTCTGGGTCAGCAAACCATGGCGCTTGATGTAGTAAACAGACAACATTCCTTGTACATGTTAAAACCAGGATCTCCTTGATTTACAAACTTTGGTGTTATGAAGGTCTGATGGGGAGCGATGTGTATATGAAGACCAGCGGTCAGAGTTTAGACTGAATATTGAATGGTGGATGTTTTGTATTGTCTCCTTATCTCTAATAAAAAGCACTAAACTACTGACTTGTCTGTTTTGTTTTCAGAGTTATGGTGTTTCGTGTTTAATTGGTAACATTAAACCTGTTTAATCAAGACGCTGATTTAAGTAGAGTGGACTTGAGTCTCAGATTTTGGCAGGAAATAAACATTCACTATGAAGTTTGAAAATAAAACTAATGTCACTAATTTGCAGATGGATAAAATATTTAATCTTGTCGGAGGCAGGAAACTTTCATTTACTGTTGAAAGTAAAATGATTTACATTTAATTTTCATCACATTTTCTACATTTGGTTTGACTGCTGCTCTGTTAATGTTGTGCTCTCATCTTCGGCACTAGTCTTTAATGCATCCTTGGATGGCACCTGAATACAACCTCCAGATGTTTTAACAGTCAAAGCAGAAGAGGACTTCCTTCTTCATTTGCAAATTTTCTCATTTCATTAAATCATAACTACATGTTCTAAGTCAACAACTAAACTCTTTAAGCTACATGTCTAAAGTCTAAAACATAGAGCAAACATTTTGTTTATTATAATGACAAATAGCAATACATTCAAGTTTGATTAGTTTTCTTCCTTAAATAGATTTGTAATTTAATCTTCTATCACAGTTCGCTGCAGGTCTATTGAAGCAGCATTATATATTGTGACCACATGGTGGCGCCCAACACCACTCCTGAAATCAAGTCAAGCCACAACCATACACAGTTATAAATCTCCGTTTATTAAAATATATATATCAAGCATTTTTCTAAAAAATAAAATTAACACTCACAATGAGAAACTGGAACATCAGGTTGAAAAGCATCAGTGGTTTTCACAAACTACGGTCAGCTTTGTATCTATCAGAAGGCAAATTATGGCAGAAGAAGCTCATTAATCATTAAAGAGTGACCTAGATATGAAACTATGGCAGGAAAATGAAAAGAAAAAAAGGCAGATTACCTTCATCCACAGTAGGAAAATAATCTGCTGCGCCTGACAAATGCAGGAGGAAACATGTTTTTTCCCTCTTGTAAAAAGTGGCTTATGTTGATACTATGGAAACTCTGACTGTGGGTAAAACATATTAAAATATGCCATGTCATGATCTAACAGACAGATTTGTTTAATAGACCCAGAATATTAAACACAGAAGATGAATAACCACTAAGGATCTAGCTGTGCACCACTGGTTTCTCAATGAAGGATGGTTTGTTTTGTCTCTTCTTAGTGCTCTCTTGTGTTTCCTGCGCTACTCTTTCAGAGACGCCTTCTGATTGTTCTCAGTCGTGCACACAGTCTAGTCGATTACCATGCACCCAGTAACAGATCTGAGCAAACTTCAGAGGAGTGATACGCACAGCCACATTATAATCCCGGTTCTCCCCATCAATCTCCAGCCACTGGTGTCCAGAGAAAATGCCAATGACCTTCCTTTCCCAACGCTCTAAACTATTGTCCCATACTCTTCCATAGACTCCGGAGCCACTGGCTCCTGGTCGGGCATCGCAGTGCTGGTATATCAGGTCACTGGACTCTTCTTCCACGGGACAAAATCTGTAGACCAGCTCCCCAGGTCTGTCGCTGTCAAAACCAGAGAAGTGAATGCGCTTCCCTGCTAGGTCTTCAGAGGACGGAGCCACAGAGAGGCGCATATAGGGACGTCTGTGAGGCCAACGCAGCTCCAGCAGAGCGTAATCAAAGTCCATGCTGACCTCCTGAGGCCCCTGAATCCAGCCCTTTGGCACACGGGTACGTTTTACTCTCACCCACCGGACAAGAGGCTTTTTGGGAGAAGTAAGGCCACCGTTGGTGCTGTTGATGGATGGAGGAATGAGGAAGCCCACCCTGAGCTTTCTGGCCCCCTTCACATAATCCTTCCCATCATGCACACAGTGGGCAGCTGTGAGGACGTGCAGCTGGGACAAGAGAACACCGGTGCAGCCAGTGGAGATCCGCACAGCTGTGGAGAAAGGGTAATCCAGCAGGAAGTCATTGCCTTGGATGTTAAAACGCCCGTCTGCTCCGTAGATCTGCCGCCTAACACGCTTGTGTCTGAGCTTCACTCTGGGGGAAGGATGATCAAAGTGACCTGCATCACCCTCAAACTCATCCTCAGTCTCCACTTCCACAGCAGTGAGAGTGCGGGAGCCGTCAGCATACAGGGTCTCAAAAGCCAGTTTGTCAGTGAGCTGCTCTGTCGGTTCCTTCTGGTCTCTTTTGTGGAAGCAGCTGGAGTTGCAGTGAGTGTTGTAGTCCAACTGCGTCTGAGCACTGAACCGGGAACGGGTGAGAGGCATCGGCGAGTGAGGCACCAGCATGGGAATGTGGACTGGGGGAGGGTGCAGAAAGGACAAGGTGAAGGGGAGGAGGAGCTGCAGGAGCAGGAGCAGGTGAGACAGGGTGGAGCTCTCACATGGCATCATTGTGGTGATGGAAAACACTGCAACACAGAAAACAATCACGCAAATAAGTAAAATGAGCAAAATAGCACAAGATCCTGCATTTCTAAGGAAAACATTCCTAAACAAGCTGTCACACAAATGCACAAACTGTAATCCCCCATAAATCTGGCCTCTCTCTGTTGATTGTCACTGTAAATCTCAGCACATATGCAAGTGAGGCCCGCTTGCAAAATCTAATGTTGGAACCAGGCCTGAGTTTCATGTGGTGTAGTGAGGCAACAATCAGCCTCTTGTTCCTATAATGTAGATTACCAGGAAAATCGAATTTTATCCCGACAGAAACAAGCAAGTGTTTCAAAGTCTGTTTGATACAAAAATCCACAGGAAAAAAGCAAAGTGGCTAAAAGCACATGCTGAGAAACTAGAGTCAGTCCTCTAGAAACAAAAGAAATGAACAAACCTTATTTTAAAAAACATCCACAAATTGTTTCCTAAACACAGTCTGGAATACAGAAACACGGTATTAGGTGAGACGTTGTTTCCCATCAAACATTAATTACATCACAGTGTATGTGGAGGCTTAGCAGAGACAAGGAGATACTTGATCCCCTCCACAGACTGTGGACCCTGAGGCACTCATGGCACGAAAATAGCAGGTGTGTGAAAGTGAGAAGCAACGAGTTGAGGCACGGCGGTCGCACAGGCCATTATTCCTAACAAAAGACAGGGTGGGGCCTGTCCACACACCTATGTGCTGTCCCGTATAGTGTAACACTACAAAGGAGGCACAATGAGCTGGGAAAGTACAAGTTCCTGAGTCAGGTACAGATCATTACACCAGGTACAGGACATCTTAAGTGGTTAATTGGCTGGTGGGCCCTTTTCTAAAGCTCCCATATTGTATCATTTAATACAATAAAATATCACACTTGATCACCTAAGCCCTGGAAAGACACTTTTAGTGTTTGACTATTAGGTCAAGGCTCTAATCCAAAAGCCACAAAATGGGGAGTGAGCGGAATATTATTGCAAATACACACTTTCACTTTTCACTGCAGCGACACAGAGTATAACCGAGAAATAACCCAAAGTATGGTAAGTCTTCACCTAAATGTTATCAAATTTAGTCCTGTGGATGCAGCAGAGTCAAGTAAAGTTCACCTCCCTTCACAACATGGCTGCACACACTTTCCTTTAGAGGATTGTTGGTCCTGACAGAAAGTAAAGAAACATCTGAAACCTCATTCATGCAATCTAATGCTTGACCTAAATAAATTGTCTCAGACTATATATACCTTTCTATGTTTATCTTTATTTATATATAAGACCTGCACTTGCAACAGTGGTGGTGTGTCCTTAACTGGACATGTTAGTTGGAGCTCCAGGTTCAGGCTTCCCCCCTCTGCTGGGACGCCCACGTTACTATTCCCAATCCAACCTCTACATCCAGTAACTTACCTCCGGATTAGAGATGCGTGGTCCGTGTTTACATCGCAGTCAACCTCTGCTCCCCATCAGACGAGTGCTTCGGGATCGCGTCCCAGGATTTCCTCATCCTCTCTGGTGCTCGGCAGGTACTTTCTCCCTCCTCTCGCTCCTCTCGTCCCACTGAAGCTCGAGTCTCTTCTCGCCACTCTTACTGCGCAGCCCGTTCACATGTGACGCGCCAGATGTGGAGGACGTCGCTCTGAAACCTGCTCAGCTCGGACACGGAATCACAGATGAAAGACTCCTGTCTGTCATGAAGTGTTTTCTGTCTCCGGAGCGTCCTGTCTCGCGGACCTAGCGCCCCGCCCCCGGCTGCGTGTCTGCAGAGAGGGGACAGTCCCGCACGTACCTTCACGTACAGCTTCATTTCACGCTCTGTTCGCATGAATGTTGTTCTGTGTCACAGTATCTCGCTTAAAACAAGCCTTTGGGAGCAACTAGTGAGGACAAAGTCAGGGATGCTGCAGCAGGGTTAGAGATGAATGCTGTCACTGTGACATGTGCAGCAGGTGTCAGAGGAAGAGCTCTGAATCTGAACCTGGACGGCTTCACCGATCTACAGCTACTTGCTGAGTCTGTTGATGGTGACCCCTGCTCCCGTATTAAAGATACCTCTGCACTTCCAGCTGACCAACTCCTCCGGGCGACGTCATCTGGAGGAGTTTACAGTTACTTTGGTACATACATACACGTTCATATGACTTGCAATAATTATTACAAATATTTATTTAAAACAGAACATACAATTTGTTAGTTTTGCTCCTTACAATTTTGAATTGTAAACAAATTATTCACCCTGTATATTTTTGTCTTATTATGAAAGGTTTAATGAACTTACGTTATTGTTACATTTTAATATCATAGCCATAAAATATAAAAAAGAAATTCCAACGTTGCACGTTACCACACAGATTAAAACCTATGTCCTTGTGACTGAGCAGCAGAAAACACCAAAGTAGCCTCTTCGACTCATAATCTAAACAACAGTAGCAGACAACAGCAAACATGTGGGTGACAAAACAAAAAAATTGAGATTATTTATCAATGCACCCAGAAATACGAGGCTGCAAAAAAACATATTTACCCCTAATGCATTAAAGCATAAATGTTATTAGATTTCAGACATTTCCTATGCACAGTATAACAATTTAACATTCAGTGCAGTAAATCAACATGAATGATAATTTAATTTAATTTGATCATTTTCCTTTACTGACTCAGTTACCAATCATAAATGTTCGTATTCATCGTATCAGACATTTGGCTCATATGTTTGTAGCCTAAGGTTACACTCGAGCAAGAAATGTCTTGTTTCTGGCATTGGTGCACTCCAATTATCATGCGTGCCAAGAACTATAATAGATAGAGAAGAAGAACAACTCCTAGCTGGCAGGCAGAGGACTGTTGGGACATGTTAGCAGCAGTGTTCACCCCGTCCTCTACTGCCTGACCTTGATCTCCAAGAGGTCTTTCACGTCTCTTTCAGGATCTATGTGAGACTGTGGAATTTGGGAAACAGTGCACCGACGCTCCCAAGGGTTTTTTTGTTGCTGCTTCATTGGGACAGAAACAGAGCTCCCAGTCACAGCGGCAGTGTTTTCAGGAATGCTGAGGAATCTACCAGCTAGGACACAAGTCAGGCTGTCAGCACAATGTAGCCGTTGTTGTCCTCAGAGCAAATGTCACCCCGCAGAAAACACCTAACTGAACCTGCTCCTCATCCCTGTAATAAAATCCCTGGCTTGTTGCTGCACAGTGAATATGTGCTGACAGAGTAAGTGGAAGGCATATTCCCTCAGAAATATACAGGGAGATCATTATGGATGGGAGGGAAGGTAGCAGGCGAAAGGCCAGGAAGGTGTAAATGTGTAACTTTATAAGCCTGCTGTGTGTGATGTCTGTCTCTGCGCTACAGAGAGCGAGCACAAGAGATTTTCTTTGTGTGTTTGGCATTGTGCAACTTGGCCTCCGTTTCTCTGTGGATTCCTTTCTTTCCGTCCTTGTCTTTTTGCTCTTCCTCAAAAACATTTCACCTCATATTCTTTTCCTAGACTGCAGCTAAAAAAACAGATGTATTAAAGAACTAGTAAAAGATTTTATGATATACTCATGTTGGATTTCTTTCCAGGAGTAAGTATTGGTACAACTCTCATGGCTGTGTAGCAAATATGTTGATGGAGCAGGAGCAGCTTAGCGCAACATGAAGCCCAAAAATTCAGAAACAGTTACCTAGCTCTGTCCACAGTCGAAATAAAAAATCAGTCGCACAAATGAACACATTTAACAATCATTTGCATTTCAGCGTGCATTTCTGAAGGGTCAAATATAGAGAGATTAGGTGCTTCTGGATTGTATTCTTTTCTGTCTGCTTTAAATAGCTACTAGTTAAGACGCTTTCATTAGAGCGTGTCCTGTCATAAAGCAAACTGCTGATACTTCTATGTCATAAAATCCTGCTGTAAAATTAAACAACTGACGGTCGCCAAATGTTCATCTTTATTCTCTGTTAACAATAACAATAATAGTAAGAAGAGGATGAACAAAAATATAATACTTTAATAATTGATTTACATTTTACACACAGTGGAAACTTTCCACAAAACTGCTCTAAATTCATGAGCTTCAGTGTCACACCTGTCTACCGCCTGTCCGATGGTAGGTCAACAGTTTCTTGTATAACACGTGTTTCGAGGTTCATTTGTGGTTCTGTTTTCAGTAGAGGCACCTGCAGCTTTATTTGACCATTTAAAGGGAAAATCTGCCTCAAACCTGTTAGAACCAGCTGTTGGTTGGCGGAATTTCTTTTTTTTTCTCGTTTCTGAAACCGCTTTGTCTGACAGCATCCATTTATTCAGTTGTTCAGGTCCAGGGTCACAAGATGCTGGAGCATGGAAACAACATCCCAGGAAGTTTGGGGTGAAGCGACAAAGTGTAAATAAACACTCGAGACAGATTTCCAGTCCGTCACAGGACTAATGCAAACACTCACAGTGCACATTCTGGACTGTCACTGCTTGGCATTCATGTGTTTGGCATTTGCAGGACACACAACTGAACCCATGGAGAACGTGTCAGCTCCAGATGAAATGAAATTCCTGGCCTGGGAATCGACCCTGTGACACAGACACATAGCTCCCCGTGTTTGATGGTGTCGATTGTTTCCACACTGCCGACCATAAGCTCCACATCACCGCTCACTCATACACGAACACCAGATGGAACAGTAATTTTAGCCTTCATCATTTTAGCATATTTAGCATCAGGCTAACTCAACTGTCACGACATGATTTATTAAGCAGCACTGTGATTAATTATTAATAAGCAGCGGTAATTAAATGGCTGCTGCTTTTAAAAACTGCACTTGTTAAATGACGTAAACGATTATATCCAGTGACCAATAACGTATTGGTAGCAGTCTAAGACCATGCTTTGCTATAGCGGTGGTTTGAGCTTATGTGACCGTGCTAACTCACTTCTCTTTAGTAGATACAGTGTTTACCATAGTTACCTGTTTAGTTCAGCATGTTACATGCTAACAGTTGCTAATTAGACGTAAATAGAAAGCACTGCCAAGACTGGTGGGTGTTTAGTCATAAACCGCAGTCCTGGAGAAAGAGGAAAGGTCAGGGACCATTACAGTGGGTAGGATCACGTAGGATTATATGGTGCCAACCTGTTATAGTAGGTAGGATTCATCCTACCTGCTATAAGGACTGTCAGCTCATAGCAATCCACTTACGAGACATTTGATTCTGGGTCTATTTGGACAAATATGCTGCTAGTTAAAACCACACGTCTGGGGGGTTAAGTACAAGAGTTTCGTGATAATTCTTTAATATGATTCAGAAGCTTTTGACCACTGTTCCCATACTAATTTTTTTTTTTACAAAAAAAAAGCTCATCATAATCTTGTGCTAAAAGGGATCATGTTTTTGCCCTTTTAAGGATGTTGTGGATGCATATACCTCCACAGGCTTCAGAAATCTTTCCAATGAAACAATCTGAAATTGACTTTTTTTGGCTAAACTGCTCCTAAATCCAGATTAAAGTAATCCTGTATGCTTTTCCTTCCTTTTCATGTGTGTCTCTTACCTCTGAGGTCCAGACGGTGCGTGACCTTCCAACTCAATCAACCCTCCACACTCAGTCTGTTCCACTGATCCAAACTCACACTTTCCAAAACGAATCATTTTGGCCATATAAACTGTTTTTCGACTGCCAAGTATCATTAATATCTGACAGTTTTTCGGGGAAGTGTGTTATTAGGCTGTCCTTGTATGTACAGAGAGAGAGGAAAACAACGGAGGGAATGTGAAAATGAAAACCATCAGGTACCATCCATCTGTGCTACTTGTGTTTTACTTTGTTCACAGTTATCCAGTGTTTGTGTGTTGGATTCCCTTGTATCTCCTTACTTGTAGCTGTCTGGGCTGTTCATCCTGGAGGATTCCAGATGACTGAGTTCACGCTGTCTATGTGTGAGCAGGCATACCTTGAATTTCCATGGAAATGGTGCTGTGGCACTGAACACTGGCCTAAAACAACTCCGTATTGTACAGTGCTCTCCCTCCTATACAAGTTTCCTACTATATAAAAATTTAAATTGTTCCCTTCTGCCTATTAAAACGTAAAATGGATCACAGCATGTGTGTCTGTTCAGCCCACATGCTGTGAGGGCAATGCCAACGTTTCTCTGAGCAAACAAGGATTTAGTGACAGGATGACAGTGGTTTCTCTGGATTATTTAATCTGTCATCTGAGCCTTAAAACAACAGAATGAACCTTTCATAACAAACAAAGCGGCTTCTGACCTGTTCTCATCACTTAGAAATAGCAGAAACTAGAGCACTTAGAGTGGAGTTCTTTAAAGAGCAGGGCTGTGAACACAAATAATGTTCCCTTTCTCCTCTGGACCATGTGCCTCAATGTTTTATGTCCCTTTTTTCCATGCAGATATATTTATTGCTTCTTTGCTCTTTATTTTTTACTGAAGCCCTCCTGTCATATCTGCCTGTCCTTTATCTCTCCTCATCATCAGGTCTAAACACAGCAGATATTTTCCACATTTCAGTCTACGTGTTGTTGCAGCACTTGACAAGGAGGCCATCTGTGCCAACAATTACCTTCACAGACGCTGGATTTTCCTCACTGATAAATATCTCATCATCCTATCGAGCAGATACCCCTCCTGCCGTTGCTCCCTGGTTCTCCTGCCGGGCCTTGTGGGTACGTATTCAGTCTGACTTCCCCTCTGCATGATGTCATTTAAGTTTGGCTGCATGCGCTGTGAGAGGAAGAGAAAAAAGGGAAAAACACAGTTGGCAAAAAACAGAACTAAGGAATGCAAAGTGACTGTGATGTACTCCGTAAGGAGGGAGGTGCAGAGTGTGTCTCCTCATATCTTTAACCAGCCCGGGCAGAGTGAAGTCTGCTGCTGAGGTTGGACGACGTCCTAAACGGTATCCTCCTCTGGCCTCACATAGCAACGTTAAAACACATCTTAGGCCTGGATATACAGAGAGGCAAAGAGCATCTGTTTATTTAATCAAGTGATTCTTAGTTTAAAGAGGAATTACGATGCCCGGGGGCGAAATAAATCCACTTATCACTCAAGTCATTTCACAGATAGTTGAAATGCTGGTTTTCTGTGGAAGAATGTTGGCCACAAATATGTTGTGGGAGTGAGTGCATAACAACTGCACTTGAAGATATTGTTTCTCAGTGAAGTGGTGTCGAAGAGAAATGGAACAAACATGGGTGTAAACTGGCACATAACAATGGATTAGTTTAACCAGATATCATGGATGAGGACCAGATCCTCTGTTTCCACATTCATCTTTTAACATCAATATTATTCAATCTGCAGAAATTGTGACCCTGAAAACAATGTGTCCAACTGGGAAATTATCGAAAAGCAGATACGTTTTTTTATGTCTCCAGCTCCTGGAAAAAAAATACTTTCCACACAACCTCCCGGTACAATGAAGAGATCAGTGCCAAAACACTTGACACAAATTCAACAACGACAGGCATCAAAGTGTGGGTTGAATATTTGAGTAATGGTTAGTTAACTGATACCAGAGAGAAGACATTACTTAGGGAATGCTGAAAATGTTATGAGATGTGAGTTGTTGAGATTATACAACGTTGTCTCACTCACAGACTGTGATCAACAATGACAACTAAAGTGTCTCGAGGTGAAGGATCAGCAACGACAGGCTTGCAAAGCCTTCATCAAGCCAATATGGTTCAAATAGCACAAAATCTATCAGAAACACAATGCTGGTGGCTGCAAACCAACTGACCACATGAAATGGATCACATTTCCTGAAACTGTTTCCCTCGAGGAGATGGAGACAAAAAGCATTCTGGTCATTTGAGCAGAGGAACAAATCTGCTGTAAAAGACTCTGCAAACACACAAATATTTACAGCCTCAGAGCGAACATTCTCGCTGACACTTGTCCGTGTGGGTCTCTTGTTCATCCACGGATAAGTTGATGACTAATAAGACACTAACCTCCCACCATGCATATGCTTGTTTGACCCTTAAAGTATGTGCATTTTATTGTCGTCGTCTCCCGCTCTACCTGCACTGAAATGTTAGTGCAAACATTCCTTCCACTTTGGAAACTGTAGACATATTTAACCATTTAACAATTCTTTGCTGTAGATTTCATAAGAAAAATCTAGATGCTGCATCCACAACAACACAGTTACCAACATTATGTAGCTCAGTCTATAAGGTTTCGTAATAATACCGTTAGATGTTGTAGTATCTTCAACAGGTAACTCAGGTTCTGCACATACATGATCAATCGGGAACACTGATCAGCCATATTTCATATACAGCACATAAATATCTGAATGTGTATTCAATCACTGTCTGACTCTGCCTACAACAGAGCTTCAGGATACACTTAAATGAAATGTGCTCTAACTAGATTTCAAAACCCCAAACCATAAGAGTAAAATCTGCTTATTTATTGCTGCAGTGATTTGTGTTCCCTGGGGGCGGAATAACAAGCTGTCACATGAGTCCTAAAGTTAGAGAGCCGCATTAGCACTCATGTGGAGGCCATCTGATCAATATACACTCAATACACTCTGTCCTTGTAGCTCAGATTGGGTCTTCACCAACTCCTGACAAAAGTATCTGGTTCTGTATTGACAGGAGGCTCACAGCACTCTCTGCTATGTGGCACTATGCCAGCGGTGTACAAAAGGTTTTTTGGATCTCTTGCTGGTGACAGCTGTGAGGGATTTTCACAGAAAGGCTACGGGGAGCAGGATCTGCAGAGGAGGCCGTTTCTTTTTTTCAAGTGAAGCTCAAGCTTTTCACATGACACTTTGTCATCTGATCCAGTATCATTGCATAAAACATCAATTAGTGCAGGTTTAACAGCCTTAAACATTACACAAGCCTCTCGTGTCAGGGTAAACAGCGCCGCAGCTGAGAGGCACCTGAATGGAATGTTCTGGAATGTTCCGGTTACGTTCCGGAATGCTACCGCCACAGTTCTGCACTCTGGACTTCTCGTGAAGGACCCGCCCACAGGATCAACACAGTTGCTAGGTAACAGAGAAGCCTTGATAACAGCTACAGTGTGGTCTGTGGAGAGGAATCCAGGCAGTGCGTGTGTGTGTGTGTGTGTGTGTGTGTGTGTACAATCACCAGCCCCTAAACACAGCAAAAGGAATAAAGCCTACAACCAGGACTGGACTGGACAGCTAAATCCCTGAGGGTTTAGTCCTATATGCTCATTCTGTGGCCTTTTTACACAACACTAAGTTTGAAGGTTAAGTCCTTCATATGTCTTCTTATAGTAATAATGACTGATAGTCATTAAAAGTTTAAGAAATGACTTGGCTAGTGAAGTATAATAATACACAAATCAGTTGTTAGCACAAATAATGATTCTAAATTTTAAAATGATTGTCTTTCTTTGTTTTATTTGTCTGCATAAAGACAAACATATTCTCTGAAAGCAGCATTCGTAGAGCTGAATATGTAAACTGAACGGGAAATGATCTTTGTTGACATCATGTAGCAATCTGGTTATGCTTTAAAATCAACCACTATCAACAACCATTCATCAGGTTCCAAGCCGAATCTGATGACTGTGTTTCTGAATGAGTCATATCTTGTCAAGCTAACATTAGTTTTGTTGGTTGGATCAGTTATCTACACAACACTGCAACCTGGCAGTTAATGGATGTAAATATTTAATAACAAGTAACCACCATGTAATAAATATTTTGTGCAGTGTAATTCATTTTAATTCAGTGATGTATGAAACTAAACTTACTAAGTGAAGACATGCCTTCTGGTGCAGGAGGCTGACAAATAATGGTGATTTCCCTTGGAAGACGACTGCTCTACCCACTGAGCTATACATGGCATAACATTATGACCATTGACAGATAAAGTGAATAACACTGGTTTACTCTTCAGCTCGGCTCCTGTTAGTGGGTGGGACATGTGATGTGTGAAACAGGAACAATGGACAAGCATAAGGATTTGAGCAAGGTTGACATGGGCCAAAATGTGATGGCTGGACAACTGGGTTAGCGCATCTCTAAAACTGCAGTTCTTGTGGGGTGTTTTGGTCTGCAGCGGTCAGTGGTGAACCAGCAACAGCTAATTGATACACATGGGGAGTGAAGGCTCAATCCAATCGTGTATCTGTGGGATATACTGGACAAACAAGTCCAATTTAAGGCCTCAGTTCTTACAGGATCAGGATATTTTGGTACCAAAGCATAACTTCAGAGTTTATTGGGGGCATCTTTCAATGGGTCAAGGCTGTTGGCACTAAAACCACCTGGTGTAGGGATCCACTCTTTCACTCTAAGCTATCCCCACTGACTGAGTGAATGACTCTAACTCCTGGACCATGCACCTTCCACCTATAAAATATTCGTTTATCTATTTTATCAAGTGTTACTGTATGGAAAAGGTAAAAAATTGACTATGTAACATTATTTTGCAACTAAGCCTGAGACTTAAGAATTACACTCTCTGAACAAAAGTGTCTAACTACAGTGTTACCTGACTTAAATGTGTTTGTTTGTCAAGGAGCAAGACAGTAGAGGGGCAGAAGATTTAGACGGGCAGATGCAGCTCTGATGAACAGAGCTGTGAGGCTGCAGGTTGCCAGATCTGATCATTCTGTTTTCATCTGCAGCTGCAGAGCCTCGTAGTTACATGCAACAATAATTTAGTGACATTGATCGCCAACAATAAAAAAAACCAATAACAGATAATAACTGACAGTCTCACAATGCTGACACTTCCTAGACGATATTCTAAACAACTGGTCTGAGAAACAAGGGCATCATTTTCATCCAGACACACCCCGTCACTCTCTCCAAAAACAAATTAAAGCTCCTAGCAGAGGCAAAAGTGTTGACCCATTACTGCATTCCCTCAGCAAAATAAAAGCATTTTTCCACTGCTTACTTCTCCCGCTCTATGGCTACCACAGGGATTTTACGGCTCTGACTCCGCCAGACTCGTGTATTGTGAATGAGGGGCTGTACAAGCCAAAGACATGCACTGTAAGGTTTTCATGTCTATGAAAAAAATCCAACAGAGAAGAAAACACTGCTCTTACTGCATTCTTTGCTTTATCAGGAATTCACAGAGGCCATTCACGGTTTGGCCATGTACTTTTTATTGGATCCTATTGCTGTTCGCCTGGGAATAACTAGGCCGCCTATTTCTTGTTCCAATTCTCTTTGAACAGAGAAGCCACAAACTGGGCTTCAGACTTGTCCAACTACTCAGGGCAACTCCACACAAACAGCTTAATCCTTTCAACACTGCATATCACACAGATACAAAGCGAGTGTTCAAAACAGACCTCTGAAAGCTGGGAAGCTCATTTTTCTGAGAATAATACTCTCTATGGAGATGGGAGATGCACAAGCTTGGGTTCAAAGTTTTGTCCCCATGACTGGTTCTGCTTTAGCTGCAAACAGATTGATGAAGCAATGACGCTCATAATTGGATTCAAGCATGGCACATTTCTGCTCTGTGCTCAGCTGGAGCTTATTGTTTTTGACCTGCATTTAATCCACGGCTGATTGTGGTCTATAAATTCAACAGACAGGAGATGGCACATGGATTAACAGCTCCACAAAGACATCAAGGTTATGACAAAGCATTCCAGCGACAACTGTTTAATTGCAAACGTATCTGAAGGTAATCCACAGCCAGATGAACAAAATGCCCAGAGGAGGTGAGCCCCTGTAAATCTGGGATGATCACAAAAACTTTGCAAATGATAATAAGTGCTATAACCCCCCCACCCCCCACCCCCCCTCAAAAACCCCATGCCAAGCCAATATAAACTTGGAAAAAACTTGTCTGACACCAGGGATCCAGACAGAAGAGACAGAAGAGAAAATATATCCCAGAAAGAAACTAAATATTTTATTATAGATCCCTCAGTCCTCTGCACCCGTCCCATTTCTCTCCACTAAATTATTAGAAAAGACAGAAAGATAGAATAAAGGAGGAGTACTGCACAAAGAAAGAGAGCGAAGCACATGAGGCAACCGAGGTGGCCAAAGTCTGATCTCAGTACAGACAAGGCTGGGCTGCAGCTGCGTGTCCTCACGTTCAACTCCCATCTAGATCCACATTAGTAACCCCATTTCTCAGCCAAGGTCTGCTCCCACTGACACTTGGACAGTAAGTACTCTCAGGTACATTTACACAAGGTTTAGCTTGTGTCCTTCTCTCTATTGATGTGTCTGCAGCATATATATATATATATATATATATGTATTTACATATTATATACAGCTGTATTCACAGAGTCTATGAATTTACCCTTG
>JAUMHF010000002.1:12244040-12267341 GCA_032359275.1 Microctenopoma steveboyesi | reverse complement strand
ATATATATATATATATATATATATGTATTTACATATTATATACAGCTGTATTCACAGAGTCTATGAATTTACCCTTGACCACTGCTGGTACTGTGACGTTTTTGTTAAATGACCCTCATTGTTTTTCCTAGAATACATGTGCTCCCATGTGCACACAATTGAATATCATCAATTATGGGCCTTCATCTGACCCATATATTAATAACAGGATGAATGATTCTAGCAAAAAAATCTGCACCGGTGAAGTTTGTGTTTCATAACAGTGGAACAAAGTTCACTAGTCTGATTGATTGATTTGGTGATTTGATTGTTTGGATGGTTCTTTCATCTCATGGTTTAATCAAAAGCTCATAATAAATCAATACAAATTATTAATCATATATTGATTGAGTTTTGCAAAAGCCCAATGAAGCTGGAGAATCAACATTCAACATGTCCATAAAGCAAATTTGTGCCTTTATTGGCTGCAAGTGTGTGATGTAAACTTCTCTGTTCAAGTGCTCAAAACACAGGGTGGACTACATCGGTAAGATCCTGCACAGTGACAGGCTATCACTGTATCACTGACAGCACATGCTGAACACACAAACGGGAGCTTGTAGACATTTAGTGGACATGTACTGCTGATTGCCCATCTGTAACGCTGCTCTTATTAAGACACATATGGTTAGATTCTTTTCCCTTTTATGTGGTTCAGTCAGACGCAACAAAGCTCTTCCTCTTGTCATCATCACATTTTGTAGTGTGCATATGTGGAACATTGCTGCATCTGTCCAAGGACCAACAGAAACCATGACTATGGACACAACCTGGTTGTGTCTGACACATTCTGTCTTTAGAGCCTTAGATCAGATAAGGAAAAACCCAACCCAACTCCAAACTCCATCCCTCAGGGAGAGCAGAGGAGGGATCCCTCTTATGGGACAGGCAACTGGATGTGGTGTGCACAGAGCACATTCAATTAAATTTACTTTTAGAAGAAAAATCATACTCACAAACACACGGTGTATATCAATCAGGCTGTGGGCAGTGAAAAAAACAATCTGGTCCTACAGTAAATCTCTCCTGGTCACCTTTAATTTAGTGTGTGTATATTTCTTTTGTATGTTGTCTCTCATGTCAAGTCTCCCCACCAGCTACAGGCTCCTGTGCTGTGTGTTGCCGTCACTCTTTTCCCTCATGCTGGGGCCTTATAGCCAAAAAGGTGTTGTTACGAGCCTGAGATTTGGCAGAGTGTTGAATGACTGTCAGCTTAAAGAGCACCGGTTCACCAGCTCCACTGAACAACCAGAGAAACTGCACTCAGCTGCCAAGTCCCAGGTGCTCTCTAGTCACCCACAACAAACACCTAAAAACCACAGAGGTTTTAACCTGCTGTCATTAGCTCTACTAATATTTGTATCTTTCTCACTTTGTGTTAATGGGAAACCTTTGTCACCTAAAACTTGACCTAGATTGTGTTATTTTCCAGCCACTGTTTTTCCCGTTTGACAGCTTGGAGCAGTTTGAGGAATAAGTGCCGAGGATATAATGTGGAACACAAACCAGCAACTCTGAAACCATAAACCCTCTTCAGGTTTTAAATATAGCCGGAACAGTTACTCAGTTACTTGAATGACGGAGCAGTGTCATCTGTTTTAATAATCAACATCATTCTCAATCGTTTTACAAGCAAACATTTTGTGGTCGTGACCTTGTCCAGTTAGAAGATTTATTGTTTTGTTCCTGTTTTATTCTATTGTTGATTAAATACTTAAGGCATGTAATTACAATTATAACCAGCCCAGCGGAACAATATTATGAATTCATCTGCACATTAATTGATCATTTAAGTCATTGTTGGATGTGTGTGTCCTCCGATTACATGACCAGTTGCAAAAGTAGAGGAGACTGTGAAGGACACAGTCTGTTTCCCATCTAAATCAACTCTGTTTCTTCCTGAATATAAAACAAAAATATGGAAACAATGAGCATGTTAGGCACTACAAACAGCGTGAACCTGCTGCTCATAAATCAGAGACCTGACAGCTCTATAACAATGGACTTCACCTGACCTTTCCTCAGAGCTGCTGCGGGGAGGCGCGGGCCTGAGGATCTGTGCGACCAAGCAGGACCGCAGACATCAGGCAGCGTTTGTCATGAGGGAAATGCAAAAGAACGACTTACATGTGAGAGCATGGTTAATTGAATCTGCCTGTTTAGGTTGTCTGTGACACGGAAAACACAAAACAACTTCCTCAGAAGAGAAGAGGAGACGTGGTGACAGCAGTGTTTCTTTTAAAGGCGCCATGTGATGGACAGATGGAGTGCTGAGTTCAACTCATGCAGACGCTCCGTTCTGCATGAGATGGTTTCAAACACAGAAGTGAGTACATAGATCATTTTTTTCTTCTATGTAACTTTACTTTGCTTGGCAGATGCTTGTATCCAAAGCGACTTACAGGGAGCTAGAACTGTGTGTCTGGCTCAAGGACACACCTGGCTACATCTCTTTGTGAGTCCTTCACAAAGAGATTATTTCACCCTCAACTCTTAATTCATCCTCCAAGTTGAGGTTTTTACGCTCTGTTCTCGTTCTCCTAGTTTGGCTGGGAAAGTCCAAAAATGTCATTTACGCCAAGCATAGGGAAAAGCTCGGCTCTGGCCTGAGCAGCTCCAAGCTCTCCATCACCTGTTTTACAATGTCAGATTCAGCTGGGTCAATGCTGCTACTGTGCATAGAGACGATGAATACAGGACGAATCCATGACACCTATTAATCAACTAGCAAATGCAGATTTGTGGTTTCTTAGTGTATGCAAAGACATCAAGGTCGCTGCAGCAGCATGTGCAGCGTATATGCTGTGCTGACATAGTAAACAGCGCGTGGGAGTGAGGCCAGGTATCTTAATCCCCATCACCCTTGGGATTCCCCACCAAGAGATCCCATTAGTGAGGATAAAAGCTGTAATGTAGTCCGGAGTGGCTCAATTGGCTTGTGGTGCTCTGCAACCCCCCACAGGTCAGCAGTGACCTCCATCTGATCCCTCACTAACTGGAATTACAGCTCTGGCTCCAACTGGCAGCGTAAAAGAGCAATGAACTGTGAAGCATTTTGATGTCTTGATGAACAACACACACACAGCATTAAGTCCAATAAGGGGTACTTTAAATTTTTAAAAAAGAGCAGTTTTTGCAGATACTGCAGAAACACTCAATGGCTTAAAGATCTAAACACAATTTTACAAACAAATTTCAGCTGCTTGGTTGGTTGATTTTAAGTGGCAAAAGTTGAGTCTAGATGTGTTTTCAAAGAGGAAAAACATGTTTACAAAAACATCTGATGGGACAAAATGTGTCTAGAGTCTTCTCAGACATTCGGCGCAGCACAGAGACCTGGGTCAGCACCTGGTGTCACTGAACAATAATCACACACGATGTGAACATGTGAAATAATTCAGCAACTAGATCCGTACATCAAGATGTATTCTCCTCAATGATGTCTGGAGAGCGATCAGAGAGTGGGTGTGGAAGCATGAAAACGAAGACACCTGAACATAAATCATAACCTTCATTGTGGATGTAACAACAACCAAAAGAAATCTGATCACGCGTTGAAGTCATTTGATCAGGAAAACACGATTATGAGGCAAATCTGATCCAAGTTGTTATATCACCACAGGTTCATAAGCAAAGCAGTAATCAGTACTGAGAGGAAGAGACTGAGTCTGAATTACTCTGAGCTGATTCACTGCCTTTGGCCTCAGGTCTGTGTGTAATGGGTTTAGTATGTTTTTCTCCATAATGTGTTTTACATTTTAAGCAAAACTAACTGATAAAAACCTCGGGGAGAAGCCAGAACTGCGCCATCAGGTGACCAGTTTGCTGAGCCAAGGAGAACAGAAAGTGTTTCTTTAAAAGGAAAAAGGAAAAGATTTGAGATGTCGATTGACGCTTGTGCGGTAAATCCTCAGTGTGTTGATCATGGCTCGCCACTCTGGTCACCTTTAACCTTCTGGACTCACACTGAACTTTCAGATCACAGCCTGTATATCACAGTCAGAAAAAGTTTGCTGATAACAGCAGTGATGAGTCTCATTAGTGGAAATGACTCATCATACAAAGAGGTGGAATCACAGTCTCTCCCCCAGTGTAGAAAAATCAAAGGAAATTGTGGTCGACTACAGGAGAGGTCCTGCTCAGCTTCACCCCCTGACCATCGACAGCCCTGCCACGCGCAGTCAGCAGGATATTTACGCCTTTTCCACTAAGTCAGTTAAGGCTCTGGTTTGGATCCAGGGCCTAGTTTCAACCAGTTCTTTATGTTCCAACAGCTCTTGGCCAGGTGAACAGGTCCCAGGGCAGCTCCAGGACCAGGGACCACTTATGTCTTAGGAGGTTTGTTTTTAAAAATCATATGTGGCTGAAGATAGTGGTTAGAGCTATGAAACACAGACATCAGGTCATCTCTTCGTGCTAAGTATATGCAACACAATGCTGAAGTCTTTCATTTATGTAACATTACTATGCTCCAAACATTACGGTGTCCTGGAAGGGAACTGTGTGACTACGTATAAACACTGCTGTAGTTTCTACATAATATCTAAATGCATAAAAAAGCCCTTAAAAGTGTTGTGCATAGAGGCAAATGGATAAATGATGGGTGTTTTCTCCAAACATTATGGAGAACACTGTTTTTATGAGCAATTTAAAGTTTACAGATCACACACGGGTTAAACACAGGATGGTGTTTAAACAGTTTCCTTGGTTTTAAAATGCAGTGAAAGCTGCTGCTGAGGTGAGGTTAACGTAAAGAAAAAAGAAATATAAAGCATAACGATAATCATCGGTTTGATGGTGGTGAGAGGAGAAAATGACAAAATGAATAAAGTCATTAATATTTCATTTTCAGTGACATGTTGAACAGAAGCTGAATCCTCTGCTCCACATTAACGTCCAGCTGATAATTTGTGAAGGACTTTTCTTAACTTTATTTGGAAAAGCTTTTGAAACCTGAAAAATGTTCATCTTGAAATATGGCTTTAATGCTGAGAAATATTTGAGCTTGGATCCGAAGCTCTGATGGTTTCTTTCCATCTCTCCCCGTGTCCTGTGCACAAAGCCAGGGCTTTCACAGGACTGGGGACCATCTGGTAAAATAAACGGCCAAAGAAGAGATTAACCGACACCACCCTTAGTTATGGAAACACTAAAGCCTCCTCTACACACACCTGGTCGAATCCACATCCCCCGTTCTCCTGGTTATGATCTTTTCATGTGGAAACAAGGAGTCAAATAAACCAGTGTGGTTTTACCAATTAAGAGAAGAAAGGAGGTCTGCGAATGCGGAGAGGCAGCAGCAGCTTCTGGAGTCAGCATGAAAGCTGCTCATTTGCTAACACCCTGCTGGGTTAATTCAACCCCTGCTCGAGTGTGTATGTTTTCACACTGGCCTGCTGAACTCTCTCACACCGGAGGACCTCTGATATGGACAAATAGACTCGGAGGAACGAACACATAATGATGTTCACCTACAAATTTGCAGACGAGGCCGCACGTCCACACTGTCTCGCACGCAACACAAGTATAAGTGAAAAGGTTCATCACTGCTGGAAATGAACCCTCTGGGAAATGAGCCTGTTTTATTTGTGCTGACTGTAATGTAAATGAAATGGAGTTCGGGGTGTTAAAGGGTGGCGGTGGTAGCATTCAGTCGGCTGTATGTGCTGCTTTTTCGAGTGTCCACAGCTGGTTTTAATATAAGAGGAGCTGTCAGATAAAAAATGGTCAGAAGCAGAAGAAGAAGAAGTAAATACCATAACAGAAAATAACACATTGATTACAACACCCTGTTGATTCAGGCATTCACCCATCAGTCTTTAAACAGAAAAGCTGAGAAGATACCAAACGTTGGTTATATCAGAGTTTAAGTTTTCACGCTTTTCACTTTCACAGCATTTTTCTACCATAGCATCCATTAAGTGGTTTCCATTCATCCGTGTAAGGTATGAAAGTAATCTAGCGGTCATGAACGTCCTAGTTGTTTGACTCTAGTAAAAATTAGGTCTGTGTTAAAGAAACAGTTTGCATGAAGATGCTGTACATATTATGAAGCCCACATAGAAATCATATTTACACTTATTAAACACTGTGTAATTGGCATGGACTTTAATTTATACATCGTGTCTAAATGAGTCTGGGTTTGATCTGTTTTTGTATAAGATGTATACGTGAGTGAGACCTGGCAGCTCCAAGTGCAGACGGCCCTCCTGGGACAGACAGACAGGCAGTGTATACGGGCTGGACCACAGCCCACTGCAGCACACCCAAGAGCTGGCTGCACGTGCGCTTTGAGTCATGTCGACCGCAGACTGCAATTCATCCTGCAGCAGCAGCAGCTTGGTATGTGGTAGCTTTTAGTAGCACAGATTTCAACAGCTCACCTCCCTGGACTCTCATTTAAACACAGCTGATCATCCCTGTGGTCAGCTGGACACTTAGAGCTCTGTGAATCTGCCCTGTCAGCAAAAGGCAGCTCAGATAAGGCGTGAAGAGACATAATGATACCACATTTCAAAGCAGAGAAAGCTCTGGGTTGGCTGTACTTTCCCAGAGCTACACTGCCAGCGTCAACTGGAAACCTGGACTTCTCGCAGGTTTGTGTTAAGAGCAGATGGGAAGAAAGACCCTGACAATCAGCTCATCACAATGTCTGATGGAGTTACAAATGTTTATCTGATCTCAGCGGTGGAGGGTGTATGAACATGTGCATCTTCCCTTTAGCTTTATGTTTCTGTAGGTTAACATTAAAGACATGGAGGAACATTTCAAAACAGGAGGAATTATTTACTGTACAAACCAACACAAAATACACGTCCATCGACAAAACATCAGTCCTTCACCTTCAGTCATCAGGCTAACAGAGGAACACTGCCACCTAGAGGTTAACAAACGGAACTGTGTGCTCAGTTAGCACATGGATGGATTAACCAGGGGTGGGCATTTTCAGTCCTCGAGGGCCGCTGCCCTGCTGGTTTTCCAACTATCTCTGCCCTACAGGTTGCTCATTACCTTGATCAGGTGTGTTCAGCCAATCAGAAGTCACAAATGCATGGATGCTTGGAAATCCAGCAGGGCAGTGGCTGTCGAGGACCAGGAATGCGCACCCCTGGATTAAGCACATCTCTATGAAGACACAAAACTCCATATTAATACACAAAAGAGACGGGGCGACCTATCAAGGAAGCAACTGGTGTGAGCAATGGTTGTGCAAAGCGATGCGTTGTATTTGATCACGCTCAGCACCGCAAGACCTGCCCTAGTAGTTCCTGGACCTTCAGATGGTAACTCCAGCAGAAACTACTTCCTCGGAACTCGAAACACAGGTAACAACTAAGAAGAACTAAGGTTCCTAGGCCCCAAAAAGTTCCTTTTAGTTATGTGCATTTAGTATTTCATATACTATGGATACAATATGAAGAACTCCATTTTAAATAAAATGTTAACATATTACCTTTTAGGGTCGTACATGAGAAAATATGTATGGAGTATTGTGACATTAAAAAAAACAATAGCAAACCCATCCACTGCTGCTCAACAGTAAAATGAATCCAAAAACGATGCCTTATTTAAAGATTTATTAATTTATAATACAAGCTTTTATGTAGACCACATTGCATTTTAGTTTTTACATTTACTCGTACTGAGTTAAACTTCATACCAGTGACATTGATTGACAAAAACACAAACCAAAGGACACTCAATGGAGAATTAAAAGGTTTACGACCGTCTCTGAAGAAACCGCAGCCCGTCAACACTCCCAGTGCATCACTTACTTCTTTTCTATACATCATATGCCCTCACTAGTCGTCATACAGTATGCCTCGTGCATCACACACCCTCAGACACTCGCACACAAACTCAGCCACACTAAAATTCAACAAATATATATATACACAAGATAAAAATTGATATTTAAATTTCAATATTAATGATATTACTGAATTCCACGATAAAAGGCAAACAAGAAGACAGCATCCACATGAAAACCATCACCATTTTCTTTTTTAATGTTACTCTTCTGATTGGGAGAGACTCTCCCCTTGCCTTGCCTCCAGTGTCCAATAGAAGAGGATGTTGCACCAACAACACGCCGCCCCATCATGTTCCACCACTTCTTCTGTCTGCATTTAACTGGCCCGCTGTGTTGGCTCCCATTACGAGGGAGAAGCAACTGTCTAGTCAATAAAATCACCACCAGAGGTGTGAACACAACACCTGGGGTCACACAGAACTACCAAACGCCTTTTCAGCCACGCTGGGAGTTTGTTGGCGCTTCTCTACACCTGTACGTCCCTCAGGTCTTTGTTTAGTTTCTCCGAGTAAAAGTCACCACGAGTCCGTGTCCACGAAGAAAGAGGATGCAGCTAATGACACAAACGCCACTGGTGCAGAAACAAACTGAACAGTTCAGTTGATAGGAGGCAGGAACAATCTGTGAGGACCATGACATGTTTTCTACACATGGGGAATGAAGGTCTACTCCTCTGATGAATAAAAAAGCCATAAGCGAAGAGAAGGTGACACAATAAACATCTCTGAATTAACAAACAGGGTTAAGTGCAATGAGAGGGTTAACACCATTCAGTAAAACCAGAGAAAAAACATCCGTGTGGCTAGTAGGGAAGGGTGCACACACCCTTTATAGCTCCTCCATGTTCATGAAGCACGACGAGTTCCTGGCAGAGAACGTCCACAAAGGAGCACGGGTGATGTTTAATGTCATGACCATGAAACAAAAAGACTAACAAACAGCAAATTCTGCCAATAGCGTGAAGGTCTGGGGGCAAAAGGTGAATATATTGGCACAATAAAAGCCTCAGATTGGACAAGAGTTCAATCAAAGTAGGTAACAGCCCCAAGCAGACTTCCTGAATCATTTCAAATCCACAGCTGACAGGATGGCGAGCAGGAGAGAACAGAGTGTATGCATGTAGTATGTGTGTAGTATGTGTTTGCTTGGTTGGGGTGGGGTTTGTTCTGCTTTACAGGAGTAGGCAGCAGTTGCTCTCTGTGGTTTTTTCTCTGTTCCTTTGACCTACAGAGACAGGACAACAAAGACATTAGGTGAGACAAGAATAACCACGTTGAGGTCGGCTTTGGTCACAGTTGGAAGAAAGGCATGTCCGAAGCAAAAGGTCAGTGAATACAGACCAGGAAACGTGGAACTGCGTGATTCAGTAATTACGTTTTCCTCCTATCATAGTTTTGTTCTTCACTTAACTGGTTTACTGCAGTTCTTGTGAACTCTCCTATGTTACCATCATGAAGGACGTTCCTCACACATGACACATGAGCGAGGCATTATTTGCATACAGATTCAACGTTTAAATAAAAGTCGCATATGTAAACAGACAAAATCTGACTTTAAAATCTAAGGCTCTCTTTGGACATTAACAGAACCTTATACGTGGGTATGAGACAATTACACAAATGGACCCATAATGCAACAGTGTAAAAGACGTCTTATTGTTGCTGATCTGGACAGTGTTCACACGTCAACACGAATTTTCAGGATTAGTCAGCAATAAAAGGGATTGTTCAGTCCAGTTTAACCTGCATACGTTTTTAAGAGCTGGTGGAACGTGTTTTGCTGACAGAGAGGAAATTAATTCATGTCAAGTAAAAACCAGTTTGTGGCGTCACTTGACGTCTTTACTGCAGAAATGAACCAGAGAGAAAATCAGTCAAGACAAACTGCAGTGAAGGATGAGATCAAAAAAGTAAATTGTCAAAAAAGGTGTCAGAGAAAATTATTCTAAACCCCAGGACAATGTATGTGACCGACTTATCATACTTCAGAAGTCTTCAATGATGAAAACCCACCTCATCAAACTAATGAAACCTCAGAAAAACATTTGACTGTTGCGCCCAGGTCAATAACGCAGACACAGATTTTCAGAATCTAGATAAAACTTAAACTGTCTGTAGTTCTACTAAATAAAAGAGCCAAAGGAAAGATGCTCACCGTGAGAGTTGGGCTCTGGAAGCGTCTCTCTGGCGACCAGGTGCATGACAGTCGTTCGGCCCGGTGGCAGCTTTAGGGCTTTAAAAACAGAAATACAGGACAGAAAGTCCATGAAATCAAAAGTCTAACGAGATTTTTGAATAATCAAATCAGATGCTTACACTGCTTGACTGGAGGAGACACACAATTAGATTCCCTTACACCTGTCACTATGGCAACAGATGTGTCCATTCTATCATGCACAATGATATTACTGCAGTTAATCTCTGCAGGCTGCAGACTAAACATGTTCACACACTGACATATGACTTTAATCTGTGGCTCTTCATCTATTGTGCTTTGTTTAATTAAAACACACCTGGCAGACCCTGTACAACGCTTTGCCTTTAGGACTTCAACAATAAAAGAGATTAAACTACAAAGATTTCAGTCAGAGGCGTTGAAGCAGACACTTTTGTTTTCCTAAGTTTTCCTGCTGCTTTGAAACACAAAAAACAGCAGAAAAATGAGTTCATCTGACACACTTATCTCTCAGTGTATCACAGTATTTGACAATAGATGTAAGTTTTCAGCATCTTTCAGCCACATCTCACGGCCTCAATGAACAGATAAATTCAGATGCAGAAAACTGTCAGTGAGAGACACATGAATCTAGAGTGTTAGCTTTGTGATGCTGTTTTTATTTAGACACAATCTTACCTCCCAGGGTAACGTTGCCATGAAGGAAGCGTCCCTGGAAAATGAGGCGCAGTATACTGGGACTGCTCACCCTCTCCTCCTCCCATCCTGTCAAAGAGCAGAGAAAGTGCATCACGTTACAATACATAATAAACTATATGTTCATACTCTCAAGGTATTAACAGCACGAGCAACACCACACTAAGTAGTTGAGTATAAAGTATTAATTATAGAGATAAAACAAGCTAAATTTAAACTATTTATGTATATATACAATTATACAAATCACTATTCTAAAGCATACTATGGTTTTAGTTTTTTGTGTAGACAAACTTTACTACAGGTATTAAGTAGCTTTGGGCAACAATATGGATAACAATTAAACCAACCTGCTGAGCGTCTGATACGAATAAACCAAAGTTAAAGAAATATATGTTTACACTGAAAGTTGTTATAGCCAACAGAAACAAAAAATAAATTACCTTCAGGCCAGTTGTCAAATACATGCTTGGCAATGTCTGTGGCTGAGTCATTTGGGGAAAAAGTGAAGTCCTGTGTTTTCCCACTGACCAGGATAAGGCGGAGGTGCACCTAAAACAAACAAAACCATGTTTCAGCACGACACCAAACTTCCCTTAAAAACCTTCGTAATTAGTGACTGAGGAATCCCTTCCCTTCCTCTAACCTCTTCAGATGTGAGGTCACCTTCAGAAGGCGGTGAAGAGACGGGCATTCCTGTCTAATTAGATTTACCCACCCCAGGTATCCATCCGTCGACTGCACAACTTAATTCATGAAGGGCTTACGCTGAAGTGAGCCCCTGTAGCTGGAGACAACAACAGATAAGGGTGGGGCCGAGGGAGAGGACACTGGCCCTTTAGTTCTAGCGTGTTGTGAGCTCCTCTCTGGGCTGTCGGCCTAATGTGATAACCGCAGGTGTCCCAGACAGCTCTGGGCCATGCTATTAAATTTACATGGGCAGTGCGTAGCCCAAGAGGGGCTGTGCTTGTGTGTAGGGCGGTGAGGCTTCCACCAAATGTTATCCTGAGGAAAGCTACATAATACCCAGCTGTCTGAAAAAAGAATAACACTAAAGACATTGTGGGACGTACAAAAACAGAAGATTAATAAAACCTTAAAAACTAAAAGAAATGTCTGCATGCAATTAAAAAACCAGTCTAATGCCCATTCTAACTAAATTAAAAAGGGTATGCAGTAAACTGTCAAATTAAATTAGTATATACATTTATTTTGTGTAAATAAATCGTTGTAATGCAAGTTAGCTGATTGTAACTGAGGTAAATTATAGGTCTGTTTGGAAATATAAACAAATATTTTGGCACAATGTGAAGTAAAGTTTCTGCGGTGAAACAAGTAGGAAAGCAGGCTTTGCTCGTCCTTTGAGCAAGGTCCTTAACCACAACTGCTGCAGTGGAGCACAGCTCAACACTGTGAGTGTCACTGGGCAGATTCCAGTTGTTAATGTGTGTAAGTGAAGCAAATGTGATCAGGGCGTTTCTGAAAAAGGTGGCCTCCGTGAAATTACTCTGAATAAATAAAGTGGAAAACGGGAACAAAAAGAATGGTTATTGCTTCATACTAAGGAATTGGGAGTGACTTTCTAGTTTTATGTACCTGATATTTCCTGTGTTGTAACTTTGGTTTTGAATTTAATTGATAAATTAGAGAAAAGGAGACTTAGCAGTCATTCTTAAATAACTAATGATGATCGTTTATTTCGCTTTTTGTTTGGAAATGATGTACGGACACTAAGGCTTTTTTTGGAGGTCCTTCGAATCCCTGGTGGGTGCATTAGTGATTAAGCCCCGAGTTTTAAGATGATCCCAACAAGACAACACAAAGCAAAAGGTGAATGTTTTATGTCTATCACGTGACCTCAGTACAAACAAGCTAAATTCTCGTCTTAAGATTCACCTAAAGACAACTTGCAGAAAGTGGAAGATTTGTCATGTCATGTAAATGATTATAAAATAGTTACAAATATCAAGGTAGGAAACCAGAGAAACCATAATAAAATAAAAAGTTGAAATACTTTTATGCGCCATCTATAATCAATAAATTTGCTACTCAAAAACAAAAACCACTTCTACCACAGAAAACCACAGAGTGAGAACTGATTGGTGTGTTATTTGGTTATTTTGTTTTAAATTGTTTTGCTGTTTTTACCTGATTTAGCAAATACTTATTTGCACATC
Organism: Microctenopoma steveboyesi; assembly: GCA_032359275.1. Taxonomy (NCBI): domain Eukaryota; kingdom Metazoa; phylum Chordata; class Actinopteri; order Anabantiformes; family Anabantidae; genus Microctenopoma; species Microctenopoma steveboyesi. The sequence goes on along the minus strand of JAUMHF010000002.1, from coordinate 12,254,441 downwards.
TATATGTGTACATCACTGTTTATGACTTTTTATTACTGTTAAATTGTTCTTTGTGTATGTTGAACAGTATAAATAAATAAATAAGAGAACAAAAAGACTTAATTGCGAGGTGTGACGTAAGGAGGGACGACCCCACTCTCTGATCTGTTTACACATATAATCCCCCCTTGGTGGTCCTTTGCCCTTCCCTCCCCCATCTGAACTGAATAACCTCCATGTGGGGTTGCATACCCATGTCATCATTTACAGGCTTTGTCCCCCGTCCCTTTCATCCCAACAAAATAAAAACAAATTCAAATCTGCCTGGTTACCCATGGTGACCTACCGCATCACAAATGTCCCTAACCCTTCTCAAATCCTAGGAAGGAGATTTAATCCTGCAAACACTATTATAAATTACTTTTTAAGGGTTAAGGGAGATACCAAAGGCTTATCCATTGTTGATTCTTGGCCACGTTTCCTAAAAACATAACCAACTATAAGCTTTCGCCTCAGGCTAGTTATTATGCATATATGGTGTGGTCACCAAATTTTCTTGTTTTGTCTGACAGTGTAAAATCCATGCATATTTAGGTAAAAAAACTTTTTTTAAAATACAAAAATGTAAACATCTGAGAGGATAGAGCCATCAAATATCTTTTACTTTACCAACTCAAATTGATACATTTTTAATTGCAGTTATTCACAGTAAAATAAGTAGTTTTCTCATTCACCAACAGCAGTTAAAGTGTTAATCTTTTCTCAAGCAAAAACACACGGATCTCTAGCTCATAAATATAAACATCTGAAAAGCCTTCGATGTGTAATATTACTTTAAAATGGAGGTACGGTTATAAAGTCAAGTCGGTATCTTAATAAATATAATATCTTACCTGTATAACTTCTAATATCACATTTGATCTGTTTCTAAATTAGAGCGCTCTATTCATGTGGTTGGGAGGGAGGGGAGGGGGTCACTTGGTAAGAGGGTACAATCAATTGAAGTCTAAACCTTGAAAGGAAAGTAGGACAACGTTTTAACTCAGATTAGACAGATGGTGTTCACAGGAACAGCAGTCACTGTTCCAGCTAAGTATTTGTGGACGTTAGCTAATCCATGGCAACCCCCCCTGAACTTTGGAAAATGTTTATGTAATGTCATCGCTACTATAATACTAAACATATAAATCAACCATATCATCATACAGTAGCAGTAGGTCATGTGCAAAGAGGACACATGCGCACAGGAACTGGATATGTGTTGATATAGGTAGAAGACCAACTTCAAAAATGTGGCAGACCCTCACTCACCATATCATGATCCCTCTGGGTGGTCATGACTCTGTGAGGAGGAAGGTCGTGGATACAGAGCAGAGAGAACAGGACGGGCGTGCTTCAGCTGCTGGAGACTGGGCCAGAGCCCTGAAACAAACAACACAAACACTGTGAGGCAGCTTCCCACATCCTGGCACCAAAAGTGCTCCGCGCATAAGGTTAATCCACTACCCAAGAAGCTAGGATGTTAGCGTAACATTACCAACCAACGTCGAGTCTTGTGTCGTTCATTAATTACGTAAAATCATATAAGTCGTGTATAAACAGGCTTCAGTGCGATTTAGCTAATTAAAATAACAAACTTAGCTTGTTAGGCTACGACAGCGACGAGCTTAGTAGCTTAGCTAAATCTTATCAGGTTAACAGCTAACGCTAAGATAGCATGTTTCTATTATTAGCTAGATTCGGCATTCAATTCTAACTAGTGGTAATGAGACATACGATGCTGTAAAAATACCTATAAAATGTATCACACGCCAAATTTCGTCCTGACAGATGTCGACACTGAGCCCTGTAAACAGAGAAGGCTACGCTAACGTTAGCACTAGCTGATGTGTTAGCTTGTAACAACCCTGCTATCGTTGGTTATCTGGGGGGTAGTTAAATTCATAACGGTGCGTTTTGTTTCGTGTATCTCACCTGCATCTGACGATTATGATAAGATTTTGCATTCAGTAGAGTTGTCGAATCAGCGGGGAGCGGTTTTCAGAAGAAAAATATCGAGTGTAGATAGATATCGTAGACTGTGTGTATCGCTGGCTAATGGACGGGAAGACGCCGGATGTCAGCTGGTCGCAACCGCAAACGCTTCTGGGGGTTGTAGTCCCGAAGCAGCGACATTTAAAACGTGACAAAAACTTTTCGGCTTTCGCATTCATTATGTGTTGCGTTCAGGGTGAAACGTGATTATGTGTTTAGATCGTTTATATGTCTGCAGCGATGAAAAGTAACCCATTAGCACACATACACGCTTTTTATGAATATATAAACTTTGTATTTTCTTATGCCTATTGCTTTAAACGTGTATTTTACTCTGCTATTTATGTCAGATTTGTAGTTTGTAAAATTTAAATTTGGACTTCATGTATTGTAATATAATCAAACAATGCACGTAAAGCTATAAAATATAACACCCTATATCAAATCTGTTTTAGCGAAACTCCTAAATTATACTTGCACTGTCACAATGCCCAAATAACTGAGTCACCAATGTTTTAGTCAAGGTAAGTGAATCAAATCAGGAACAGTATTTGTGAAGAGTTATGTTTTACAATTTTTTTTGATGATTCACTTTGGCCCTAAGTCATGTTATTATACTGTTTTGAGTGTAGGTTCATTTGTGATATTCCAGCTACTTAACTTTTAGCCATATTATTTGTTTCGCTTCCCTGAGCATAGACATGGCTGAAGCTTTTGAATCACGAGTCATTGAAAATTATGTTGTACAATTTTTACTATAGAAGTTCTTGAATTTTTGCCATTTGAAATTTATAATTGTAAGTAATTCAGTTAATTATTTTAACAATTGAAAAGCGTGAGGAAACATTGCATGAAATTTCACTGTGCCACTTTAGATTTATAAGGCTGTCTCAGCAGAAATGTTAAACGTATATACATAATATACGTTCAATTAAGATTTTGCAGTTTGTTGAGATGTTTAAAAATGCACAAAAGTTCAATAGAGTTTGCAAATTGAACAGACCATAAAATTTCCTGTTCAACCAGGTTATCAAATTTTACACTGCACTATGGTTTGTGGCAGTGGACCAAAAGTTTCAGGAAATGCAAACAGCAGCTCAGCATGAAAATGCTGCATGTGTTTAGTTCAAGCTAAACTAAACTTATCTGAGTGTTTGCCTACTTGACCTGAACCTAAAGCAACTAAAGAACCAGCCAGTGATGCTGGCCTAGATCATCTCAGCTCACGTCAAGCATCAGTACACATGCATCAATCCAGTTTTGTGACCATAGATGAAAAACTACAGTTAATTAACACCGGAAATGCTGCAATAACAAATTGCAACACTATTCCAGATGCCTGCAGACAACACGTGCTTTGGCTCCTCCAGTCCCACATTATGAGCAAACTGGTGAGTCATAGCAGAAGAACAGGAAAACTGGGTCTGCACAAAGCTTTCAGACACCTGAAGCCACCACAACTCATGACTCAGGTGGAAGGACTGAAAGATGTCTCTATTTAGTTCTTTATGCTACACAAATGTTTAATATTCATGTATTTATTTACATTGGGTATGTGTGCATAATTTTAGCTTAACCTTTGAAAACCTTTTATTTTCTGTACATAATTTGCAATTACTTACTAATTTTGTATACTCAGACACATAGACATGTAGTATGTTTTATAATTATTTTAGTTAGTATTGTGCTCTCTCACTGTATGTATTTCATATAATATAATAATTAATATAATTAGCCTATGTATGTATATATATATATATATACACACACACACAAACACACATTTGGAGTGTTGGGTAAATTACAAAAAACAGAGCACAAGATGATTTTGTGGCTCTATAGGGGCCTCAGGTTTTGCCTAAGGAGGCTGATGAGAACAAGGTAATGTAGTACTGGAAAAAAGTTCATGCTCAAATGAGTCATGTATGTGTCGCGTTCAACAAGAGAACGGTACAGGCCTTAATGCTGGACCCCTAATTCAAAAAAGTCTCTGTTGTGTTGTGGGGGTATTTTGGTCCACTTGTCACCTTAGAGGGAAATATCACTGCAACTTAATCAAAGGTGTTTTGTAAGTGTGACCATTATATAAATGATAAAACATTTTATCCCAATCTATTCATGGGAACAAGTCACTGAATCGTTTAATAAGAAGGAAAATTATGTGAAGGATCCTGTGAGACTTCTAGGTCCAGACAGGCACATATTGGCTCACCACTGACTAAGTTATAGCAATACCATGAGAAACTGGAGAAGCTGAAGGACCTGGATGAGAATGTGGAAAGGGGTACTGGGAGCAGCGAATCTCAATTTTTTTTAGCTGCACTGTTGATGATGATTGCTAATGATTATTAATGAATCAATTCTGAACAATGATTATCTGATGATCAGTTAACTTTTTAAAAAATCTAAATAAATATAAAGTTTAAATATATATCCTTGCAATAGCAAACACAGCCTGCCATTGGAACCATGTGAACATTTTCTGATAATGAGACACGTTTAAAGATCATTTAAGCTAGACAGTCTTGTACACTGTTTTTAATGTATTTCTAATCAATTTGATTTCATAAAATCACATTTCTTTAAAAATAAGGTATTTTCTAAGTGAGCTCAAACTTTTTAGTGTTTATATAACACTATGAAGGGAACCTTCATAGTGTTACTATGCATGTGCGTCTGGTTCTTCCCTCCTAGTGAACGGTAGTTCCTTACATGTCCAGGGTGTATCTGACACTTAGCACACTCTGATAAACTATTACATAATGTTCCACAATAGGTAACCTACATGTTGCCTCCGTGCCGTGAGCCGCCGTTTGCGCATGTGCGTTGTCACACTAATTACTCGGTTTCCCAGAAATCCGCCTGACGCATGCGCAGAGGTGGTTGCCTGGCCGTGGTAAACAGACGTCAGAAGGGAGTCTTCGCCTCGAGTCAAAACAAAACAAAACAAATCAAAAGATCCCGAACGAGCAAAAATTAGGACCAACTCAACGACAGGAACTTTTACAGAGGTCGTCGCTGATTAAAAACGGTTAATTAAGCGTGGTTATCCGGAGGTTTTCGCGGACTTCTTCACGGATTGTAAACTCTGGAGTAGCAGGAGCTTAACCAGCTAACGTTACGGAGGCTACCGTGCTGTTTCCCAAGTGCGGCGAGTGGGAGCCGACAGACCGCCGAGGCGACCCAACGTCACCCAACACCGGGGAGTCCCCTTTCTGGTCCGTTTGCCGACACCGCTGAGCGAGGATCGGCCGAGCTGCGGGCCGTGCGGGCTCGACAGGGTTGTATAACCGCTCCTCGGAACATCGTGTGCGGTGGCAGGAGTGTGGAGAAACATGGCAGATGGTGACATGCGCCTGGCCGCAATGTGGCGGATAGTGCAGACCTGAAGCCCGGACTTTTCTTACGGACATTTCTCTGATCCGCACACTTCTTATTAGCTGAAACATTAGCTAAACCCGCTCCCCACTTATCTCTGTCTTGAGTCGACGTTTGTTTTTGTGCTGCAGCGGATCTAACACACAGGCCACAGACTGTTTCATTTTTCCCACTTTTTGGCAGTTAAACAAAACTGTTTATCGGACAATTATACGTGTTTAACGTAACTTTTATTCAGTTTTTGTAATTTCTGACAGCACCCCGATCATTTTGGGATTAAGAAAAAAGTTTGTGTCGAGGTATTTTGGCTTGTGGAAAGGATAGACATCACTTTGTTTACAAGTGGAGACGGACAGAGGCTCTCCTGGGAACATCCTTTGTAACAGTAGCCAGCTAATCCCTACTTGTGACCTTAGATTTACAGTACGAAATTCTGGGTTAAAATTTCTGAGAATTCGACAAATTTGGTACGAAACAATTCCTACATCATAATTGCCCCGTAATTATCGCCTTGTTGAAAAAAACCCCCCAGCTAGAATTATAATTATAAACATTTCTCAATTTGAGAAGATACTCAGATACTTAAATTTATTATTTAATAACCAGCAATGGCATTATTTTATATATGTATATATAAACCTTCGTGACTTGATTATTAACTTCCAGGAGAGCAAAAACCTCAGTCTATCCAGATGTTTGGGTGCTCGGTGCCACTCTGCCACTTTTGTTTTTATTTCATTGAAACAAAGGGACGCACGTCCCAGTCCTCCTTCAATCTATATAAATCTGAAGGTTTATGATAGTTACTATTAAGGAGATTATTTCCCTAATCTCCAATCTGAGGATTAACCGAGGCTGTTGGTGTGTCCAGATTATTACGTCTCTTTTGTAGGCTCCTCAGTGGGTAAAGCATATTGTTTTCATTTTGTGTCCGGAAGTATTTTTTTTTTTTACGCAGCACCCTAAAAGTTAACTTTACGTTCTAAAAGTCGATGTTTTAAGCGCTTCCCATCTTTCTGCTTGCGTGGAAGTTCAGCGGGCCGCCATGGAGGAGTCATCGGTGCCCCCGATTGACCCAGATTTTGAGCCACAGAGCAGACCCCGCTCCTGCACGTGGCCACTGCCGAGGCCCGACATCTCTGCTGTCAAACCGGAGGGGGCGGATGGCACCGAGTCCGCCGCGGGGACACCACCCGCCGACGAGGACAAGCCCGAGCCGCAGCAAATCACGTCCGAGCCCGAGAAAGCGGCGGCGGCGGCCGAGGGCGGAGTCGTGGCCGGAGTGGGCGGAGCCGGAGCGACTCCCCGCAAAGGCTCTTCCCGGCGCAACGCGTGGGGGAACCAGAGCTACGCAGACCTGATCAGCCAGGCCATCGAGAACTCGCCTGAGAAGAGACTGACCCTGGCACAGATCTACGAGTGGATGGTGAAAACAGTTCCTTACTTCAGAGACAAAGGAGACAGCAACAGCTCAGCCGGCTGGAAGGTGAGCGTGTGAAAGATTTACTCTGCTGTAGTTTAGTTCATGTTGCATCAGAGAAGAGCCGATTGGAAGATGAGGATCCAAAAGAAAGTTTCTCATGGGCAGATAAATGAATATTATCATTATTAAATCATGTTGATGAGACCTTTTAGTGGGTATTTTCAAAAGGCACTGATGGTGCTTCCAAGACATTATTCATATTTTTCAGGTATTTAGTTATTTTTCATTTGTCCTATGTTTAAGCAATGACTTGCTAAACATCATAATTTCCCCAGAGCACGAATGGGCATCATTGTTGTTATTTTGTATGACCAACGGTGAAAAACCCACATATAAGCTAATCTTCTCATTTGAACGTGTGGGACCAGAACATTCCAGTATTTTTGCATGAGAAAGTATTTGAACTGTTATTATTCTAGTTCAGCCAATTGATTAACTGATTATGATTTAATTGAAATGATTAAATTGTTGCAGCTCTGCCTACTGTGACTTGTACTTTGAGTGTCTTCACCTATCTTACTCTGTAGGTGTATTTATGTTTTTTAGTTCACATTAATCCTTTTTGTAGCTTGTAGGTTCTCAAGCAATTTGCCACCTAATGTCACAGACTCTAATTATTCATATATAACCAGAAAGTGAAGACTAGAAGGCCTGGTAGCTCAATGGGTTAAGCATAAGACTGGGATGCAGAAGGTTGCAGGTTCGAACCCCGTCTGACTCCTAATCCATCTCCTACCAGGTGTGTCTCTGAGCCAGACACCCAGCGCTAGCTCCCAGTAAGTCGCTTTGGATAAAAGCGTCTGCCAAGCAAAGTAAAGTAAAGAAATATGACAAAAATACATTATGTATGTATCAAGTGTTTCTTGTTAGTCAACTTATGATCACAAAAAATAGCATCAGTTAGTATAAGATATTAACAGGTGTAATCATACTTCAGTTTTAAGTAGCATAATTATTAGTTTTAATCTAAGAAGAAACTGCATTTATTTTACTGCATTTTCATTCTCTTCTTCCAGAATTCCATCCGCCACAATCTATCACTCCACAACAAGTTCTTGAGGGTTCACAATGAGTCAACGGGGAAGAGCTCCTGGTGGATGCTCAACCCAGAGGGGGGGAAGACCGGCAAAGCTCCCCGTCGCCGTGCCGCCTCCATGGACAACAGCAGCAAACTGCTCAAGAGTCGCATTAGGGCCAAGCAGACCAAGAAGCAGGCTGGAGCGGCCGGTCTCGGAGGAGCCAGTGGGGCGCTGCAGGGTGACGGCAACACCGGTTCAGGTGGTGCAGACAGTCCTAATTCCTCCCAACAGTTCCCCAAATGGGGAGTCAACAACAGCAGCCCCTCATCCCGCGGCAGCATGGATGACAGCGACATGTGGACCACCTTCCGCCCACGCACAAGCTCCAACGCCAGCACCCTGAGCGGACGTCTGTCCCCTATTGCTCCTGGGCAGGAGGATGATGACGGCCTGCCTGAGGATGGTCTCTTGGGAAGATTCACTGCCAGCAGCTTGACCCCCACCCTTACTGAGACCCTCATGGAGGAATTGGATCTGATCGACGGCCTGACATTGATGACTGGGCCCCAGGGAGGAGCCAGTCCCAGCACAGCCCCTCCAGCACCTCCCACTCCGCTGCCCTCCGCCTCCACACTGTTGCCTCGTGGCTCCAGCTTCTCCTCCTTCCATCCGCTCCAACCATCCAGCCTCTCACAGGCCCCTCCTCACACCGGGACCCAGGCCTCTGTCTCTCAGTGTGGAGCCAGCACCAAGGAGCCTCCAACTTTCAGTAACTCGCTCTTCAACCCGATGTCTGGCTCTGGCTCTCACAGCAGTGGACACTACAACACCCACATACCCTCCAGCCTGGAGGCGCTGCTCACCTCCGACTCCCCACCTCCGACCGATGTCCTGATGACCCAGGTGGACCCCATCATGCCCAGTCCCGGAGGTGTAGGCCTAATGGGTTTGGGCACACCTGTGGTGGGTGGGAGGTCCAAACCCAATCAGCTGCTTCTTGGTAAAGGACTAGAGCCAAACACGGTGGCCCCCATGGCGCTGCAGGCTCAGATGCAGCAGCAGCACCATCTTCACCACCAGCAGCCACACCAGCAGCAGCCGCAACAACAACGCCAGCACCTCTCACAGATGGAGTTAGGGATGATCCTCTCAGGTATGTCTCAGGACCCGCCACAGCTCTCCACCGTCAAAATCCAGCACAGCACAGTGCCACCTGTAGGTGCTAATCATGGCGTCAGCCCGGCCAATCCCAGTGCAGGTCTTCAGGTTCTTCAGTTCCCAGCATCGACTTGCTTCTCCACTGGTCCGGACAGATTGCCCACAGACATAGACATAGACATGTTCACTGAAAACTTGGATTGTGATGTGGACTACATCATCAACAGTGACCTCATGGATGGCGACAGCATCGATTTCAACTTTGACCCCATACTGCCAGGAGCCCAAGGCTACGCAGGCCCAGCCACTACACAGGGCTCCGCTCACAACTGGGTCCCCAGTTAAGTCCTGAACTGACCACACAATGTTAGCCAGGTCAGGTTCTAGTAATCTTTTCTTAATAGTGAAAAATGTCCAGCGTGGTTGTGTTGAGTCTGACGAACGATCCAAACCTTAAAGATATTCAATTTACAGTTATATAAAATAGAGAAAAATCTGCTTTTCTCTGTTTTATTATTTAAGTGTTTGGTTGTTTGTTGGACTAGATGGGTATTTTCCACATTTATTGATTAATCATAATAAAAGCAAATATACAAAACAAAAATGTTAGTTGTAGACCTACAATTATTATGATGCTACACAATAACTTCCATAACGTCGTTTTGACTGGAGGCTGCCATCAATGACTTTTTATCATCTTGTCTTGCAGGAAGTGATCACCAATCAACATAACCTCACAAAATGACAAAACAACAGGTGCAGTGCTTCTTCACGATGGACAATGATACTGTTTTCAAATCCAACACTTCTCTTGGACTTCAAAGACAAAACCAGACCTCAGTCATGTCACGTGCCAAGACATGCAGAGGACAGGGAGCAGATTCAGTGACTGTGCACAATCCTCCCTTTTTTAACACTTGCATCAATTTGGCTGCTGCTTTTTTCTTCTAAATGGCAAAACCTTCAAGACGTGTGACGTACAGTTTCTAGAGTGAAGAGACCACTCATTCTCCTCTCAGCTGGGGGTTGATACAGTTATGTGACACCAGAATAGCTTTAGGTCGAGTACGGTACCCTCTGATCTCAAAGGCTTTGGTATTGAAGACTCGCCGGACTGTGTGTTTTTGGAGAAGACGTTGGTTGTCCATCGACACGTGCCTATTGTGACTGATCGTCTGAATGAGGGGCACTGACTCTGCGCTGCTCCTTCCTGAAAAAGAAAAGTTTTATCATAGGAGTCGGTAAAAACTGAGCACTGTGACTGTTTCGTGAACAGGTTAACGATAAAAACTGGATGACTAGAGGTTTAAAATGTTTGAAAATTGGCTACGCATCTCGTCGAACTGTGTA
>JAUMHF010000002.1:12188211-12243940 GCA_032359275.1 Microctenopoma steveboyesi | reverse complement strand
CAGGTTAACGATAAAAACTGGATGACTAGAGGTTTAAAATGTTTGAAAATTGGCTACGCATCTCGTCGAACTGTGTATGATTCAACAGTTAAGAGGGTATGTATTTGCAGTTTTGCCATTTTTGAATCCAGTGTGTAAAGGTAGATGTCAGTTTGTTTTTTTAATTCCTGATGTGCAGTTAAACTAACAAAATGAAGAAATGTGATTTGTGACTTTATACGCGGGGCATTCAAGTGTAAATTTATTTGCCAACAAGTGATTAGTTGGCCAAGTATTATATTGTCTTGGACAGTAATATGCCTCAACTGTCACGTGGTCTACCTGATTTTTTCCCTTTTATTTTCTTCAGGCCTGTGCATTTTCCAAGCACTTAGGTTTCCTGTGACACAGGGACCCAAAACTAAGAGAAAACATCCACTTTAGGGTTGCACCATTTCATTAAAAATTGAAATCATGTAAGAGCAAACACACAATGTACATGTTGCACATGTGCATCACGCTATGCAGATTTATCAGGAGAACAAAATGTAATCTTGAAGGAAATTTTGAAAAATGTCTTCTTGAAGGGTTTTTCTACTAAACATTTTCCTGATAATTTGTCAGGGAGGTGATGGTGGGTGTGGGTGCTTCATGTCAGAATATCCTCCCACCTTAATTATTCAGTACTAATGTTCAACAAATGAATTCACTGTGTGAGAATTACAAAAAAAGAAGAATTTATTTGATTATAGTTTAATATACAATGTAGATGGAGGTAATAAATTAGATATTAATACATATGAATATATTACTAATGACAAGTGATGTTTTTTACATTGGACGAAGAATTTTCAGATCATTTTTAACGGTGATTTTTCTATACTTTTATTTTTGTAAAGGATGAAATGCATGTAGATTTTTTTACATAACCAAAGGAACACTAATATTTGCATTTGCATGGCATTTAGAGAGAGCTTGGGCCTGACACAGTATCTCTGTGTACATAAGCTTCGCAAAAGGCATCTGTAACATTAAATCTGACAAGTGACGCAAAGTGCATCAATACTTGACCATTTTAACTAAATATTCCCAGTTGTCTGCATCACAGTTTTCCACGCTAAATCCACGCCGAAGCATGGCACGGGGACGATTCATCGTCCCTCTTTTTCATCTCAAATGGAGACTAACAGAATCTTTACCTCTCAGGGTGTCTCAGAAGAAAAGCAGCAGAAAAGTAATTCTGCTCAAAAGTCATGGATCACGTGACAACAGCAAAAATAAAAGAAAGAGGCGTATTTCACGCAGATTTCTGGAAACATTTCTGAAACAGCTGATCTCAAATTTTGACTCCGGTCTTTAGAGAAATGTCTCTCAGCTCTTCAGCCATGTGTAGCAGTACTAGCCTTCCCTTGGGGGGGGGGTTTAATGGCCAAACTTAAAACACTATAGCACGTAGTTGTTCTAGATGGACTTATTTCTTCCCCCCCTTTTTGTTCACCTCACTTCTGTGATCAGATGAAACATGCCTGCAGTTTAAACTCTTCATATTCATCATTTGACTGTAGCTATGTGTAGCCTCTGATGTGAGTTTCTCTTCTTTTCCCCTCAAATGTTTTGTCCTTTATTCAGATGGTGCTAGATGTCATTTGTGGTGTATCCTGAAGTACGCCACAATGCAGTGGGTGCATATCAGGGCCTTTGAAAAAAGTTGTTTAATGTTAAACATTTTGTTTTTATGTATGAAAATCCCCCTCCCCCTCCCCGTCATTTCTATAGATCTGGACACAAAATACCAGCTTCTTAAAAGTTTACTTGTTATTTTAAGCCGTAACATAACTAATTTAGGAAGTTGTATATGACCAACCCCTCTTTTTTCTCTTAATTCATAATGTTCAGGTGTTGGTGATGTTATTGAAAGTTGATAGGACAGGCTGCAGCAGGCTGGTTTGGGAGAATCTGCTGTACCAGGCTTTGTTGTCTCTAGTTTCCCCCTTTAAAAGGCGGTGTTTTTTTAACTCCCTTAAACCCTCTCCCATTTTTCTATGTAATTATAATTATCAACTTTTTTCAGTTTTGTTTAAGTAGAATATAGTCCCCATATGCTTGCTTTGAATCTTAAAATTGCCCCAGTCTGTACATTATTTAGTATTTGGCATGGTTTATGTGATATTTTTATTTTCCATAGGGGAGGGTGGGACAATGAGAGGTCAATGAGTTGTGCATAAGCCAATTATGTTTATGATATTTGATTAATGCTAATAGTTTTTCTTTCTTCTCCACCCCTTCAGTCTTTTATTTCCTCTACACATTGTAAAGTCAGCCAGAGGTGACAAACTTTTCTGAACAGCAGAAGTAAATTCAATAAACTATTTAACCCACCTTGTCTGGTTTGCTGTTGGAAAGTTACAGAATATTGTTTCTTCAGAAGTGAGACAGTTCTGCAGGTCAGCCACCAAGAGGTGCTGTTAAGTTATACAAATATGATTCATATCCACTTACAGTAGCAGCTAAATGTAGTGCAAAGTTCATTTTCTGTTATGTTAAAATGAAAAATCTCTCCAAACCTTTTGGAGTGACACCAGGTGAGTTCTAACGTTATTATATTTACCTTTTATTTCCAAGCAATAGGATTACTGGCACCCTTTAACCTACTAGACCAAACGTGGTAGATATGCATAACATTCCTCGTGTTTATGTATTAGAATCTTATTCAAAGAGTTCAAATCAGATAAAACATATATACACACACGGTTACCGCCATGACTATTACTTTTCTTTGCTTGTCAGACGCTTTTATCCAAAGCGACTTACAGGGAGCTAGCGCTGGGTGTCTGGCTCAGGGACACACCTGGTAGGGGATGGATTAGGAGTCAGACGGGGTTTCGAATCGGCAACCTTCTGCATCCCAGTCTAAAGCTTAACCTGTTGAGCTACCAGGCTGCTGATCTATTAGATCAGCAAGGCAAGTTTGTGTTGGCTCCACCCTGGAGACATTTGGGTTTAACCTTAAAGCATAAAAATGGGTTAATCTTGGTTTTAATTTTTAACTTGGTTTTGACTCTTCATAAGTAAAATCCAAAGCTAAATGTTACTAATTCATCCAACAAAACAGGACAGCAAGACAATGTGTCACTTACATTTACTATTTGTTAAACCTTTTCTCACTTACAATTTCAGAGATCTAATAAAAAAGGCGACATTTTCTGCATTGTTATATACTGTATCTAAATTTAAAAACCAGGAAGTTCAAGTTGAAATGTCAAACCACTCTGTTCTATATGGTGTGACAGCAAAGAGGTTAAAAAGTCAAGCGTATTGCTATGGATTTATTATATTATGGTAGAAATATTTAGTTTGAGATTTAATATATAGACACATTCAAACACAAGTGTCTTTAAAGAAAATGTGGAATTACACATTTCTTTAAAATGTCTTCAAAAAGGTCAGGTGCCTTTATGAATAATGAAACTGTTTTTTGTTTTGTGCAAAAATGTTTTCAAACATTTCTAAAGCTAATATAAGATTTCAGCACTTGATGGTGGCTTAAACTAAAAAACAAGTAAACCAGGTTCCATACAGTCAAAGGACAGATTTTCAAGACTCCTTTAAAGGGAAAAACTATAACAAACACAGAAAACAGTTATTTTTCATAGACCATCTTTATAGAAAACATTTCACATTTTCCAAAAACTTTTTTTTATCTTTTCACTTGTTTTTTTTTCTTTTTTAGATAATTGTCAATTTTTTAAATCTACTTAAATTGAACATTTTTAATATCCGCGTCAAAGGCTCGTTCGTGTAGAAGGTGTCCGATAGAAAACACTTCATCTGAAATGGTGCTGACCAACACCAAGAAAGAACAGTTCCCAGCCACACGGGAGACCCCACAAGTTCTTTACTTGTCAGGTGGAGAAGTTTCCCAGCTGCAACCAAAGTCCACATTCAGCCTCCAGTAGTCACATCCCTCCACCCCAGCAGCACTCCACTTCGAGCCTGAAGGCACCTGTGTTAACAGCGCTTTTGCTTGTGTTGATATGCACTTCTGTTTCTTCTCTACATCTACGTCTAACAACTCTAAACAGTCTGTCACACCTCTACATCTACACCGGCTGCAGCATTGCAGCAGGTCCTACAGTCAAACCCAGAAACAAAAAGAACTACTCTAAGTTTACAAAAACTGTAAAAATAAGAAAGACACAAAAGATATAAGTGTTCTAACAACCAGGTTTGCACATTGTTCTGTTTTGAACATTGTACTGTGGATTTTAACTTGATAATCAGCTTTGAGCCATATTATAAACCTAAACTCGGCTCATGACCAGTGCAGATTTACTTCAGGGCATTTTTTATCTTTCCAATTGATTACAAAATCACCTTTCATCTGAAATTTACTCTCTGATTTGATCATTTCTGAAGTGTGTCAGTACAAAAAAACAAAACAATCATTTTGCAAATGGCTCAGCTTAATATTCATGGTAGGAAACAGTACACTGACCTCTTCAGTTTGGTTTTCTGATTAAGAGTTTTACGTCACCAATGTCAAAATCCTTTCAATAATCTACTGAAATATTTTGGATTAAGAAGAAACGTCACCAAGACTTTGGGTTTGAGCACAAAACCAAAGTCTGCGAGCAAACATTTTGTTTGTCAAACGTTGTACAGTGGAGAAGAAAGGCGTCAGATCCCACCAACAACGCGTCTCATGTCCACTAATGAGCTACCTTGCATTATAAATATATAAAGTTTAAAAAGTGCTTATTAAAAGAAACTATAGTGATGTGACAGCTTCCAGCTGTGCCATTGTTGTGTTTGTTCTTGACCAGCATTAATACAAAATGTCAGGGAGATCACACTGTCGTCCTTCACAGTCCCCTTATCGTTCTCTTCCAACACTGAATGAGATTGTCCAAAAAACAAACCAACAAAAATCTAAAGACCCAGGCCTCCCAATAACATTCATTCAACTTGTACAAAAGGTATTTTTTGGGAAAGCTGAGCTAATACAAAAGGAGACTGATTAAACTATAGGAGAATATTGGCCACTGTAACACACTGCTACAACCAAGCAGGTTATTACAGCATGAGCTGGAACACAAAGTCAGTAAAAATTAAAATTGCACATAACCTTTGAGAGCCGACATGTTCGATAAGAGGACTTCACAAGAGATTCTGCAGAAAGGGTCGGGGGGGTGGGGGTTGTGGCACACTATGGTTTAAATACAATAAATCTGAGAAAAGAAAAAGCACATTCATTAGGTACAGCTACAAAACGATGAAGCTCTGCGTCCATAAAAGTGCCACTCTCGTCCCATCCGCTGCTGAGATTTTGTTGCCCTCCTGTTTCTAGGTCTCTCTGTACCGGCGGAGAGTTTTGACTTTGTGCCTCTCCAAAACACTTAGGCAATCATGTACTGAGTGATAGCTCTCAGGGCGTAAAGCAGCTCCGCCTGCAGCCTGGCCTCCATGATCAGCAAGTTCACGTGTATCTGAGGGAGAAACCATGAAAAATTTATCACACAGGGTCCTGAGGGTTGATGGTGTTGATAAAACATTTCTGACGTCGTATTATTGGTACAGAAACACTAAACTGTCAGGGAGCATGTTCAGTAGCCAGTTAAGAATCAGAATCAGAATCAGAATAAGTGAAGTGCTTTGCTTTTTGTGGAATATGCTTGACAGGACACATGTTGGATATGAAGCTACTTAGCTTAGCATAAAGACTGAAAACAGGTAGAAACAGGTATTAAACAACAGTGATTTCACTGCAACCTTAACTCATTGCACCACAGCAGCCTCCACCTCTGTAACCATGTATGTTAATGTTTTAAATGTAACTGGATCACTGTAACTTTGTGTGTGTAGTCAATTAGGCTTAATAAAGAATGTAAACATTTAGCATCATAAGCTTGATTCTATCACTGTGGAGATGAAATCTGACCTTCAACTATAAATGAAACCTCGTAGCTTTAGGTACATTCAGATACACAGACGGTGATAGTGGTGTCATTTCCCTCATCTCAAACTCACCAGAATAAAAAAGGTATTTCCCAAAGTAGGGAACTTCTACTTTTAATATGACTGGAAAAAGCCCTCTTACCCGTTCTGATGTTTTAAGTGGCGCCCAGCTCAGTGGACATAATGAGGTTTTGGTGGCATCAGGAAAACATGCCACAGCCTTGATGTACAGCTTCAAATCCCGCTCCAGCAACTGGTTCACTTCTCCATAATCGTAATCATCATAGCTGTAACCACAAACAAACATGCTTATCTACTATTAGGTACAATAAAATGTGTTTGTTGATTTGAGTAAACAGGGATGTTTTTATTGTTAGAATGAAGTGGTGGTCTCACCGTATTCCTAACACACAATGAATGTAATTCCAGATCGCTCTCTTCAGGTCGGGGCTGAGTAACGATGGGAGGGTGGTCACACTCCTGAATCTGTCATCTAAGAGATGTCCAATGTCTGAATACAATCTGTTGATTAAGGAGAAGCCGTGGTCCTCCCATGAATAGTCCTGTCAGAGTCAATATAAGACACCCATAAAGTCAGCACCACAAACCTTTCACATTCCTAATAACAAACACAGGTGGTTTTAGACACCTTAAGCTGAACTTAAACTGTTAATAGATTAGTAAAGACTTCTAAGTAGCATCATTATTTAGTTAGTGTTTGGGTGCAAGACTAAGGAATAAACATTACTTTCCGGCTTGTGCTATGGCTGCATAACAGCAGACACTATATTTACATCTGAATCAGCTACCTGAACGTCCACTCAAATGCTTCTGTGCCACAGATTGTTTACTGGTGATTAGCTTAGTTGCTAGTAAGAAATGATAAAGCATAATATATGGTGACACATTAGTTTGGTTGTTTGGGACACAGGTTGAGCTATAAAACAGATGATTTAAAGCTGTGCTATTATATAAGGCTCATAACACACGAAAATCTGCATACTAATAGATTCACACTGTAGCGTCCTTACCTGGACTCTAAACTCTTCCTCCCTACGAGCAAACTCCTGATAGCAAAAGTCAGAGTCTGTGATAAAATGCGACAGGTCTGCGAAGCATATCATCTCCTCCTCTTCTTCCATATCTAAAAAAAGAGACGACGAAAGCAAATCAGACAGGGCAAGTGCGTCACTAAGTGTCGCTGAGGAGTGGTAATTGCTCAAGTTTCACACCATGTGACCTAAATCTAACACACAAGATAACCATCAGAAGTGAGTGGGAACATCAAAACCGTGTTAGTTTGTGTGTCTGTTTCTGCGTTCTTCTGCCAAGTAGGTTACCTGTTTGATGGAGTGTGTGTGTCTGCTGAAACCGCTCCTCTCTCTTCTCACGCTCCTCCTGTGATTTCTGGATCCTCTCTTTGAGACAAACCATGTCACAACTGGAGTCCAGAGACTGTAAACATGAACAAAACATTTTTATACTAAAATGTTGGTACAAATGCAAAAAACACTTCAAAGGTTTGTTCACCTCAGATGAAAATATAAAAACACAATATTATATGTAATCTTCTGTACAACAAAAAGTATTTACAAAACAAATGCAAACGTAAATGGTACCGGTGAATGCTTTTTGCAAAAACACACTAATTCTCCTTGTGATGTTTATTTTAATAAAACACAAGTCTGAATAGTTACCCGTCGTCGTGTTATGTTTTCGTAGGGAGTGGGGAGCGACTGTGGCACATTGGCATTGCCATCGGCAGCATCAAAGGGGCAGAAGGTTGGTGGGGTACCATTAGGAGATTTGGAGAGAGGCGCAAGGTCTGAGTCTGTGTCACATCCAAACACAAAGCTGCAGAGGGAGTGGCAGTGGGCCAGGATCACCACAGCCTGCACTAATTCAGCCAGCGACCAGCACTGCTCGCCTGACTTAAGCAACGTCTAGAAGGAGCACAGAGATAAGATTAGGGTCAGACAGACCTAACAGACACTTTCTAAGTGATAACAGACTACTTAATTTGTTTTGTGTACATTATGTTAAGGGTGGTTTGCCAGTGTTTTCCTTTGCTGTACCTGGATGTGTGAGCAGGCAGTCATCCAGGGTTGGTGGGCCAGCACCTTGTTAATATGGTCAAGGAGGCGAAGGCGAGGAGGAGCTGCCTCCAAACCCTGCAACCACAGAGGATCCCCGCAAACCCTAAGAAACTGGGCTGAGTGCAGATACACCAAGTAGTTGCAGTGATGTTGTGCTGCTGCCTGGAAAACACAGGAAGTTGAGCAGACAGTTTCAGGAGCAGGACCAACTCAAAAAGATCGTGTTGTTTTTTCATCGTGAATAATACTTGGTGTTTCTTCCTGCCATAACAAACTAAGTTTATTATGTATAAACAAGAACAACCAGACCACTGACCATGATGGCAATGTAATGTCGATACGGCAGCGGCAGAGGGCCGTCCATGTGCAGGATGTAATGCTGTGTGCGCAGGAAGCTCTCCAAGTACTGAGGGTGAGGGGCCATCTGCTGGGACACAGCATCCACACTCCCCCTGCTGACCAGAGCCTTCATTAACAGCAGCGACATTCGCTCCTTCTCACTGTTCACCATCATCTACAGGAACCAAGACGGAGAGGAGAAGGTTGCCTTTAGACAGGAAAAGCAAAAAACACTAAGCTCAACATTGTTGACACACAAAACCTATATATGATCAGCTGCTTGTGTATAAAGATTTTGTGCTTCTTTCTCTGCTTCATATGAAATTACAAGGATATCTACATTTTACACTGTTGGTTACTCAAAATTGGCATTTTGGTGCATTTCCTGATATTTTATAGACAAAACAATACTTTAATTGTGCAGTAAATAATAAACAAGGCCATGTATGTTAAGTTTGTACTCTGTTCTTGCGTGATGATTATGTGTTCCCAATGTGGAAAACTTTCTTTCAAAGTACTGTCCATACATAAATCTGCTCCTTTTAACCGAACGACAGGATAAAAATCAGTGATGCAGGGCTGACTGTCTGAGGGAATTACCAAGAGCTCATTTTGTAGCCAAAGCAGTTTGGCCCAAGATAAGGTTTGACTGAAGTGTCCACACCATGTGATGATGGGCTCAGACTGTGCTTTGGACCAGAGTCATGCTCCACACCTTAAATCAGCCGAGCAAAGGCAATCCACTGGCAAGTGAATGTTTTCTTTATGATATTCCTTCTTCAAATACATCAAGCAAACAATGGGGCTCAGCAGGGCCCATGATACCAACTTATACTGGCTGCTGGGTCAGATAGTTCATTCAACTCAAGTTTATTATTAAATATAGATGAAGTACTATGGGATAGCAGGTATCCACCTCTGTGAAATGAATATGTACAAAATAACAAATTGTTTGATGCACGGCTGAAACTGGAAGAAAACACCCAAACCTGTCCTTTGAAACAGGGATTTTCCTGCTGGGAGGATCACAGATGAAGGAACTAACTTGAAGCTTTTGCTTAGTAGGCCTTGAAGTAGGAAACCAAGCAGCAGCAGCAAAGAAGTGGATGTGACCAAACACACAAACATTGGAGCAACAGGGCTATGGCACCTGAGGCCAAGAGAAACAAACCCATGTGGAGATAGAAGCTGGCCTTCCCTCATAAGCACAGGCCATGTATTACCGCTTTTGCAGTCATACAGTAGCCTCTAGGAAAATATGTTTGGGAGCTCAGCCACAGGCAAAGACTCGGTTCCCCTGAATGTGAAACCTGAGCGCAGAGCACTGATTTAAAGCCAAATGGTTTCCTCTAGCCTGAACTGAATGTTGGCAAAGACTTCACCTTTAAGAGCATCGACTGCTGTCGAGGGTTTTTACTGTCCCGTCAAATAACAGACACCTCAACCTAGGCCAGAGCAAATGGCCACTAGTGGGCCTTGTCACTTAATGTTAGCCCGTACAGCTCTTTGGAATTAGACACCATGTTTATCTGGCTGGTTGCTCCATGTGGTATTTCACTTCTCCCTGTCTTGGAAGAGGGTTTCCTCCCGATCCAGCAACAGGCTCCACCTTTTGACCTATATAAAGTCTGAGCCTCAGATCGCAAAAGACATGTGAACATACCACACATTAAACTAAATCAATCTACTTCTGACAGTGTATTATAAATCTAATAGCATAGTATATATAGAGTATGGAAATAAACCACTCAAGTAATAAATAATAAAAAAGTGAGCAAAAGCACTAAATGAAACACACTGACCCACGCTCATCTTTCAGCACATGGAAAATGGACTGGAGAGTACTTGGAGCACACAGGTGCCTGCCAGTCAAAAACCTATTGACAAGAGCATATTCAGAAGTATCCCTTTACAAACACAAGAGTGTCTCATTAGCATGCTGAGCTGCAGAATCTAGGTTACTGCTCCTTCATGCTCTAACTGGCTCTGAGGAGGAATAAGCCTGTTTAACTAGCCATCATTACAGAGACCAATGCCATACAATAAGCATGTTTTGTGTATGCCTTCTTTCGAGCTTTGCATGTAGTGAGATCACTTAATGCATGCCTGTCAGCGTGTAAGTAATTTAAAATATATAACCTGTAACCTTTTTGATATGGTGGTTAAATGATTAGCAGCCAACATATAGGCCAGCAGCACTATGTGGCTGATGAATGTAAGGGTTAATATTACACATTTGAATTATCACATAAACCATGGTTGAGTACTTTAAAAAACTACCTTGCTATAGGGTAGAATACAGTCTCCCAGACGCATTGGACATGTTTCCCTTGTAACTTTTACTACCCTTACTTAGCTACGTGCTGGCTGTAGACTCCGCCAGGTAAGCCAGTGCAAACTCTAGCTTTTGTACAGAGTCACCATCCCTCAATATGTTTTATAGCACTGCAGCAAAATGTTCTCAACAGAAGAATTACTGCTTTTAGGCGTGCTAATGTTAGCTTGTGGAGGTTACACCTGTCAGATTCTTGCCTTTGAAATAATTAAATAAAGTGTTTTGTTCCACTTGGTAGCATTAGCTAAATTCTTTTATATGAAAGGTGCACAACACCCAGTATTTTCTAATACTGAAAAACTATCAGTTGCCAGTATACGCCTTATATTTATGTAGTCAAATGCAATAAAAAAAACTGTGTTAGTGCTCATTATTAATAACCGAAAACGACAATTCAGTTTGTTTATCTGTAATTTTTGAACATAGTCAGCAAGTTTTAACCATGCCATGATAATCGTATAAAGTATAAGTGCTGCATAAGAATTTCACACCATCACATCTCGACACCCTGCAGCTGTTATCAAAAGGAATATAACAATTATACCATGAGAGATGTAAAGAGAAACAGAACAAATCACAACAAATCAAAAGAAGCAGTTTCTTATATTTACAGACTCTTAAGCCACTATCAAGTCAAGAATAATTACAGCTAAAATAAATGACAGCACTTACTTAAACAGGTTGAGGACAAGGGATTTGCCATCACTGGCATCGTACAAAGAGGAAACTGGTGTTTTGTATAATCTTATAAACATGTCTGGACAAATACAACGGTAAAAGTCAAATTGAAACAGGAACTACAGTTGATGTCAGCAGTCACACAGTAGGAAATGACACATCTTACATTTCATTTACAGCTTTAAAATTGAGCTTAGTATCCTGTTTAAGGCCTTGTACAATATGTATATGCTGATGCTTGGTATAAACACGTTTATTGTACATTTCCCAGGATTTTCTAACAGTACTAAATTTTGTTGAGTCAAGCTAAAATGACATATCTCCTTCATGATTGCCAGACTGAATTAGAGAAGCACTTTTATGTTCCATCCATCCCACATTATTTAAAGAAACGTTTCACATCAGAAATAATCAGTAGCTGTGTTTATAATAAAATAGGGGAAGATGGTTGAGACAGAAGTCCTTTGTCAAAACTGTGCACACCCTCTAACACACTGCTCCATCTCAATTGCTTGAAAACAAGCCTCAAAAGCTGCACACAGCAGTAGTTATGATAAAGCAATACACTCGTTATTGTCCACCCACATGAAAAAAAACACCCGCATGAAAAGAGAAAAAATGCTAGTAACAGGAGTGGGTGGGTAGATATGTAAAGCAAAAGGGAACACATCACAATTTAGATATGCGTCTATGATATTAAACAGCATAGTCTGGGTTTACATAGATGCGTTTCACAAAGCCCAACTAATTGTCTTTAACAGTACACCCAACAGGAACTTATTTTGTAACTGGGCCATTTTAGTGTAGTCAAAAACATGCCCGAGGGTGAACAAAGGAAGACAGCGATATTGATATTAGAGCTGCTGTTGTCAAATAATAAGCTGAACTTGTGGCTTGGCTCCAAAGGAACAGCTCGCTGAGAGGCTGTTGTGAGCAAACTTTCACAGGTGCATATCATTTGACATTCAAAAATATAATAATCTCTGTTACCAAAACAAGAGAGGCCATTTGTTTATTGATTAGAGAGGAGCAAGAGGGAAGGATGAAATGAAAAACAGGGCTGACGTCAGTGAGGGGAGGGAAGGAAAGGTAAAGCAGACAAAGAAAGGCTTTGATAGCAGGCTGACAAACAAAACTGCAGCACCGTATGAGCAGTAATATGACGAAGGACTAAAAAAGATGCCAGCCCTCCAGAGGTACATTTGTCAGCATTACATGAGACATACATGTGCACATGTATTGTCTGTGCATGAGAGGGTGGTAGTATTGATGGGCTGCAGGGGGGGGCTGCTGCAGATATAGGAGAAGGACATTAATCTGCATTCCGACTGAGGCAGGGGGTGGGGTAGGGGTAAGGGTCTGTCCTTATCATGAATCCTGGTGGCATTGACACCCCCCCCCCTCTCCCAACCAGCATCACCGGAAACACAAGCAGCCAGGGGCTGATTTTGGCTTTGCAATCTGAACTCAGGGAGCAGCAACAACAAACCAGCTGCAACCCAAAGAGGTGGAGAAGGGAGGGATAGGATAGGACAACCGAGACAAACAAAAACTGTGCTGCAGGGTGAAAAAAACATGACGGAAAGCCGAGCCCACACAGCAGATGAGTGATTAGACATGTCAGGCCGGTAGGTAGCGCAAGGAGTAGATGCAATTACAAAAGACTTTCACCTTTTGCAGGGTAATTCATTACTCATCCTATACACAAAGAAGTCTGGGGGATGTGGGTTACCATATCAAAGTCAGGTGCTCAAATTTGGTGATCCTTACAAGACTGCCAAAAAAAGAGAGTGTAAACAGTTTTGTTTTCTATGCAACAACACAGTAACACGCAAACTGAATAGCAATGGAGGCAAACTGTGACAGGATCGTTCAAAAGTATCACGCTGGATCTGAAACCAGAATAGAGGGTTTTAAATCCCTTGGAGCTCACATTCCTCCATGTTTTGCTCCATTTCTGTGCTCTAATCTGCAGCAAACATGTCTTTTTTTGGACTGCACTTGGGACAGCGCCCCCTTAGTGTTGCTAAAGGAAACAACAGCGACAGAGGAGAAAAACAACTTTGATTGGCAGTCCACTTCAGCCAGCAAAAACAGCACAATAAGAAGTGTCCAATATTTAAATGCACCAGATGAAGGGAAAACGGAGCAGTCCTCACCGGTCTACATGAACTAAAATCATTTACTCTGTTGCTCAGTCTATGCATATATACGGTTTGTAGGCTAATAAATGTCGCTGCATTACTACTGACATCTAACAGACACTTTTCTCCCAAATCCTCAATGATGTCATCCTCACCTTTCTCCTGCACCGACTTCGGCCGTTACTGCACGGTAACGTCAAAATCACACACAAATGCGTGAAAAAGTTAAATTAAACCACGTTTTAAAAGGAAGTGCCTCAATCCCCCCCATGTGAAACAAACAAAAGCAGAGTCTTCGTTTAAATGTACGTGCCGTCTTTGGGATGTTATGGGGTTAATATGATTAATATGGAAGAAGAAGAAAACATTTTTTTAGCTAGCTTAACGTCAACGTAGCTTGGTAACGTTGGCGTTAAGTCACCGTTGTGAGCTTTACGTGACATTTTAACGGCTCAACATGGAAACTACAATTGTTCTTGATGTTGAGGAACAGTAGAAGCTCCTAAACTTGAATGAAATCATATCTAGCTGTATTCACACCATCTTAAGCGTTGTGTTTTAATCGCTAGCTTAGTTAACTAAAGTTTGGTTCAGTTATTTTCGCTGGTCAGCTACTTAACGTTACAGTCGCAGGGACGTTACTGACGGACGATACGTTAAAAAGTTACACAGATTGAAAACTGTTAACAATAAAATGTATCTGACATGTCGGCAGTTATAGGTACAAAAAATGTGATTTAAGGCTGCAAAGAGACGACAAGCCCATACACAAGAGCTGGTAAAGAGATTTTATGTGATATAAATGAAAAAATACTTCATCAAATGAATGAACGTTACTCGGGCTCCACAGTTAGCCGCTAGCTTTTATTGCGTTAAAAGTAACTTAGCCCAACTAGTGTTAGCTTCGTCTAATTTCAGCTTTAACATACCTTCTGGCCTCGCTGGCACTGGGGTCTTATGGGGTACTCCATTTTATTCGCACAGATGATCATTTTCCAAAAAGTGTGCTATTGCATGGATGCGGCTCTGTCCTTTCTTGGTGCTTTCCAAGCTAGCTAACAAAAGGCAAAACGCCTGCCTCCTGCTCCGCTGGCTGCAGCTGAAGACTGGACCGAGACGAGAGAAAACCTTCCCGGAGCTGGGCTGACAGCTCCAGTAACAGTGTGCCCAATCAAAACGAGGGAGGCGGAGCTGGCTCGCAGGGGGTGATATCCGCATGCTAATGAACATCTGCAAACAAGAGCGCTGGGAGGCAGAAACGGGCCGAGGCAGACACACTGCCGGGCTGCAGCTTCGCAGGGGAGCCGCGCACAACAACTCAAGTACCTGGGGTTTACTACAAGTTGGAATTACTTGTCTATTTGACTATTTCATTTTCCACTGTATACTCTAAGGGTAAATCTACTAGTGTGATACAACATTTAGTTTAAAGTCTTTACACCTACATAAATAGCCCTGCTTTTTGGAACTGTCTATTACAACTTTCAGCGTTTGCTCAGTGTAAAAGCCAATTGATTGCATTATGATGGACACATTTTTCTACTCATTCTGCAGATGGGGGTGTGTTTGCATGTTGTACCACACACACATTACAAAGCATCATAGCAACACATGCCAGTGAGCAACAAGTACTGCTTTGTTGTATATGACTGAACAAGTAGTAGTAGTAATGTGGACACAAATTCACGAGCTACACATGAACATTTGTACAGAAAATTTATCATATATCTCTAAGACTTGTGAAGGGACAAAACTTACATTAGCAACACCCTAGCACACAGCTCTGGAAAAAATGAGACCACTGCATGGAAGCCGTGATTGCAAATTTTGTGACACTGTCCTTAAAGTGGTTCTTGTGTTTCAAATGTCATGTATACATGGCACACGTGGAGACCAAGAGGGCCTAACAGCAAATTCTTCCCTATGGTCTCGTCAAGAGGTTTACTCGGCCATGTCTGGGAAAGGACATTTGTTTACAACTAGAAGTTTGTACGAGACACAGTTGTTGTTTTTGTGCTGCTTTGTGAACACCCACATTTTGTTATAGCTGCTGTTTTTGCTACAATATTCAGCTCAGTTGCATCAGATACACTGAAAACGCATCAGGACGAGATCTCTTAATGTCAAGTATGAACAGATGGAACGAGCAAGTAAAACCTGGTTCAATGTTTATACAGGAGCCTGACTATTATTTTCAGACTTGGAAAAAGTGAACCTGTAATTTAACTACCAGGACAACCATCTCTAGGTCACTAAGATATGAAGGCTTTGAATCTTAGACCTGGAAAAAAGCAGCATGTCCAGTTTTTAGATGTTCAGACTCCAGATTAAATAATGTTGTGGACACACTGCACACTTGGTGTATTTTGCATTAGTTTATTGATAAGACTGGGCCACAAGTTATTGGGAGGTCCTTAAATAAAACTGACATGACTGACACATTAAGAAAAGTGGTCATAATACATTAAAAAGGCGAACTTGCACTTTAATATTAATTTGTAGCAGCTGCTTTGCCTGGTAAATGGCCCATGTCAAAACAGGCTTGCAGTTAAAAACCAGTAGTCACAATGGCTAAGCTGAGGTTTTTATTTTCCTAAGACCTGTCAAAGCTCCTACAGAGACACATAACAAGTGCCGAGTCCCAGTGACAGGTGCTCCAGCCTTTATGTGTAAATCCTGACCATGTGATAGCATCCACTGACATTTCAGTGAGTTTCCAACTTTGCGGTAGCTGGTTAGGTGAGGACCTTTCCTGTTTCAACACAACAGTGCTACTGTACATAAACATAAAGAAGTCTCATAAAGAAATGTGTTTGGAGGGAAAGAACCAGCCAAATCTCCTCAGAGCTCTGACCTCAACACGGTTCAACACCTGCCTAAGCATTAAATACAGTCTCTCTTGTTGTGTCCAGAACAGCATTCACACTGACCTGCTTTGATCCAATTGTTACTTTTTCCATGGACGTCTCTTGTCTTAATGAATGGGACATTTGTTCTGCATCAGAAATCGTAAACTGGATCAAATCAGGTTATTTTTCTGATTGCTGGTATCAGACCTTTTACTTTAACTAAAAAAGTATTTTCTGTGTTTCTCTACTTTCATTTGTGCTTAAAGTTAACAAGATACTGTATATACAGTTTGTCTTAAATAAGCTATTGGTTGAGGACGGTAGGTAGTTATGAAGAAACTCATTTTGCTTATGGGGAAGAGCGACCACAGACCAAAACATTGCTTTATAGAAATTTCAGTTTACCAAAAGTAAAAATGAAAACAAACATGAGCCCAAAAACTGCAAGGCTCCTTCAATTGTTTCTTTAAACCAGTTCAAACCAAAAGGACAAATAATAGCTTTTCATGTAATTAGGCCCTTTAATTTGGAATTAAATATCTATAAATTCATATATGAAGAAAAAACATATTTCACATTTAAAAAAACAAATTGAGATTTTTTGCGAGTAGTAGTTAAATGACATTTAATAAGAGAGTGCTGTCCTTAAACCAAATATCATACTGCTTATAATAACCCTGGATTAGTGACACTAGACCAGGATTTGCATTTTACAACCAATATATGAATCATAAAGGGGATGGCCTGTGCAAACCAGCTGAATCAAGAAAAAACAGCAAAACTGTGTGACTTATATGTAGATACTAAATAATAAAGTCTACAGGAATTGGCTGAAACAGCCAGGCAGGAAATCTGATTACACAAGATCACTTTACATACGGAGTTAAATTATCTGGTTAAGTCTGAAGATGCTATGAATGCCAATTAAGTATTTGTGACTTGTTTCTCTGAAAATCACTATGTGGCTTGACCCCTTACTTTCTTTTTGATGTTTGTTAAAAGCAACCACTTCCTTGAGTTGAGCTGAGATGGTAGCAGCTGTCACCACAGAGTCACAATCCGAAGCCATCATACTGCATTTATCGCACTCGCTTTGTCAGCTGTGACACATGCGATTGGAGGAACTGAAGACAGCCCTCTGTCCCAACGTGTTTAATACCACAGTGAATCCTGTTTCCACAGAAATTTGTAGAAGCAAACAGGAGGGACTTTCCTAACAAGGAAGTCTTGTTTCTCTGGCTGGTGTGTAAACACATAATAAAGCACAATACAGTAAAACACAAAACATGTCAAACGTTCAAGCAACAGAAAATTAGTCTGTAGGACTGTAATACTTGGGATGTGTTAAACTCCATCTTGCTATATTGCTTATAAACCCAAACAAACATGGAGATGAAAAATAATAATTCAATCTACAAGGTCCTAGTTTTAAACATCTCACCCTTGTGGCAAGAATTGGTACAACTTTCCTAACAAAGTGCAGCAAATTAATTTAGTGATTATGCAAACTTGCATAATTTTCACCAAAACAACCTTATATTTGCACTTTGATCAAATGGAAATTCAAGGAGACCAAGCCATGCTCAGTGCAGCCTAGATTTTCAGATACTCTTCACAAGGGACTCGAGGGAAACCTTGCCTTGTGCCTTGTTGGCTAGTTGAAGTGGCACAAATACAAACTGCAACTAATAAAAAATGATGAAAACAAATGTTCTCTACAGGCAGCTTACTAGTTGAGCACCAGAAATATGAGCTCACGTGAGCGACTAAGGCTAAATGTGGCACAGTTTGAATAAATAGATGCCATAAGTTGTTATGTCTAAATTCTGACCTAGATTTCTAACCCAGCTGCTGAGAGGAAGGTTTAAATACAGCCAATGACATAATGTATAAAAGTTATTGAAATTGTATTATTTTCTCAAGGTGAAGCTGTTATAACTTAAAAAAACACAAGACACAGGGGTTTTAAATTAGACATTATATTATTGCACATAAAAATAGAAACCACATAAACTGTTTCATAATCTACTACAACATTTCATTGAACACCGAGAGCTTTGTCAAGGAAGTTTGCAAAATTCTTCGGCTGTCCAGGTAAGAAAGGCTGGAGAACAGAGAGATCCATGGTGTTTAGTGTTTCTGTCAGCGTGCTGGAAGGTTTATCATGAGACAAAGTTTGTTACTGTTGGTACATTATTTGACCTCACATGTATAAAGTGCACTGTGTCTCTGCGGAACATATACCTGCATGTGCAGTACAGCAGGTGTGAGTCAGTGTGCAGCTGTGCAGCCAGCTCCAGCTGGTGGTTGTTCATCAGTTTGTCATTAACTACGACCAGCAGAGGTTTGCCTGCACCGAGCGCCTCCAAACAACTTCCTGCCCCTGTGCAGAAACACACGATCGAGGGCCTTGTTCACACATAAAGTGAATATAAACCTTTTTCACACAGAGATGTGAAACAAGTTTAAAAGTGATAACCATGGTGGGGGACAGGTCATGTAGATTAGGCCTGTTAATGCACCAGTAATTGCTCAAGCTCCTCCCTGTACATATTCCTCATGTGTTTTCTGTTATCTACAGCATCCATCCATCGCCACACTTACAGCTGTTGACAGCTGTAAGCTGTAAGTTAACACTGTTGATTACCTGGATCAGATGCTGTAAGTGCAGGAATGATTGGAAAGCAAGCAGGGCTGTGGCTCTATAGGACCGGGGTTGCCTACCCCTGATCTACAAAGATGTGACCCCCCACCCCCCCCCAGTGACCTATGTGACTTCTAGGGTTAATATGTTGTTTCACTATTTTAGTGGCTTCTGCGGTTGGTGTTGACATTAAATTTGCTCAAACACAGCCCAGGTAACATGAGAATCAGACCCAAAGCTCTCATCCAAACTCTCAGACATTCTAACAATCACTTGACCTAGAAAATGAGCACAACAAATTAACAGATAATAAATATGACACACAGAATTTAGCGACTGTGCAGCCAAAGACAAATTCACTGTTAGAAAACCTACATGTTTGTTTTTAATTCTCTGCTACTCGATGTCTCGTGCCCTCATGTTGCATTTCTGCAGCTGACGTTCTGCCTTATTTATCATCAGTTTTGTGGTTAACTGTTGCAAACTGCAAACTCTGAATATGGAAACCACAAGTTTTGTCTAACTCAGTACATTATGACAGTAGTGTGTCTTGAATGTTGGTAATAAAAAAAAATAAATTAATGCATATCCTCCTGTGTCTCTGTATCCTTGTATATTACAGCTCACCTGCATGGCTGATGACGAGATCAGCCCGTCTGATGTCCTCTGCTATCGAGTCTTTGAATCGAAAAGCCTCCAGTCTGACGTGTGGACAGCTGTCAGCAGCTGGAAGAAGAGATCCTCTTCCAACCTGAAGAACCAAACGTTCATATCCACGAGCCTTTAGAGCCTGTGGGTAGAAAAACGGTGACTGTCAGATGTTACAGAATGGCGGTTTCACGTACATATTGTTATTTCACACACACAATGCAGAGTTGCATACAGCCAAGATAAAATCTGTATAATATGTTTTTAACCTTTAACCTTAAATTCTGTCTCACAATCTAGTATATAAGATCTTGTCCTTATACAGTTATAACTTTAAAGAGTCACAATAACATAGATCTGTGCTAAGTCAAGAGATACACAGACCTACACTATATACACTGTTACACAGCTTTGCTGTGTAACAGTGGACGAACTGCTTACTACAGTCATCATACCGTGTATTTTAAAATTGACATGCACAATGAATTCAGATTGTGGACCTTGATTATTATAATTTTAAAATAATGTGATATCTATCTATCTATCTATCTGTCCCGCTGTAGATCAGCACTGCAAAAAGCGTTATCAGTGCCACACTGAACTACACAGAGTGTACACACCTGCTGGGACCAGAACCTGGAGGAGAGACCCCAGTCAGTCCGTGGTCAGGGTTCATTATCGTATTACGCACGTTCAAAATGGTACTTGGCACTTATATACCATTCTTACCATGCATAGAGTACATTATACTCTATTTTAGCGAACCAATCTATTTGTATACACGTCGTTTAAGAACACACTTTGGTTTATAAGCCAGCAAACACAGAAAACACCGGCGGATAGTTTAAAAACACTTACAGTTGTTCTGAAAATATATTTATATTCGTCAAAGCACCTTATAACCATCTGGATAATAAAATATCCAGTTCATTGACTGATGGAGAGGATTTACAGTTTCCAATGAAGATCGTCGACGACCCACCATCTTTGCTTTTATTCAGAAACTGTCGCTGCAAATTAATCACATGAATAATATAATATTAATATATATAATATTATTATCCAGATGGTTGGGCAATTCTAGCTATAAAACAAAGTCTTAATTATTATTTACAGAAAAACCTATGCTATTTCTGGGTACGACTTGACTTACCTGAACGGCCCCTGAGGACGTGACGTCTGCGATCAGCTCATCAAAGCTCGTAGTACCGACAGTTACAAACACAGTCTTCATGTTTGCTTAAAAAACTGTCCGTTTCAGCATTTCTCTTTGACATTTAGAAAACGTAACTGTGTCCTCTCTCAGCTCTTCACCCTGACATCAGCTTCCGCTTCACCGTGACGACATCACGCATTACTACCTGACGTAAACACGCTTTGCTGCCCCCTGCAGGCGTGGAGGTAAGTAAAACTATTTTTGGCTTAGTGATCCGTCAGCAGCATGGAAAAATACAGCTTGTTGAAATGACCGCTTTGTTATGTATACATAATGCAATGCCATACAGATACCATAAATTCTACTTTTAGATGGTCATAATTATACTGCGTGTTTATTAAAAGCATCTGGGCCTTTGTCTAATATAAGTCTAGACTTTAGGTTATTAGGAAAATATGGAATAAGAACTTACAGGCTAATATTTATGAAACTGTTCATGTATTAATGTTTATAAAATGTCTGGTGAAGTGGCTAGCATGGTCAACTAACAGAGTTTTCATGTTGTCCCCATGACTCTCCCCACTCCAAAAACATGCCAGGCTCTAAAACGTGCGATTTCTGTTTACATCAGCCCTGTGACAGATTAGCCACCAATTCAGTTTGAACCCTGATTCTTGATCAGCTCCATCATCCTGTGTCCCTCTAAAGGATTAATGGGCATCTGTAGCTAGATGAAAAGAAGAAAAATGTAAAGGGAAGAAATCTTTGGTGAAGCTGCCAACAATTCAAGTATCTTAAACACTGTCACTACACAATGTTTTTTTTGCTATCTGTCACTGGTTTATATGATCCTGCTAACAAGATTATTATTATTAACATACAAAAGACATAAGCCATTTTTAGCAGCAGGGAAGATGGAAGCATTAAAAGTCCGAGGACCTACTGTGGTTTTTGTCTGTAATGACTCTACAATATATTTCTCCTGTGGTGTGGACAGATATAAATGCAGCGGGAACCAGGACAAAACAATCACAAGAAGATTCTTTTCCCAGGAGGAGCTGTGGTAACCCTGCTGATTCAGAGACATCAGCCCCCGTCTTCACACGCAGGCTGCTGCCAACTCGGTGAAGGATGCACAGGCACAGAGAGCAGCCAGGAGCCCCACCTGACAACTGCAGAGCGAGAAGAAGCAGAGCCAGTTTTCTGCTCCGTGGGATGTGAAAACGGCAGCAGTACCATGTGTGACAAATGCAAGAAAAAAGAAAACTTGCAAACACACCAACTCGACTACACCGACAGGCTGGTGCACAAAAACACACATAGCAACAAGGAAGTGGAAAGTGCAGCCCGCTACTGAGAGCTGGTATTTTTAGAGAATGAAGCTTCAGAGTTTTTGACTTTCTCTGTGACAGTGCCACATCTACAGTAATATGAGCAAACATAAAGTAACTAACTATGAATGCAAGCGTTGGAGTATGAAGTCTGTTTATCTCAATTGTGATTTTAATTTATCTAATACTTTCAACCAAAGCCTTAAATTAAAGCTGGTATTCTGCACACTGAGGACATCTGTTTGATTTCAGCCACAATGATTTAATGTATGTCATTGTCCAAACATACATGGAACTAAATATACGTTTCAAGATAGAAAATGTTTGGATGGTTATTGATCACTATTAGTTTGTCCTGTGCACTAGCAGCTGTGTCTGGTGCATATCTTCTGAACTCTGTTCAGGGAAACAAACCAATTACTCTAAAAAGGTAAAACTTTGACTGATATACACTTTCTGATAAGTGAGGCCTCAAAAATTTACAAGAGACAAAACAACATAGTTGAAAAAGTATAGAGGGGAGAAGAACTGCTGCTATTTTGTCAACATTTAAGTGAGGGGCTTCTGTGCTAAAATTATATTGGGTTAACAGTGGTGTCTACTCTTTTTGTTCAGTTCCAGTTGAGTTTTCTTCTCACTGTATAACTGTAAGAAAATTCAACCAGAATGTATGTGTGATTGTGCTCTTTTTTCCAGACTGTGGGGAAACTTGAACACAGTATGTGAAAATTGTTGACTTTAAATAGGTCGTGTTTAACAATCACTTTGCAATTGCAATGTTAAATGTTTATTTAACATGGCATTGTTGATGTATACTTCACGACCTATGTGGCCACATAGAACAGACCACAACTGATTATTTTTACCATCAGTTAATCAAAGTCTACAAATAATGAAAAATGCTGTCCAACGTATTCAGATTAAACCTGCTAATTTAAAAAGCTGGAAAAGCAAAAGTCCTTTTACTTGTATCATTTCAATTAAACCAGTTAGTTTAGGACAATAGTTTCCTGACTGTGGGTGATAAATTATGAAAATTTATTGGCTTTTTCTCTTCAACCTTTTCTGCAGCCGAAATGCTCTTCGTCTAAGAAGTGCAGCAGAAGAAAACAACAACAGCAAAGGCTCAAATCTGGTAGTGCACCAATCAAAGATTATACTGTGACTATGTCCAATGACAAAAGCAGAAAGGCCAGCGTGTTTATTACCAAGTATTGGAAATAAAGAAACATGAGACCAGGGCGCAAGAGAAATTATTTAAGGCTCTGTTAAATTCTCAGCTTCGGAAAAAACATACATACAATACTGAAAAGTCACAAAAAGCAAAAACTAGTATAAAATTAAAAGTTTAAAACTGACTACCAATGTCATAATTTTTAATAAATATGTCACTATAAGAAAAGGAAATTACAAAGTTAAATCTGATTAACTGTGCCAGAACTTTTATCAAACCACATTGCAGCAGGAGTTACTTGAAGACAACAAATCAGCATCTCTTGGAATTAAAGCAACACACATCATGTAGTCGAACACAAAAATGCACTGTGAGCTTCCTTTGGTCGTTCCAAAATCACTCTCCTACAGAGACTGCTCGAGAAAACTGAAAATGGAAGACCTGCGTCCACGCGATTCATGCCTCGCAGAGAGACTTTAACAGAATTCAAAGTAAAAACAGTAAAATGGCTCTTCCTTTTAAAACTTCAAGTTAACTTAGTAAAACATTCTCAGTTTTAGGCATGCATGTTTTCAGACAGGTTTAGCTGCTTCAGACTACTGCTATAATAAAAATGGTAATTCTTGATCTGCAGGACACTGGAACGGACTGGTGGATGAAGTGAACGTTTAATCCAGTAATAGGTCATCCTGCTGTAGTCAGTGTCGTGTCAGAATATATAAGCAAGCAGTATAACTGAGGAGCAAACTGATCCAAGTACACATGCTTAAAAGTCAAAATGTTTCAAAAATAATGAAATACTAATTCCAAACTTGAGACATATTACAAGTAATAATAAAGTATATGATGGAGATTAAAGCAGCTTTAGAAAAAAGCTGCGGCCTCACAAACACTCCTGCTTATTATTTCAGGGATACGTCCGACTAAAAGAAAAAAACAGATGGCCATTATTACAAGTCCGTCTGTCTGACCCCACCTCGGGTCAATGCAAAGGCCATTAAGGTTGCAGCGAAAACGTCTTCTAACAGTTATGATATCAAAAATAAGACGGACGTCTTTCCTGTCAGAGGTTCTGTGACAGACAGTCAGAAACCACGGCAAAGAGAAACTTTACCAGCTGCGGTAAGTTTTTGTCAGCAGGGTCAAAGTCAGGTTGTCCCAGGTTCATCAAAATGATTGTGGTGATCCAGAAAAATGATGTGTCTATTGAACAAAAGAAGAGATACAACACAAATGATTAATAAAACAGGTTTAAAAGAGCATCTGTGCTGGCACACATTACAGGCGACATCTCTTACAGAACCTAAAGTGAACTTCCTGTTTTGGAACAATTTCTTCTTCAGGATGTTACATTTTCCTCTTTCTGTGGTGCAGCTCACAGAACTGTCTGCTTCATTAATCTCTGCTCGTCAGAGTCGTTTTCCTCTCCTGGCCCAGTGCTACTCAGACGGTTTTGTTCTTTATGCCGCATACTTTCTGCGATCTTATGATAACAAGCTAAACCAACGGTTTATGCCGAGCAGCACCACCCACTCATTTTTCTCACTTCCACCCCAATCTCTCCTCTCCCTCATACTGCACTGAAACACCACACGGTCATCCATGTGTCACATCTCTCCTCAGCTTCTGAACCATTTTTACACAGAAACTGAAGGGACATTTTATCACATCCTGTAAAATTAGCGAATGGCCAACTGTGCTGTGCTCGTAAATATGAATGCAACCTCACTAAAGAGGATAGAAACAGCAGTGCTTGTACCTTTTCCTCACTGAACCACACAGGCTGTGCAGCACTGTTCCTGCTTCTCTGGCAGTGTGGAATAATTCATCTGTCGGACAATCTCTGCGAAGAGCTCATCCACCATGGTCTTGCTCTTGGCTGAAGTTTCAATAAAGGGACAGCCCCACTCTTGAGCCAGAGCTCGTCCATCTGACCCGGCAACTTCCCGCTCAGACTCCAGATCGACTTTGTTACCAACCAGAATCAGCGGTACTTTCTCAAAGCGCTTCACTCGCACTATTTGGTCTCGCATGGGTCTGATGTCCTGAAAGACAGAGAGAGGAGAGAATTAGAGTGTAGCTCATCACAAAAACCACCAGGCTATATGTAAGGGACAAAAATAAACACGATGCAATAGTAATGCCCCAGTTTTATGCCACACATTATATCTTGCGTTAAAAAATTGAAAAGTAAAAATGGCATAAGCGAAAGGTTTGTGTGTGTGTATAACATGTTACACAAATATGTTGCAAAAAGAAAATTCAACATACTTTATTTGTCACATGCATAGTTATACAAGTACAACATGCAGTGAAATGCGCCTGAACCACTCCCATGACTGTGTAAATTCCAAGGATTAAATTAAATTCACCTCTTAAATGCAGAATAACTCGCAGCTAGAAAACATTACAAACCAGCCATTTATGTTGATGGGCACTTAACACAGTTAAATGTGCCAAATGTTGAGTGAGCATGGCAAAAGAAGTCGAGTATTCATGTTGAAAAACAGCAGTACTGTTGAACATGAATCTACTCGGCCCCGACAACAGACTAGCTCTGACCCAACTTGTCTATCTTGCCTTTGACCAAACAAACTTAAAACTGTTTTTCTCTCGTCTAAGCAACAAGTAAATACTCAGTGTCTTCACCCAACCTCATATAAACATCTGCTCTAACTGAGCTGTTGTGGCTCGAACAACAGTTTCATCTTAATGCCAAGGCAGCTCAGGAATCCAGCCATTATCTCTATCTTATTCCATCACTTCTACAAGTACTTAAAGGAGACATCACAAAATTAACACTTTCTAACCTTGTGCACCTCTAAACCTCTAACGAATTTACAAATAAAATTATTAGTTAACAAATTAGTAAACCGACATAAACATATTTGCAATTATTTAGACAATTAATTATTTTGTAAATTTTCAACTTGAAACATCTTAAGCCATCTTGCCTTAAGAATAGACAAATTATCACTATTTATACTGTACATATATTGTTTACTGTACATATAATACACATCCACCATCTGTCTATACTTTCATTTGATCCACCACAGTCCTGTGTATAAATAATTGTGTATATACACAGTTCTTATGTTTATACAGCAAATGTTTATATCGCATTGTCCAGTCCAGACTCACACTATAACTAGCCTTAGCTGTAATTGGCACCATTTATGGCATATTACCTACTCACACCCGCACCTTATACCAAAATAATATTTTGTCATCGCAGTAAGGCACCAACTTCGTTGCATGTTCCATGTTGAATAAAAATATGATCTAATAAAATTCTCTGGGTCTTCACGTTTGAAGTCATCAAGGTGGGTTGACTGGCATTTTCAATATTTGAAACTGGAGGATAAATTGATAATAAAAACATGTAATTTGGTGAAGGCACAGAGTCACTGGATTCATTAAACTTCTATATTTCGACCGGATGAATTGGTCTTTGAATAAACTTACATTTTGCCTCTGATTAGCAGCATTTACTGTAGCCTTGTATGAATCACACAGCTACTAAAAGCCCTGACCTGTAGCTACGACCAGCTCCCACGTGTTTTCAGGTTTCGGATTTTCAGGTACCTGGAAAGACTGCTGGTTGACCAGGCTGTAGACCAGTATGAAGCCCTGTCCGTTCTTTATGTAAAGATCTCTCATGGAGGCGAATTGCTCGGTACCCGCCGTGTCCAGGATCTCAAGCACGGAAGGCGACGAGTCAACCTCGATCTCCTTGCGGTAGAAGTCCTCGATAGTCGGGTCGTATTTTTCGATGAAGGTGCCGGTGACAAACTGAACTGTGAGCGCGGACTTACCGACGCCGCCGCTGCCCAGCACGACAACTTTGTACTCTTTCATCTGGGCGGTCGAGGCAAGCTAACTTAGCAGCTAACTACTTTAGCTACCGTGCTATACTCGCTCCAGAAACATTTATCAGGCCTTAAAACGAGCTAATAAGTGAACTGGCAAGTGTTAGGCGATGTATAATAATCCCCGTTTATTCACACAAACACTACAGTCTATAGTTCATAATTGCCGTTTTTCTAACGCTGTATAGCTTTCGTGACTTTTAACGATCAAAACTTGGTGTCGGTCAACTCCGGTGTTAGCTAGCAGCAGAGCTAGCTCTCGTCTGTCCCATGCCCGAGCTTAGAGTCTTCACATCCGATCTGACGAACCACAAGTACCGTGGAACTTGCTGTTCGGCTACCGACATCAAGTCACGGAGATTAGCATTACCCACTCCCTAAGAGTAGCTTGTCAAGTCCGCTACATACACACACGCCACCCCGCCGGTTTCGCCAACAACAGCACCGGCTATGTCTGTCCGTCCGTCTGGGCCTGGTTCTGGTTCCGGCCCGGTGCCTCGGCACCCGGACGTGTTATCGGTGGACAAATGGCAGATTTGATATTATAGTCCTAAGGTCCATTGGCTACGGTTTTTAGCTACTATGTTATATATTTCACTCCGTGCTGAGCAGGTTTGATTACAAAAAGAAAAGCTTTTTTCCTCCAACTGATTTCCTGAGGCTCGCGACATCCGGCGGAAGTCCATTCAGAATAAAAGCCCACTCTTCGCTCTGCAAACAGTGGTTGTAGTACAGTTGTGTTGTAACCGGTACAGTCGTAAATACTGGAAGAACTTTAACTGTGCTGTCGACAGACCCGTAGTACAATGTCATCGTATGTACAGCCAAAATCCAATAAAAGCTCGGTGCAGCGATCAGGAATATCGTACAGTAGTATCAAAGATTTCAGCAGCCCTGGGCATGAAAATACCAAGAAGACATTGAAATGGAAATTGTAATCAGGTGTTAAAGTTAAAGTTATAGTTATTTTTGTTTTTAATTACCTTAAATAATACAAAGCAAGAGATTGAACAGTAATTGGGTAATGTCTAAATGTTTGGCACCCTACTGAGTCAGTATTTATTAGCGACCCCTGCTGTTGCTGTTGAGCAGTGATTTTGTTTTTCATTTGACTCTTTGTTCTGGTCCGTAGTTAGTTAGCCCTGCTTTACCTTTACACACACTCTCTCTGAGATAAGTCCCTGTTCAATTATGCACATAACATGTTGACATACCTGAAAACCTGCACCACACATCTGAGTGGCATACACACCCCATGTCAATTAAGGTTCAATTATGTACCTAATTTAGCAGTTTTATGAATAAATTACAATATTTATTTATCATAAATAGGTTAGAAAACACCACAGAATCAAATTCATTTTATATACAGTTTAATGTTTTAGTTTATTACACTTTAATTTAAATTTTTAAATAGATAAATACACATATTCTAGGCGCTGCCTAATGTTTCCCTATAGAGCAGTGGTGGTATTAATGTTTCAGGCTAATTAGCTGACTACTGGTCTTTAAACAGGAAAATATTCTACATTATAAATCAGTTATTAGCATTTTATAAACACAATATAGTAAAAACACTACAGTTATCCTATTTCAAGATTTTTATTAGGGGTAAATTGTTTAATATTAAGTTAGATTTCAGAAAAAGTCTTTATTTTCAAGTATTTTTATTTGACCAACAGAAATTGTTAACGTATGATGCTAATAATTTAACATTTAGACAGGTGAGTGTGGTAATACAAGTGTTACAGACTGAACCAAATATGTGTTAGAAAAAAAACACTGTCCAGGACTCTTTAAAAGTGACATAAAAACATAAATACACTACAAGAGGCTCATAATCATGTGTTTAATTAAAGGTCAAACAGAAACTGCAGAACTCATCATAGGCACAGTAACTTACTCTTAATAGCTATACACTGCAAAATGAATTGGCATGTAGCACAGCAGCACATACAAGCACCACAAACAGAGTGAAACCATAGGTGACGAAGAATCAGCAGTCACTTTCAAGTCTGTCCTGGAGTGTCAGAGAGAGTTTCATATGGCTTAGTCCTCAAACAGTCTTTGGCCCTCATCACCGTGTGGCCATTCAGTCTGCGGCTGTACCCAATATAACCACAACTCGCCAAAAAAAAGGTTTAAAAGGAGGAATACATCTTACACACGCTCACCACCTGCTGTTGTGGAAGTGAAACGTAAAGAAAAAAACACCTCTTGTTTGATAAAGGCACAATTCAACTCAACTGTTTAAAAATAATGATATCATATGAATAAATAAGTCAAACTAATCATGTTCTCATCTTAAAATGACTCCACGCTTTTCCCATATTGTACACCAGCAGGGATTATGGGAGCTGGTGAGTCACAGCAGACAAGCTTTGGTGAGTTTTGGGTACATGTCCTACAGAGACACACCTCTGTGCACAGATGCTTTAAAGTCAATATTCAACAATCACAGAGAGGGCTGTGAACCGATTCACCGGCATGACTCAGTCAATCCGCCACTAGGACAAGTGCCATGGCAACAAAATCGCTGGCTCTAAGAGCAACTGAAGAGCATTGTATGTCCAAATCTGCAGGATCCGGGGCGTGTATGAGTGCTGTTTGCAATTTTTAACAAAATCCTGAGGAGAATTCAGATTTTATTGTTGTTTTGGATAATGACAATAATTGAGTGTGAGGAAACAATTTAACACAATAACAGAAATTAAAGACCCTCTGACCATGTATCCACTGTCTGATTTTCTAAATCTGCTGCATTTCCCTGCCTGTTTTTCAGCCTACAGGTGGAGCTGCCCTGTGCTATATTTTGGTGCATTATTAGAGAGAGAAACTGCACCTTCATTTGTGTATTCATGATTAGCATTAAAGGACAAGGTTGGTTATAGTTCATTACATATATTGCAGACTGTTTCTTAAACTCTTAAACACCTCTGTTTTTTTGTGTCATATTCTGACAACCAGGAAAGCAAGAAAAAAAAGCATTTTAAAAGCAAACAGCTAGGCAATGTCAGAGGACTCTAGCAAACAAAGGAACAAAGGACGAATCCCTTAAAGCATTTTTACTGTGATAAACTTATTGACATATAATTAACAATACATTGATGTGATTTTGAATCAATTATTTTATCTATATTTATTCAAAATAAATTTTAAGTATTTTGACAAAGTTATGTACATAAGTGCAAACAAGGTGAACATCACACATTCGTATACACTTCAGTAAGGATCGACATCACCCAGCACAGCTGGGCAGAAAGAGACTTCTGAACCGCTGTCTGGCTCAAAAATGAAACTCCTCCTCACTGAACAGTGAGGATTATTGACTAGTTAGATTTTTTACAGAAGAAGATGAAAATCTTTCAATTGGTCCAGAAGCCTCTTTACCTCATTGACAGGCAGGTGTTTGCTTTAAAAGCCCATTCATATTTCTCAAAAACACCATTTACAGGAACAAATAAGAATTACAGTCAGTATTACAGTCAAATAAACAAAACAAAATAAACACCTGATCTCCCCTAAGGACCTTTGGATTTTACGAGGACTTATGAGTTTTCCCTATAAAATATTTTATCACATCGCAATAACAGGACAAACTATTTAGACATTCCCTTTTGAATAAGTTAGTGTTTGTTATTTGAATCAATGTGGAAAAAAAATCACAATTAGGATAATAGAAAGGTAGCCATGTTGTCATTTTGTTGCCATAGCAACAGCAACTATTACAATTAACAATGACTCCATCATTGTATACAAATGATTTTCATTTTATATCTTTTATCTTGTTGGTCTACACAAACTATTAACTATTTATAAATGAGTGTTTTTATTTCCATGCTGTGTTTTTTTATGCCAGATAAGAAAAAAAACAACTTACTATTGACACATTATTTTCATACACAGGTTTCACATCTTTATACAGTGAATGAGAAGTAAGGCCCACCGTTTGTGCCCAGGGAAACACACAGGGCCGAATCACCTGTCCAGATGCTAAAGGATCTGGTCACTGAACATAATGATCAGAGCACTTTGCATTATTCCAGAGTTGTGATTCACGAGTGTATGGGAAAAATGCAGTAAGGGCTAAAGGAAATCAGGTACAAGAGAATGAGAAAGGTGAAGAGGTAAAGAATGATTTTTCTGCAGATGCAGTTCCCCTAGCCATTGATACAGATAAAAATGTACTGAGAAATTCAAATGCCCTCAACAGGCACAATTTATTAATCAAGTATTCTGTTTTTTTCCAGCTGGACAAGAGTTGGTGAAGAGTTGTCATAGGAGAGGAGATGAAGGCTGGAGGGAAGGGGCTTCTTGGCTGGACAAAGCTAGTGCTTCAAAGCTGTAAGATTTAGACAGTTTCACTGAGTGGGGGAGGAACGGTTCTGGTCAAATTCTTCACGTCATGCTGGCATAAAAGAGGGTCAGACTTAAATTATGTTATTTAAATTATATACCAGGCAACAGAATGCCTTGAACCAAATTTTCAGCAGCTCAGGAAATATTATTGTCTTTTTTTAGACTTGATGAACTTAACACAATAATATCTCGCTTGGACAAGGAGACAACTGGTCTCTAATCTTTTCACCTATGTTGAAAAGAAAATGAATAGTTTGAGATTATTTATTTGTATTGTATATATAATTTTTTCAAATTTAATGTTGTTCCTAAAAAATATTTAGTCAAATTTAATATTTTTGGTCAGTCTGGATTTGAATGCTTAGTTCAGCCAAATTCTCTGGCACGTCTCTAATCATGACGCAGACAGTCTGCTTGTGTGATGACGACTGTGGTGACAGTTTTTATAGTATATTGACTAATTTCTGTAGATCACAGTGTTAGATTAAAAGAAGACAAATAATAACTTTCTGATATTACCTGACATCATCTATGTTGTGGATATGTCTGCGTCTTGCTGTCAAATAACCTGCTCCCTCA
Organism: Microctenopoma steveboyesi; assembly: GCA_032359275.1. Lineage (NCBI taxonomy): Eukaryota > Metazoa > Chordata > Actinopteri > Anabantiformes > Anabantidae > Microctenopoma > Microctenopoma steveboyesi. The sequence goes on along the minus strand of JAUMHF010000002.1, from coordinate 12,211,802 downwards.
TGTACAACCCCTGCTCTGCTCCCTGCATCACATTTTTTTAACACTTTCTTTGGAATGGAACAGTCAGAAATTCTGTTTGTACGCACACTTTAGGTGGCACATTTATAACAAATCAACAAAGCATGAAGTGGGCAGACTCCATTGAACACAGATCGCAGTGTTAATGGGAGGGAAGCCAGTGAGGGATTACTGCTCTATGGATGGTCTGTTTACATGGTTTGTTTAGCCTCCTAAAAAGAGTGGAAACTAGCACAAACAGGGACTGCAGTAAAGGGGGAGAATGTTTCATGTAATAAAAAAAGTTTTCTAAATTTTGCCCATTTTTATCCAACGTTTGTAGGTCCATTTTGAGCATGTTGGGTACTTTCAAAGTTCGGGGTACAAAAACTGCACCTGTACACTGTACAATTGTACCTAAAAGTGCAATTTTGCTTTACCTTTTCCGAGAGTGAAAGATATTTCTAAAAGCAATCACACCACCCACTAACATCAAATATAAATCTATATAACAATACACAAACTTTAACATGTTTTAACACCGTATCAGCATGGAGTCCAAGTGAACCATGATATAGCCTATATATAGTGAATCATTACATTTCAACATGCCTGTCTTTTAGAAGGTCATGTGTATAGTTTTTGCATTAGATACATTCACGACACAATAATATTATTTTTTAAATGAATAGCGTTCAGTGGGAAAAGTAATATCTGCAGCATTTACAACTAATCAGTTATGTGATTTACTGTGTCTTTCAACACACTTAAATATGCACGTCACTCACTGATTTATTTCTTTACAGTAAGGCAGCACAGCTGTCTCAGAGGAGAAACTAGTACAAACGTGAGTTACTGTTATATCTATCTTTGAGCACTGGTCTGTCCGTACAGTGTTTTGATGGTTTGAGGAGACGTTAAAGAGGCACATTTGAATTTAGATAAAAGTGATTTCAGCCCACTTTCCCAAGCACTGCGTTCAATTTTACACATCTAAAAAGCAATTTCTTGCAGACATTTGAGAACCAAAGGTTCCACAAGTTTGTCATTTTTTACCAACAGACATCTAACAGGAGATTTATTCCTCATTCTCCTGACATTGTCACAACTCAGCCCTGGTTATGAAAATGTGGCTGAAGCTAATGACTTCTGATGAAGAGGAAATATCGGTAGAAAATACAACACATTTCAAAGTCAAACAGGACATTTTCAAGTTCTGAGCTTTCTCCCTGAAGAACCATGAAACACAAACATTTGTGCCACTTATTCACTCCAAAAGCTGCATGAAAGAAGACAATTACAAGGGGACAAACTGTCATTAAAAAATACATCTTTACAGAGAAGGAGATATTTATTCAGAGGAATTATTTGGATGTTGCATTAAATCGGGCAGCCTTGCATATACCACCACTGACTTTGGGCACAACATCTCTGACATCAGGGGTTTTAAAAGTGCCAATTAAAAGAATAAAAGTCTGTACTCTTACATTTAACCCTAACATTTACCATTTTGTTGTGATTTCCGGCAGGTTAAATAGAGAAAACATGGGTTTGTGACTGACACCAACAATAATCACTGTAATAAATAGGGAACCTGACTGCATTGTTATTAATTTACATAATGTTTCCAGCCTTCAGTCATTAGAGAATTACTGATCAAAACTACCAACAATCACTGACCAGACATCACAACTCAATTTAGGGGTGACAGTGGCGCAGTACATAGCGAGGTTGGTAATTGTCTATAAACCCCAGAGTTGGTAATTCTCCTCCCAGTTCGCCCTGATTCCTGGCTACATGTCAGAAGACATTAAACCTTGAACCCTTCGCACCTAAGGGGCAGCCAGTCCACAAAGATATCCCCCAAGGGGATCAACAAAGTTATTGTAATTAATTATAGAGCCACGGAACGGTAAGTGGGCGGTGCTAATTCCTGGTTTTCTGCATAAGTTGAGAGGAATCTGAGAAGCGATCTGAACTTAAAACTCAAACCCATTAAACATATAAAAAGATGGTGGGGAAAGTAAATGACCATAGATTAGACCTGCACAATGTTAAAGAGGAACATCTTCCTTACAGACCCAGTCACATTAGACATCCTAAGAATATGTCTGAGCTGAAGCAGGAAGATCCAGAGTTCCACTTAAACGTTGTGCAGGTCTAATCAACAGCTACAGTAATTGTTTGTTTGACGTTACTGCTGCCAAAGGTGGATCAGTCTGTTTTTCAAAACCGTTTCACTTCCATTTTCCACCATCACTTTCTATGTTTAATGTGTGTTTCAATGAGAGTTTGCATTTTATCAGTTCAGAAACATTGTGTTGTGTTTGCTGACAGTTTGGGTGAAGATCAGATCACATTTTAATGCAGAAAATCATAAGACCTAAAATTATATATTTTATAATTATATAATAATAAACTGCTTTAAGGCAGAAGAAACTGAGAGCCATTCCATAATTCTGCCCATTTGTATCATAACTGTATCTTTCTTCATTTCCAGCTTTGTATAAGGTTATTGAATTCTGTGAAATGTAAATTATTATGTGCTGCTATTATCACATAGGTACAAAAACTGATTATAATTATATTTAATGTGTTTTTCTAAGTGTGTAACATATAAGGTGGTGATCACATAACCAACTATAGCTTAATGCACAGTACAACAGATATTTCTTTTAATCGATTTGTATGCTGTTACGTGTTATTCTGGGAAAATAAGTCTCCTCTGCAGCTAAGCAGATAAATCAAAGGCACAAACAAATGGCAAGATGAGACCATGAAAACTAACTGAATGGTACACATGGTATAAAATGTTAGTTTTGTTACCATCTTGAAACGTAAACATGACATGACATAGAACACTCTTTAATTTTAACAACACATAATAGTTGTAGAGAAGTGGTAGGTCCATTTGCCGTGTGAATGATCTGTATTTCCACAATAAACTTCTCTGAGTTTTTGACTTAGGAACAGTCAAATATGTTGGGTCACCTCGTGAGATGGCTCCAACCCATAAAGGGCATTTTAGTCATTTAAATGTGTGTGTGTGTGTGTGTGTGTGTGTGTGCGTGCACGTCTGCTGCACTTTTAAGGTGTGGGCATGTATGGCTGTAAAGAACAAGCGAGCTCTATTGCTCAGCCTGATCAAGTCAGTATGCATCTGGGCAGCTGCAGTAATATGTCCAGGCTTGTATTGCATCAATCACTACAGCTTATTTCTCTCATCATAGCTCATAATAAGTTTCACATTTCCACTCAATCAGTGTGCACTGAAGGTGAGGCACATGTTTGCTGCATTCACAAAGATGATTGCCCTGGTACTGCGCAGGTTTCAGGGACTTTAACTGGGATTTCGGGAAAGGCTTACTGAGTTTAGTGACACCGGAGCGGCAACCAGCAGTTTCGGGATGGGACAGAAATGAGTTTCCATGGGAATGCACTGGAGCTCCACTGGATCCGACGTCACAAGCTCTGATGGGTCTACTGGAAGAGAGAGACAGAGAGAGAGAGACAGCGAGAGAGAGAGAGAGAGAGAGAGAGAGAGATGGGGCAGGGAGGAAGGAGGAGCAATGAATTCCTACTGACACAAACACCTCTCAATAACCGTCAGTAAGAGATCATTTTGTTAGATATAGTTGGTTACCAGTATTTCACAGATTTTTACATTTCAGTCTAAATAAACAACCAGTGTTCTGGTTATGGCTTCACGGCTAGTGTGTTTGTCTTGTGTCTAATGTTTGTTATCACTGCAAAGCCGCCACTGAACTTTTACCATCAAACAAATCAGATTGAGATAATTCAGACTTCGACATATTTTCCCTCTTCACTCTGGATGTTAACATAAAATAAAGATAAATCTTTATTAGTCCCACACGTGGGAAATTCGCAAGTGGACATAGTGAAATAATGTGATAACAGAAATATTGACATAAACAAAAAATGAGACTTTATATTTACTGGAATATATTACAGAGCTTGACTGAGTCTAAGGTTTTGTTATAATGTAAGAAAATAAACAGCAGCAATCGTTCCAAACTGTAACTGTAACAGCTGTCCTTTTATGTAAGTGAACATTGAGGCTGACAAAATCATATACTATAGATTAAAATGGTTTCCTATTTTAAGACTAGTCTAAAAACTAAATTCCATTTGCTCACATCACAACAGACAGAAAAGTGAAGACAGATGAAATGTGGACATGACACAAGTGACACTACAGGCAGGTGTTTCTGTAACTTGATGAAAAACTATGGACATGACTCAGAATCTACTGAGCTAAAATAAAAGAGAACTGAAATGAGAGAGCAAACCTGATTCGTGGCAGCAGATTCAGCGAAAGGAACATTGGTGACTGTGGTCGAGGCCGACGAAACAGTGGAGGTGGTGGCACCGTGCATCATGGGAACTTTTATTCAGGCGAGTAAGACAAAAGACAGAGGATGGGGATATGGGTGGGGAGGAGGGGGAACAGGAATGAAACGGTTACCATGGCAAAATGTGTAGGATCAAAAGTCATGGCACAAGTCAAGTGGTGTTGCCAGGATGACGTATCAAGACACATGCAAACAAAACAAGAGATAAAGAAAATTGTTTATTTAATTAGCCAGTTACAAAACAAAATACATTGTTCACCAACAAACAAAGCAATACACAATCATACAATGTAATCAGACTGCAGCTGATAATTGTATTTAACGGACGGAAAATGTGTATGGGGGGAGCAAATGAATAATTAGAGAGAAAAATAATATCACAGCTATCACGTGAAAGCAGTTGATCTCTTCTTTAGAAATAGTCCTGTGAGCTGATAATTGTTCTACTGTTGATTTATTGGCACATAAAAATCTAGTTTATTTATTTTGTTATTGTGTCAGATGTACTTGTGTGACGTGTTTCCGGGAATTGCCACAAATCCCTAACACAAGCGTTAAGAAGACAAGCGCATCACAGGAAATACTGTTTTGAAGCTATATTTACATCACAGTATAAAAGTCCTGGACTAATAAACCCTTAGATTAAATGACAAAAAATGACGAAGCTGTACTACAATCGCAGAGGTTTCAATATCTTCTCTTTTCCTGCCAACAGCAGCACATATAACATCATGTTTCCTTTACTGTCTCTTCTGTTCTTTCTGATCTAGAGTGGAATTATTTTTCCAAAATGTGGTATATTCCTGTCATAATAATAGAACACAGCAGTGATAAATGTGGTATGGATGGAGAACACAAAGACTTAGAAAATACAGTATATACAGAGATGTGGTCTCCCACACAGACAAGCACACACACAACTTATCTTCCTTTTCTGTGTATGTCTGTATGAGTAGATTCCTGATTCTGGTAGGATCTTGAATATTTCATCCAGTGTATTTTGTATTCATTGTTACCACCTCAGCACTGCACTATCACAGAGGAGAAGCCTGGCTCACTGGTCTGGCAAGAAAAACAAGCAGGGCTGTTTCTCTTAGCGACCAGGTTCATCCTCCCCTACAATAGACTTCAATAAACACTTTAATAAACACGAGAAAATAGTCCAAAAATGATGTATATAAATCTGGGCATTTGCCTGCAGATGCTTCACTCCCCTCTTTCCAAGTGGCCCTTTGCTGCCAGTGGGGACAGGTTTTCATAAGCCTACAAGAAACCGGAGGAAGGTTCACAGCATGAACATCAGTTGCTGGCCCTCACTCTGCTGCCCTGGACTCTTATCTAACTGCAAAGTGCCTTGAGATGATTCTTTTGTGATTTGGTGCAATATAAATTTAACTGAACGGAAATGTAATTGAACTGAACACACACACACACACACACACACACATGTACGGACATCACAACATGCTCACACAGAAGTGAGCTGAAATAATGCAATAGTGATGACACATGGTGAAATCATTTCATCTGTTTAACCTATGAAATGCAAAACTCACCAAGGTCAATTTATGTGATGAATCTAATGAAAACTCAACAACCTCAACTGTCAGATTTTTAACCTTCTATTTGATAGATGAACAGTAGAGAGGAAGATGGTAAACACGGGGAGAGGTAGAGAGAGAGAGGGTGTGACATGTAACAAAGATTCGGAGCGCAGCTCAGAGAGGGGACGCTGTGCTTACGTGGCATAGTCCCTCTCCCCACACCTCCCCCAACTGTCTCGAAAATACTATTACTTCAAATGCATCAACTGTTATGTGATTAAAAATGAAAAGACTGAAGTACAAAAAATAGCAAATTTCTTCAATAATAATAATTAGTCGTTAAAACAAATCAATAAAATTCTAACGAACTTCAGCTCTGGAACATTGCTGGCATTAACCAGCCATTCAGTAATGGGCACTATGCACAGGTCAGATCCTGTCAAATAACATATAGAACAGTGATAAAGACAAGGATGAAAGTAGGTGAAAAGGACAGGAGAACAAGAAGAAGGGTAAAAAATGCAATGGCAAGTAAAGGCAAGTCAAGAGTTTCAGGCCAACGCAGGGAACACAAGACACATCGAGGCTGTCACAGAGCAGCCCATGACTGCCAACACACAAAGACACGAAACGAAACGTCTTCATGAGAAAAGGATAAGAGCACAGAAACTTACGCAAAACCCATATTTAATGTAAATGGATGGATACACTTTCTGTTTGAGCACCTAACAACTACAAACATTGGGTGCTTGTCACATGGTGTAAAAAGGTTCTCTGTTGTCCAAACCTCAGACTGAACCGTAGTGGTTCCTGTAGTCTTCCCAGTGTTTTCACTAGACATGCTATGGATTTTTTTGGTTCGAATAGCAGGTTTATTTGTTTTTTACAGCTACTTTTAGAAAAAAACACAACCTAATGCATTTACATCCCAACAGAATGCCATGCTGATGTGTGCATTATTATTTTATGGCTTCACCAACCTTTCATCAAACATCAGTGATTTAAATGCCAGCAACACAACAGAAGTACTCGATATTTAAATATTAACTCATCAGCTAAGATGCGGACTTTGCATGTGTCTGCTCAGAGCACTTTCCTAGTTCCAGAGGATCCACAACCAATGACTTAGTCTCTAAAAGTGACTAAGAAACAAATAATGTTTCAGCATTAGTGACGTGTCCAGAGACTCACCAGTGGGGATAAAAGCTTGTTGCTGGAGCTGCATGTTAGCCAGGGCTTGCTGGTAATGGAACATGCTTGGGTTGAAAACAGTGGCAGCAGCTCCATTACTCTTCTCCATAATCGGTCTCTTTGTCAGCGGCTGCACGGCCCCCGGTGGCAGAGCCTGGCCAGGAGAAAAGTCAGAGAAAGAAGAGAAGCTGACTTTCAACACGGGCTCCGGTGGGGTACCAAACATTTAACAGAAAACTATATTCTCGGGTGTAACATATATGTTCTACTGTACATAGTCCTTTCTGAGACACACTATCCAGCTGAGGTGGATGTTTCTGTTTATCACCACAAGAGGACACTACAGTTCCTAAGATTAGCCGAAGTGACGCAGGCCAGCCCAGAGGTCAGGCCAAGAGCAAAGTGGGATTTCTATGATTTCATTCTCTAATGAGGCTGGAAGAGAGATACCAGAGATAACTTTTCACTAACTTTAATAAAGTAAAAATATAACATGAATATGGGATAAGAAATCCCCAACATCATTGTAGGTATGATGCCATCCTGATGCATGAATGCATTATCAATTATGCAACCAGATTTATCTCAGAATAAATACAAGAACAAAAAATGGACCAATGAATAAACAGAGTAGTAATATTCTGCAACATAAGCTAAATTAATACCAGATTTTAGAAACCTTGGATTAACCTTTTTACTGATACACGCTCAGACACATGCACAGTGGCAGACATTAATAAAAACATAATCCCATTTTCAAATTTCAAGCTCCCTGACAGATACCGTGTGCCTTTGCAAACAATACTGAAGCACAGAACAAGAATCTTTTCTACTGTTTTACTAAGATGTAGTGAAAGTTGACGCGTAACCTTTCAGGAGGTATATGTACTGGTTTACAGCGTTGTTTTCAATGTCACAGTAAAAAGGACTCACCAAGGCTGCAGGCGTGGTGTTTTGACTGGCTTGGTGTTGTGCAGCCTTGATCCTGGCCTGCAGGTGAGCTGGGGGATGGAAGTATTTGCACTTGTCTCGGCTACAGCGGCCCTTAATGTAGTCCATGCAGACAATGACAGAGTTTTCGCTGCAGTCCACCATGCCAGCCTCCTGGGGGTGAGCATAGCGGCAGTCACTCTCTCCCCGTGTGCAGTTACCGCGCTGGAACTCTCGACAAACCTGGCAGAGCCGGTGGACGCATTAATTAAGATTAACCTTTCATTGTACTTCGCTCAGACATAGAAACACCACAACTGAATGCTTTCTGCATACCTCTAGCTTGTCTGTGCGAACATGTTTTTGTGTGGAGGTACCATTGCCCATGGCTGCCAGGCTGGTGGGACTCCCAGGGACCAGCAGGGGAGTACTGGGCAGCAGCTCAGGCATCAAGCCCATGCCTGGGCCCATGTGGCTCAGATATGGACTGAACGCCATACTGGGACTTGTTGCCAGGGAGGGTGTTACTGGGAATGTTGTCTGACGGAGAGAGAGACGTTCGAGACAAGATAAACAAAACAAGAAGTTACAGCAGAGCTTGAGCAACACAATTACTTCTTTAAACATAAAAATGTAATAAATGTCAGCCTCAATTCTGTGGAATTGTTCTGTGAGTTTTTTTTATCAATTTATTAAGTACAATGCCATATAACATTAACTAAATAACTGTTTAATAAATCACATTTTATTTGAAAATATTGTGTTTTTGCTTCATTTTGTTAACACAGTTTAGTGGCATTTCTGAGTATGATCCTTAATGTAAATGAACAGAAAAATGAAATAGAAAGTTATAGGCAAGAATCTTCTTTCTACTTTCATCTAAGAGACAAAGATAAATGAAATTCATCTGCAGACGTGACTGGTGGCACTTTCCACTACTACAGCATCACTCTGGACTATGATGATGAGATGACAACACTTAACACATTGCATTTATTAAAAGGTTTTAGTGTGTGCTTCTCACTATGGGCTGCAGCTGTGCTCCAGGTAGCATGAACTGCATCTGTTGAGCCAACATGGCTGCTGTGGCCTTCTGCTGGATCAGGTTGTTCCTCCCGTTAATCTCCAGCTGGGTTTTCAGGTGTGGAGGTGGGTGCAGGTATTTGCAGTTCTCTCGTGCACAACGTCCCTGAGAAGAGGGGAAAGGTAACACTTAAAGGAGGCAGACAGGGTGACATTTTGTAGGTTATGGGAGATCTCATTCTTCAGAAGGCATTTCTTCTTCCCCAAAATAAATTATAACAACTAGAATGTGTTTTTAACTTATAAGGACATCAGGATTCATCAATGTATGAACATGTCATAAATTTAATGTAAACTTTTGGAGGATATTTTTTTAAAACCAAATTTAAGAAAAAACTTGATGCCAAATAAATCGGGGGGACAGAGAAAACAAACCCTTACATCACTTTCACACCAATGATAAAACGCTCATCTTTCTGCAGCAACCAGCTTTAGCAGATAATTTATCCATATAATCAAGTACAATTTGTAAAACTAAACATAAAAAATAAAGTATGTTTTCAGAACTGTCTAAGAGCCATTTCCCGTCATTTCTGTAGAAATTAACTACTAATGAAGCCCCAGAAGATCTAATACTGCATAATGCATGAGTAATGTGCAGCCACTTTATGAAAGTGTTCATCTCATTAAAGGTACAGTCTGCTGGAGCCAACAACAATCTATGGAGATATATAGAAATTTAACTGGAGCAGAAGTTGTATCTAAACATAGCAATTACACATTTGCACATTTAATACATTCTTTTAAAGTAGACATGTAGTTACAGTCAAACTGTAGATTTCAGAGTAGATTTATTTTTAACATACTGTGAAATGACAGGTGTATTTGAGAGAAGTTTTCCAAAGCAGCATGTAGAACGCAAATACACCAGAATGATAAGAGATAAAACATGAAAACATATGCGCAACTCTCACAATTGTAAGCAGAAGATTCTGTATCAATACTTCAATAAATAAATTGCTTTCCAGTAAAATAAAAAAAACAAATACATACTGACTACAGCACATATACAGTATGTGCATAGTTCAGAGATGCAGAATAGACACTATTATGTTTTATTTTATTGTATTTTATCAGCAGCTATTGAGAGAATCCCAACTTCTGTTTGTACTACAACCTTTCAGAGAACAATAACGTGTACTTTACTGCTGGTGAAAATTATTTAGTAGCTCCAGAATCCTGTGATGGTACATAACTACATGTAAGTAGGAATCTTACATACTAAGTTACATTTCACACAAAAAACAGACACATCTGTTTTAGCTTTTGATTGGAGCAATGGTTCCTATTAACTACATTTAGAAAAATACCTGCTGGAAAACAACTTTGTCTCATTTAATGAGCACTAAGCCAAATTCATGACTATTCATTAACAAATGCAGCATACGCAGAGACATGCTGGCTGAACAGCCAGTACTCTGCTGTTGGGCTTCTGTGCATAGTCACAGCTTTTCTATTTGTCCTGTGTGCACTGCACCATTCAGCTTCAACTATGACAGTAGACAGACTGTGTGACTGTAGCGAAAGTAATTAAAGTATTTGTGAAATATAATAGATTCACTTAATAAATATGAATAAAACAGCTGATTACTAACATTTAAATTACTAAATTAAGCGGAACAATGTAACACACTCTGAGAGATCAAGCTTCTTATTTATTTATTTTTGGCTTCTTGACAAGATTTTGAGACATTTAACTAAAAGCATTTCATTTTGTCTCAGAATATCATTAAGGCAGTGTCCTTCATCCTAAACAGTCTGTGGGGAAGGTGAAGATGGTGCTGCAGGAGCACTGCAGGTCCACACAGGCTCTGAGGAGGAACTGCAGTCACCATTAAACCCCTGGGCCGACAGCAGCTGCCTGCCCTTGCAGATGAGCTGTTAACCTGCTAAACTTCCCCCAGTGAGCGTAAGCCACATACCCTGTCATCATACCACACCCACACAAACAGCTCACATTAGGTGATCATGACCATGCTGCCCGACTGACATAGCAGCAAAGGAGTGGAAAATGAAAACTGACTCAAGACAAACTGACGTCATGGTGCAGAGACTCTGACAGTGCTGAGACAAGGACACTTTAAAATGTTTAGCAGCAGGAGAGGTACATATAGAACAGGAGGAAACCTTAGTGTCTCTTATACGCACATTCACACACAACACAAAAATCACACAAGCAGTCTGAAATATGATCACCTACACTGGAGATGTGAGCAAGCTTTGCATCAGTGACCCGTGTGTTTAGGGATGAGTCAGTCATGAGGATTACAGTCCCATGAGCTCAGAAAGCCTGCTCAAAATCTAAGGCAAAGAAAAGCACCTATTAATGAGCCTAATGGTACTTTGAATGGTGGGCTTCAAAAACAAAAGCTGGACAATATTAATGTGTCAATTTTGCACTCAGGTAAAATGAACATCGACACAAGCAACACGTTTATAACAGCTACAAAATCTGGGGTAGGAGCTAGGCCAATAAAGTGGTTTTGATGAGAATATTGTTCAGGAATCTCCTTTTGGTAGCCATAGTAACACCCTGTTAGTACATTAGTGCGCTGTTGATGCAGGAGACAGATATTACTGCCCATTTCTTCTTGCACACATCTCTAGATGTAATATATCCTGAAAATTAGGACATGTTTTTCTTAAGTTAAAGGATTATCAAGTTTGGAGTTAGGAGACCTTCTCATTGATGATTTGTAGCCATTTCTAGATTGTCCAGACTCTGCAGATGACACCATGACATTTTATAGAGCTGTAAGCTCTATTATCGACCTATAAACAAACCTAATGTTCAGATTATTTTCAAATTAAATAAAATATTTAACTTGTAATTTTTGGACAAGAAGATTTTAAAGTCCCCATGTTTGGTTTTATGTTGGTTACTTTTATGTTTCCATCAAGACCATAAAATGAATGGACAAAATGTTCTCTAGGTGAATCAATAATGAAAGAATTATGTGATGCTGTGTAAACCAAAAGAGACACTGCTATTAAATCTGGAGTCCATACTAATCATGTGAGGAGTGACAGCAGCTGTCCAGTTAACAAGGTAAAAAATGGTATGCTTCCACCTCCCTCCTCTGCAGCAGGTACAGACCTACCAGAAAGAGCTACTGGGGAAGATACAAGGAATAATAGTTGTTGGTTTGGACTGGGTGAGAGATGCCAGATATGGGAGGGACAGTGAGGAGGGAGGCCATTAGCAGATAAATCCATAAAATTAACAAAGAAGGGAGGGCTGGACAGGGAGCAGAAGGAAGGAGTGATACTGTTGAGCAGCTCTTTTGGGCACTGAGGGTGGTGCTTCTTTGTTTTTCGAATCAGTCAACAAAAAACAACGGCTGTCAGCAGAGAATAATCCTGAACAATGAGCATAAAAACACTGTTGTAGAGAGGTGGTTGTTGACACTGTGCTGGCACTAAAGCCCCACTGCAGCTCCTGATAAAGAAAGCTGCTTTGACCTTCAACTGTCACGAACTTCAGTTGTTTCTCATACTAACAACATGACCCAGAGGCTTTAAACAGCAAAATGTGGCCTTTAATGGATGTTCACCGCCTTTGGTACAACGCAGATTGCCTCTTTCTCCCATCAGTGCAACCAGTACAGAGCCAGGCTGTTGCTCTGTGCTAAAAACAGCCATGCCACTCAGGAAGATCAAACTATCCAATGGGTACGCACTCCTGTGCTGTTGCTAGGCCCCCGTCTCTCTCTCTCTCTCTCTCTCTCCCTCTTGCTCCGGAGGACATAACACAGAAAAATGGCTGAATAATAAATTCTAACTCAATAAACGAGGAGACAGCAGCTGCACTCAGACAGAAAGCCCCTTGTCTGGGTCTCACTTTTTGCTGCAGGAAAGCTGGTTGAGCAAAGCCCCTCAAACACACATGCATCCACGCACGCTAAAACAGCAACAGTCTATTCTCCAATTTAGCATAAGAGCCATTTATAGCCAAAGCTCTTATAAAATCCACTAAAACATCATCACTTGTCAGACAGTTAGTTTTCCGCTATGTACTAGAGGAGCTAGTGTTGTGGTTCTGCGGTGGAGGGGAGAGGATGAGAGGCAGGAGAGAAGCTGCAGTGATGTTTAAGCAGCACGACCGACTAGCCCACATGAGTGGTGAGGGAACAGACCAACAGCAGAGCAGCTTTTCAAGAACCTTCATCCTGGAAAATGTGGACAATGAATCTCAGAATAATCGGAGAATATTCCTATATCGTTTCTATACATACATATTTGTGTATAAAGAATTACTGGTTCATCTGCCTAGTTTAAATAAGAGGTGGCCAGTTTGAGAATATCATGGCCTTGCTTCTGCTTGCTAAAATTAAAGGGTTAACTTTTACCAACTAGATGGTAAAATACTACATAGGATGTTTGTTTTAAATCAGAAAATCATTATAAGAATTAACTGTAAAGATGATGACCTTGAAGAAGAACGTTGTTCTTTATTTGACAAACAGATGCATGGAGAATTGCTTACACTTCACAATAGAAGTTTATAGAAGTTTAAGAACAGTAATTGGAAAGTATTTTAAAAATGAATCTAGAATAAAGCTGGCTTTTTAATTGTTTATATAGACGACAAGCTTGTTTATCATAACAATAATTAAAAACCACAGCACAACAACAGAAGAAGAAGAATGATACAGTAAATATCCCTGTAAGTCCTGAAGTCTATGACTAAATAGATAATATATAAAAAACGAAGAAATGCTAAGTAGGCATAAAATTAATATTATATAAATATATATATTTATATAACATAAAATAAAACAGTGGATTTTTAATAATTGATACTTGAGCAACTGACATAGTTTACACACAAACTGGTTAGTTGAACAATTAAATCAGTAGATGACCCCTGAATCACAGTGGTACACACAGAAGACGGTAAAATGTATTATTAAGCACCTCTGCTCAGTAGCCACGTCACCTGAAACAAATACCACCATCACTATAAACCACTGGTTTGAGTCTGTCTGTGTTTTTCCTACGTGTCAATGAGCAGGCACCACCTTAACTTCAGTATATATACAATACTGTACAGAGCCAAAAGGCATAAACTAACCTGACGTGAACTATAGTACATGTATCTAAACAAACAAACTGTAATAAGGGAAGAAGTGATGAGTAAATGAAATATCTGTTACCTTGAGTGAGTCAAAGCAGGCAATGACTCGTCCATTTTCCACATGGCAGCTCCGAGAGGGGTGGGCAAACTTGCACTCGGCATCAGAACGCGAGCAGGTGCCTCTTTGAAACTCACGACACACTTCCAGGGTCAGCCATTTGGTGTCCCGTCCCATGGTCATGCTGACAGCCATCAGAAACGCTCACAAGCACTGAGCAGTAGTGGGGGCAGATGGATGGAAAACTGTCCGATGAGCACAAGGGTGACTAATTGTGATGCAAGAAAAAAATCCAGAGCAAAACATAGAGAAAACAGAAGCAAAAAAATCTGTTTTTCCACAGTGCAAATAGGCAGAAACTCCTTGTGGTTGGTGTATATTTAGGGTTGTTTATTCGCTCTTCCTGGGAAATGTGGCAGCTGAAGTTTCAGTAGGGTGAGATAGAGAGATTGGCCATGAGCAGAGACCAGCTCTGTCTCAGAAAAAAACAAAACAACAAAAAAACAGAAACTACTGTGAAGACATCACTCTGGCATGCTTGGATACGTTGCTGAGTGTCTGTCCCCTCACCTGAATCAAGTGACACCGTAAGTCACCGTTACATTCACGTCAACATGGCCGAGGCTGTGGCGGTCACTCTAGTGCTAGTTATGTTTGAACAGCCTGAGGATTTCTGTAGAACAAAGAGGAACCTTAGCGGGATGATGTCCTTGCACTGATGAGACAAGGGTGCTGCTCAGGATATGTGGGGACTGCAGCTCAGCAACGTGAGATGGATGACACTGTGGCTGTCGAGATAAAATATAGTCTCCATTCAAGGCCAAGCACACGCTGAGTGGTGTCTTGCTCTCCTCCGGCAGAGTCAGATGGCAGCAGGCGACCTCTTGCAGTAGGCACTTTGGAATTCCACTTCCTTCTTCCACTCCAGTCTCCCAGTCTCACCTTCGCTGTCCTTTATTCTTCTGTTGTCATCCTCCTCACTGACCTCTCTTCTGCATGTCCTTGCTTGCTGTGTTGCCGCTGACTGTAAAACAGATTTGCAAACATTCATTTAAAGCATTTACAAAACAGCAGCCTGTTGAAGAGACAATGTCGTTAGGGAAAAGCTACAGCATTGTGCCAAGCTTTTTTGAAGTGAGGATGATGAGGACCAGGAGGCGGGAGGCTAGAAAGGAAAGCGCCAAAGAGAATAAAGCGAGGACAAACAAGTATGCGAGCACAGCATACATGAGGGAGGGAGGCAGCAATGAACAGGAAAGGGCAAGCTATGTCTTGATTAAGTGATACAAGAGATGGGGAGAGAGGGAGAGAGGGAGAGAGAGAGAGGGGGGATGAGGGGAGATTGCAGGCAGGACAGAGACGTCACTTCAGCTCCCCTGAGCTCTGCAGAGCAGAAAGTATTGGACTAACTTGACATGAATTGTGCTGCATTAGACTGTGAAAAGAGAAGATGAGAGAGATGTGCTTGACGTGGCAAAGGTGGCACGTGTGGTCGACACTGATGATTCCCAGACAGTTATTAATGGGAAGGGAAAAGGAAACGGCAGAGCGAAGAAAAGAGATAAAGGGTAGTTTTTCAACTGTAGCTGCTGTGCTCAATGCAAAGCAACAGCCAATTGGACAGACTTTTGCAGGCAGGCACGAGACGTCATCAGCCAATAACAGGGGAGGTTGCACAGCAGCTCCTCCCTCCACCCACCCTTGTTCTTCTGAGGCTTTTTTCACTGGTACAGCACAGTCATGGCTGAGCCACATGCTAATATTTAAATTGTTCAGCCACTCTGTTTTGTCTGCGCGTGGACAAGGAGGAGTAAGTTATGTCTTAATGAAACAGTGAACAATTCTGCAGTGTGATGCAGGAAAGACGCCTGCCGTGTGCTACACTGTGAGGGAGTGATGTGTCCAGACATTCACTCAATAAAGATACACACAGACAAGAAAAAACAGTATAGCTTTCCAGGGGAAGGAAAAGTCCAAGTTGCATTTTGAACATAAGCAAAAATACAAGGGAATGAGGGGTTATTTTGATGAGACCTGAGGGCATAGCAGTACATTAATGCACCAAGTGAATAAACAACATACGAGATGCAGTAAAGGAGGAGCACAAAAATAAGAAGAGAAGGGGGTTGGAGCAGATATTATCAGTTCCAGCATCTGATGGCGGTACACACAGACGGAGGAAGCGATGGGGGGCAGAGTGTGAATGAATGAGTGTGTGTGTGTGTGTGTGTGTGTATATGCATGCACATAGGCCGCCCAGAAGGAGAACACCGCAGTGAAGTGGGAGAAGGAGGGATAAGGGGGAGGTGGGAACTGAATTGATACACCCACCCTCAAACACAAGAACAAAGACACATCCCGACCAAAAAAAAAGCCTGGAATGAGAGATGAGCAGGTACAGCAATTGCTTTGCTTGCTTAACCATTATGCTTGTCTGAGCCTCCTCTTCACAGCTTACCTACAGATCGATAGAAACTTTTCTCAGGGGGAAAAGACAAGCACTCTTGCAGCTTTGCCTGTCCTGCATTCACATCCACATCAGTGTCAAGCTCACTTGATTACACAGCTCAGCAATATACAACCTACATCATCAAAATGTTCCTCAGCAACGCTTCCTCACTTCCTCTCCTCGCTTTCATCACAACAGAGACCAAATGGTGCACTTTGGCTTTACGACAGTACTTGGAAAGTACGCATTAACACTGGCTCTCCTCCAAAGCCATTCTGCTGTATACTGCACCCACAACCTTGGAATATACAAAGTAATGACCTTTTACTTGCTGATATTCTGTATGCTGCTTTCCAGGAGTTTCACCCTCTCAAAGGTCTCTCTTTAACCAAGTCCTTCATCGTTAGCTTCCCTTCAGTCTCTATCACAGACTTTATGGATACTAGAAGACAGTGGGGAGAGTTAAATCTTGAGATAAGATGTGTTAGCAGGTTACATGTGACATGCCTAATTGTATTGTACAACACCTTCTTGCAGAGGCTGAATGACCTGTGTGGAGTTGAAATTCAGAAAAGACAAGAAGCTCTAATTAGTTACTCATAGTGAAGCCACCTTATTCCTGAATGTATGATGTAAGAACATGGACGTGGACAGTACAAAATTTGTAATCAGTGATTAACAAGATCTGACTATAACGTAGACCAAACACTTTGCAGCCACACTAGCAGCACTTTGATGCTGTCCGTATGCAGCTTTAGGGACTAGTCTGAATAAAGTTGATAAATACTTTGGCAATGGCAGCAAACCAATATAGCCACATCCAATGCCAATCCAAGAACACACAACCATCTTAATATTTCTAAATGTATGAATATATATATATTTCTGTGTTTATAAAGTATATCTTTCTGTCAAAAGTAGTCAGGGTTATGGTTAAAAACAGACTTCAGAAATGTCACAAACATTGAAAAGACTAAATCAACAGCACCATTGTCCTCCAGAATAAATAAATATGCTCATTCAGAAAATTTTATGTCAGGTGTTTTAAGAGATACCAGCCTTTCAAAATAAAGTTCAGATCGAATGGAAACATTTACAGTCCAAAGGATTGCACTACCTACCACAACAGAGATAAAACATGAGAAGCCAGAATATACAACAGCAGAGGAGAAAGTGATTAATGACCGATGGGAAAAGTGATATATACAACAAGAAGGAGAAATTCCTTTATGCACTATCATGGCTTAATATTTAGATCTCTGTTTAGAAGATAAAGGACTGACTGAACACACAACAAATGTTTAAAGGACTGACGCTACATGCTTGAGGCTGCATTATTGTGCAATTGCAGCCCACACACCACAGAAATCTCAACATTGTTCCTCACAACACTGATGAACTGGTTAAAGCTCTTGAGAAAAAATAAAGCATGAAAAATTGCTTTTGCTGTTCTACAAGTATAGAAATATATAAACTAGAGCTGCAAAACTGATTATTTTTGTTGATCAACTAATCAGTTAATTGAAAAATAGCTTCACCGCTGATACATGGGTCTCCTTAGAAGTGCCACCAAAACTCAAAAGCTGTATTTCCAGTTAATCCTAAGGCCAGCTGCAGGAATGTATACACTTTAAACAGAAATAATCTTGGCCTACTGAACTAGTCTGACCTTTATAATGCAGCATAAACAATCCCATGCAGGGATGCAGCATGGGGAATAAATTAATAAACATAGTGCCATAATTATTATGCTGCCGCCTGTCCTCCAAGTGTCTACAGTGAAAACTGGAGCTCAGTAGGTGGGGGTCAAAATGTAGGTGGAACACGGTGGGGAGGAAGTAAGGAGGACAGATGGAGGTGGCTGCTGTTGACTCCAGCGCACTGCGTCCCTCATCAAATACAGTGCGCCAAAGGGCTACCGACAGGGTAACCTTCACCGGAGCTCTGGCGTCTTCATTGGGCCAGTGTGTAGGTTAAGTGGCACCTCCACCGGCAGCCCTGCACCTGATCTGCTCACCCTGAGACAAAGCTTGTCAGACATGACTATAGTTAAAGGCAGAGTGACACATTAGCACTCGAGAAATGTTTGCTCTTTCCTTTTGCACAAATGTTTTTATAGGCAGGGTAACAGTTTTAGAGCCTTGTCAGTCCCCGTGTTATCTAGCCAGCAGTCAGTGCTCTAACGTTGTGCTTATTTTGAACGGATCTAAAATTGGTAAATGCGATGTAAGCGCTCTCTACACATATAAAACATTTACATTTTATTGTGCTAGATAAGGAGCACTGGATAAATGTAATAAATGAATGTAAAAATATCATATGCTAGTACATATGCTAGCAGAGAGAACAATTCTAATTCTAAAACTAGAAACCAATATGTTTTTTAAAAGAAAACATAGTTACAAAACGTACGATATGAACCTGAAACAGTTTAAATAGTGAAAGAAGCTAATAAACCTAATATGAATAAAAACACTACAAGTGTTATATACTGTAAGTGCTTAAGCCCTGGGAGTTAAAATAACAGGTAAAATGAAAGAGCTGAAATAAGTTACAATGTGAGCACTGGGTGAAGTTGAGGCATCAGCTGAAGTGCTGAAGAGTGAAAGATTCAGTTAAACTTCAAGCACTGAAAGGAGCTTGCTCTACTGTTGCACTTATCACAACCTGCTCTCACAACTTATCACAACCTGCTCTAGATTTAAGGGTTAAAAACGAGAAAGTAAATGGTTGTCGTCTAATGCTGCAGGTTGCCTGGGAGAACAAAATAATTATGGACATATAAAATAAAATGACCCTGGTGAAATGTAGAAACACTAAGTGAATAAAAAATAAGAGACAAGAGAATGCTGAAATGTGCCTATTTGTGTATATGTATGTAGTAAAATTTTAGTTGAACTTTAAGGAGTGAATGAAGTGGAATGTAAATTGTTCTTGGTAATACAGGAGGTTGACAGTGGAAAGGACCTGAGAAAAAGGGGACTTTAGTGAAAATGTATTTTTCTGAAAGAAAGTTTTGTTTAACATTGCTCGGAAAGTTAAAGTGGCAGATGAAATCAGAGTATAAGACAAAGTTGTACTTGACAAACTGGACTAATACAGATCAATTATGGATTCAGATGGTCTGGGGACTTTTTTACCACTTATACATTGGAATTAACTGTGTGTCAGTTCTGTTTTACACAAGTATCTGGAGTTTACCAATTCCCAAAAAACTGGTGAATTCCATTTCCAAACACAAGTAGTTGTGTAACACATGCTGAAGCTGTGAAAACCCTGCTCAGACCAAATAATCACTTTGTATAACAGCTCGCTAAACAGACAGCTCTTTTGAGAACAGGGACAGAGATGAGTGCAAAACAGGATAATGTCAATGACCAGGTGATTGATTAAAAAGCAGAAGGTGGAAGATCTATAAATCACAAAGAGAGTGAAAGCCAGCAGCCTGGAGGGAGGGAGCAAAGTAATTAGGTTAAGTATCAGTAATCTCTTCAGCTCATTAAAGCACGACAGCTCCAATTCGAACAAACAAACATGTTCCATCACACAGTATAGTGTAGACAGTATAGTCTGTACAAAGCATTAATATTTAGAAATATGCATTAATAAATATTTAGCATAATGAGGCATAAGATGCCTGTTGCACTTTCTGATTGAGAAAAGAGGTTAAACACGGTGCAGGAGCATCCTGTTCGGACGCTTCACTGTAATGCCGGTTTTGAGATAATTAAAGTTAACTGTGTGGAAACCCATGGATGTTATTGCTGAACCAGTCATATATAGTAGGCATTTTGTATTTCTTATTGCTGCCACCTTGTTGGTTTTTATTTGCCCCATTAAAGATGAAGCGGTTAATGTGTGCCTGTGGGAAAGGTGAAATGGAAACAGGTTGTGTGGGAAATGTGCCAGTGTGTGTGTGTCAGTTTATCTGTGTTTATATTAAGTTAAAAAAACTAGCTAGACTGGTGCAGAGTCCACAGCCCAAAGGGAGTGTGAACTTGTCTTGACTGGCTGTGTTGTTAACTGCCAAAATAATCGCAACCCATCCAGTGGAAATGCATGCAGCATATGTCAAAAAGTAGTGACAATACAGTATAGCATGGTGGCTTTTTAGGGTTGACAAGGACAAGTGTCAACCTCCTGCACTGACTGCATGCATAAGATAATAAAAGGCTGGGTTCAAAACCCCACAGACAGATAACAGGAAACCATCTGCAGGTGCATTTCACTTCTGCAGCTAGGATAGATTTAAATTCAGAACAGAACCACTAAATTTCACGTTGATTTTCATCCCTTTGCATTCTGGCAGAAGAACCACATTCATTTCATTTACTGGCACTGCAAATATATCCAAGGAGATCTTAGATATTGCATTCAAACAACCCTTTGTATGCAGATCACAGACTACAGCTTCATGTGTCTCCACACAGAGCAGCCGCCGCCTCCATGCCTCATGCTAAATGTAAACGTTATTACTGCTGTGCCTACGTGTAACACCGCAATTATGCCTCTATTTACTAATAACAGAGGCACATTTTCACGCAACAGGCTGAAAGGAGCATTTGAAATGGCTGCAGCGTGGATCCAGTGTAAAACTCACCAGCGCTGACCTCGGTTGTTTCTATGGGTGAGGCTGGTTTATTCTTCCTGCGCCAGACGTGCTCGGTCTCTTACCTGTTTGTAGTCCAAGTGTCTTCCCCTAAATCACCACCGGTAAAATGTTTATTTGGCGGTTGTTCTCCAAAAACGCCTGCTTGGTCTGCTGTGCGCTGTCAGTGTTGCCTGAAAGTGAAAGAAGAAGAAGAGGAAAGCGCGTTATGCTGAGCTGGGAATAACAAAAACCTGGCGAAAGCGTGTTACAGCGACGGAGTGAAAGGAGCGAGAGCTGAGATACTGCAACGCTCAGTGGCTGAACACACAGTGGAATAACAAATTCAGAAAAAAATCAGAGGCAGGGCGAAATGGTGAGGGAGGAGTTGGAGAGAGGGTGTGTGTAGGTTCATTAAACAGCACCATTAGCACGGAGAAATCCGTCTCTGGACAAAAGCACCCCGGGTGTCAAGGTAGCAGGTACATCTACTCAATATATACAACAATTAAGATATGGGTGTTTAATGTTAAGTACCTGGACCTAGACCTACAAATCTGAGAAATTCATCTTTTTACACATACAATAAGCGAATCGCTCAAAATTCAACTGTAACGGTAACGTAACGTCAGCCTGAAGTTAAAGTAAGTACCAAGAGGTTTAAATAAAAGCGGAGATTCCTGTCTACCTCTGTTTAACCTGTATGAAACTAATCATATGCTTCGACCAACAATAACTATATTTTTACTCCTTACATTTAGTACTTCTTCCACCTGGAGCTAAGTTACCTTTCCAGATACGCAGTTATACCGGAAGTAGTTACTACTTACGTTATATTACGGTTTTCACAATAAAATCTACCTGCAGACATTTGTTTTGCTGCACATTAACTGGTTTACAGTGGTGAAGCATAGGATCAGGAAATTAACTCTGCGATCGTTAATTTATTTTGTTACATTTTGACCAAGTTTGACCAAAATGTGTTTTTCATAATTTAAGCTGTAAAAATTATTAAATATTATTATATTCTACGTTCATTGGACCCATTTTGTTCGTCTACATCACACCAAAGTTTTGATATATAAAAATAATAATATTTTATAAAATTATTAACTCATTCAATGTCAGGATCGTGGTATAGTGCCCCCTTGTTTTAGAAGGAAAAAAATTGAAAATGAATTATTTACAATATACTACATGCAAAAAATGTTCAACATTCATTGGAGCCTGGATCTGTCAATGATTACCTAAAACACTGATGTTCATGCATTATTATTTTTTTAGCATTGTCAAATAATAACACTTATACCCCTATGCACAGTATATGTGTCCAAACCAGGTGTGTCCCTAAGCGAGACACCCAGCTCCCCGAGCGCCGCCTGTGGCTGCTCACAGCCAGTCTGTCTCCTCTCACCCGCCGCGTTCGAGAGAGACGGTCACCAAACCTCATGCAGGTGGTAATTAGCTTGAATGACGGAGGGCTTCGTTGCCCGGAAGACGGCCCGACACTAAATGAGCAGTCCTTGTTGTAAGCCTCACCTGCAGGTTGATGGAGTCTCTGACCAGCTTTACGCGCTGGACGCGCCGCTGGAATCGGAGTCCATCACTTGGTCCAAAACGCTCTGTACCTCTTCCTGGGTAAATTCTCTCTCCATATCCTGTCAGGGAAGAAATGACTAGTCTCGCGTGTTGAATTCTTGTAGTATTTGGCTGCCGTGCAGCTGCGCAAACAGCTCACTGAAAAGCCGGGGATTGTTATAACTCGCTCAAAAGTTGAATCTTTGATGCGATCCAAAATTGTCGCTTATTTTATTTATTTCAATCATTGCATGCATGTGATCATGAACATCTTTGTAAGATGTACATTTAAACAGACTAATTGTTAAAGGTGCTCTGAACCTAGGCAGAAAACTACACATGAAACGGAGTGACTAAAAACTGCGCGACTTGGGAAGCTCCACCCCCTGTTCATAGTTTCGGCCATGCACACACACACACACACACACACACACATAGACACATTTGTACACCATTTACTTCAAAGACTGCCGCACTCAATTTCATACCGACCTTATGTCTTTCGAGTGAAATCTGAGGCGGTGGGGGGGCAAGATAGCAACAGTGCCATGTGCCGGTGTTACACCGTTTTCCGCGACCCATCAGATTCTGTGACCTCAGGGGGCGCTGTTTCGCGGATTCCAGGTAAATGAACGTAGCCGGTCAAGTTTTAAAAGCTCAATGACACGAAATAACATTCAGATGGAACAACACCATGTAAATGACGCATAAACACGCTAATCT
>JAUMHF010000002.1:12127929-12178420 GCA_032359275.1 Microctenopoma steveboyesi | reverse complement strand
ATGTACTGTAAATAATGAGAAAATTAAGCATACAGTGATATATATATATATATACACACTATGGCCTATTATGTAAGTATAATGTCTCTTTTCTTAATAGACCTTTGTAAAGCATCTTGCAGGTGTAGTACCATTATTGGCCCGTGTGGCAGCAGAGACTCCTCAATTGTAATATCTGCAAAAACAGATCAAAGAAGAAGCAAAGAGCCAATCACGAACCAGGGCTCCATATTGAACTGTTGTTTTGAGCCAAGAAGCTGATAATTTTTTCTCACAGTTGACTTTACTTTGTGTTTTTAAATGAGATAATTCACAACTCGAAAAAGCAGATACTCACGCGGTAACAATGAAGCTTTTGGACATTAAAAAGTTAAAAGTGACGGAGCTGCGGACCAGACTGAAAGAACTTTGTTTGGACAGTCGAGGACTAAAGGCAGAGCTAGTGGACCGACTCTGGTCTGCGTTAAAACCGGAGGAAAACGGAGAACAAACGGAGGAAAACATACAAAATGACAGCTCGCCGACAGCTTCAACGCTGACAGGGAAAGTGGAGGTTTGTGCTCCGTCCTTATCACCGACGGAAGCTGGAGTTACTGCGCCGTGTAAACCAGACTTTACCAGAGAGTTCACCGACATCGCCACACAGACTGAGTCCGGTGTAACAACACCCCGGTCAGGCTCCGAGCCTGTTTCCGTATCGGTGATGGGGACCCAGGCGGAGGGAGGCGCTGAGGCCCGTCCAGGAGAGGACATCGGAGCCCTGTCCTCAGAGGAGGTGGGCAAAGGAAGAGCTTTCTTCGAGTTCAAAGAGGAGATACGATACAAGAGGTAGTGAAAGACCTGAATGGGAAACATCATTTTAGAATTGTGTGCGTCCAAGTATAATAATTATAGTTTAAATAAATGTATTATATATTTTTTCTATATCTGACTTGCAATGAAAAATGTTTTATGAAATTGTATGTGTGCTTTATTTCAACTTCACTTTTTAAAAACTAGAGTCAAATCCCCACAACCTGCGCTGGAAAGAGAGAAGGCAGAGAAAGAAGATGAAGATGAAGTCAGTTTAGATTCAAGTGAGTCTTTTAAGAAAATACGCACAACCTTTATGATTTTTTTGTGAACATTCTCAGTCATCCAGGTCATGGTTATCTCAAAAAGGTTTTATCCAAAGCAACTGGACTTGGTTTGCTTTCTTGACGATGTTTCACCTTCCTTTCCAGACTTGAGAAAGACCTCTGGAATAAAAGGGTGAAACGTCGTCAAGAAACCGAACAAGTCCAGTTGCTTTGGATAAAACCTTTTTGAGATAACCTTTATGATCTTTTTAGGATGGGGACAGAAAAGTCTTATAAGGCACAGTTATATTTTTAATCTGTTTTGAGTGCCAGAACAGAAGGTTTGTTTTTTAATAAAATTTAAAGCCAACGAACTGCTGAGGTATTTTGAATCAATAACTTTCGTTGCTGATTGCACAGGTGATAGCCACCTCCACTTTGAGGTGGGTCCTGATGGATCCTGTGGGCAGCCGCGTTTCTGGACTCAATGCCCCTCATTGTGGTCAGGCTGCAGGCTCACCCACGGGATGTTGCAGGGCAGGGTGGCCTTCGAAGTGAGGCTGGAGAGGAAGTTGTTGCCTACACAGCTGGAGGAACAAGAAATCATGGAGCCCTATGGTCTGAGAGTAGGCTGGTCCGTAGCTGACGCCTCTCTAATGCTGGGTGAGGATTGGGTTAATTATGTTTATTTACTTCTTTATCCGAAGACAAAGTTGTTTTAACAGAACCACCCTTTTCCAGGATCGTTTTGTTCTTGTTTAAATGCTTCTAATGGTTAACATGATCTCATCCGTGTCACACCAGGTGAGGACAATCTATCTTTTGCTTATGATAGACACGGTAATAAAGTGTCTGGTGGAAAGGTAGAAGAGTTTGGAGAACCTTTGTCAGAGGGCGACATCGTTGGCTGTTACGCTGTGAGTAAAACCTTTCTTTATATTCTTTAGGATCCAGTTTTAGATTTCTCTTAAAATTCAGCCAAGTGTGATGCTTACACCTGCACACCCACAGTCTTTCGCCACAGATGGTGCAGTTCAGCTGTCTTTCCATAAGAACGGCCGTTTCATTGGTGTGGCCTTTTCACTGGGTGCCGCAGTGCTGCAGGGTCGTCCTCTGTTCCCTCATGTCTTCTGTAAGAGCTGTTCAGTCAGGTTTCTTCTGGACCCCACAGCTCCTTCCTGGTACCCCTGTCCTCCAGGGTTTACAATGCTGGCAGCACTCCCTTCTGGGCAGAAGGTGCGCGGCACATTGGCTCCATCTTCCAGGGCACAGTGTGAGGTGAGAGACTAAAGTATTTATAGATTGAACAGCTGACAAACATGCATGAGTCCAAACTTCTGCATAAATAGCACCAAGACAAAAAGAACTGGAGAGAAGGTGAAGGGATCTACGGAGCTGCAGGCTCACCCTTCTGACTTCAAGAAGTAGCCCAGGTTTCATGTGATCACATGGCACCAATAACTTTCACATGCTTGCTTTAGTTCGAGATTTCCTTCATTTCAATAAAAATGTGTATCTAGCCAGAAATGTAGTGACGTGTAAAGGAATTAATGTCACAGAGAACACCAAACAAATGATGAATCAGGATCACTTGTTACATTAAAATCGAATTTTTATATTTTATATATTTTAATGCAATAGTCATCTAATTGGACACGTTTTCACCACAAGTTTTGTTTTTGTGAAATCTCTTATCTTTCTATTCTTCTTAAATCTTTCTATTCTTCTTGAGTGTGGAGTTCATTGTTTGGTTGTTTTCAGACAGAATAAAACAGAAGTAAACACAGGCTGAAACAAAAGTGACTCAGGAATCACTGCATACTTACATTTGATCTTTTCCTCCAGGTGTTGTTGATGGTGGGTCTTCCTGGTTCTGGGAAGAGCCTCTGGGCCAGGATTCACATGAAGCAGCACCCAGACAAACGGTACAAGCTGCTGGGAATAGAGGAGCTGCTCACATGTATGATTGTGAGTCAAATGTCCAGACTTCACAATAATATTTGTACTATCCTAATGATGTTTAGTTTCTAACCTGTGTTCAACGTGTGTGCAGAGTGGTGGACAGAGGGAAAACAAGCTACGACAGGCGTCTCAGTGTCTTACTGATTTAATCAAGGTGGCTGCACAGACTCCTGGAAACTACATCCTTGACCAGGTAACTTCCTACTAAACTTCAAGTGTCAGTAGTGTCATGTGAAATTAACACCATCTTTCACCTGCCTCCATAACACTCACTATGTTTTAGTCAACATTTCTTTTCTGTGTTCTCAGTGCAACATCCTCTTCTCTGCACGGAAATACAAGCTGCAGCTATTCACAGGCTTTAGGCGGCGGGCGGTGGTGATCTTTCCCTCAGCAGACGAGTGGCAGAGACGACTGTCAGAGCACCAGATGAACGTCAGGGAGCAGATCCCTGAGACTGCGCTCCTCAAGCTCCAATGTACGACTCCTGCTTATTTTATAGGATCTAAGTGGTTTAATGAGATGATGTCTCACTGATTGTAGTCCAACACAGTCATGTGGGGGAAATGCTGTTGGCAGTTGGGTTCTCTCTGTTCCATAATTAGATCCAGTGCAGGCTCCAGTCTGGCATCTAAATAATTTAATGTCCTTCTTCCAGTGAGCTGCAGTCTTCCCGAGCAGCAAAGTGACCTGATGGAGGAGCTGCAATATGCAGAGCTGCCTCAGGAACAGGCGCAAACGCTCCTGCAGGAGTATAAGGACAAGGCTCGCAGACTGCTCCCCCCCATCCCCAAACAAGAGAAGAAGAAACCCCGACTTCACAAGAAAAGACCCCACCCACACAGCTCTCCACCCTCACACAGGATCCAGTGGACTGGGACAAATGGTCGGCATTAAAGAATTCACATAATTCTGGGAGACTTGATATTCAAAGATTGTTAGTTTTTCTTTATTTCTGTCTTTTGTAGCATGGAACGATACAAGACTCAACTTGCAGCCATGGAGCCAGCAGCCAAGATATGTGAGTTTGTATTTTACTGCTCTAGGAGCACATTTTACACTGTTCTTACAGACCAAACCTACACTTATCTGTATGAAACCAGCTACACACAAAGTCTGCATTAAAAATCAGAACTTTTCATTAATCCTTGTACTCAGTACTTTTCTTGCCCCCTCCATAGCTACGTTTTTCCAAATCACTTCACATTAATAACAGTATCAAGTAATTCATTTACAAAAATACGTTAGTACAACATAATAATAAAAACATAATCAGGATTGCAGTTTAGTTGTACGTAAGCGTAATTGGCTTGTGATTGCACTAGTATCTATGTAATAAATTCACATTGTCCTTTGTGCTTAATTTCAGTTGAACATGGCGTATCAGGACAATAGCTACTACTTCAACAGGGGCTTTGGTTACAGCGGTTATGAAAGTAACTGGTGAAGAAAGCTGAAGCAAGAAGAAAAAGATGCTGCTGCACAATCTGTGTTTACAAAGACAATAAGTTATTTAATAAAAAAGCAGAACAAACTGTCAGTGCAGACCTACATAATATATGTTGCACTCTGTGCTTTAACCATTTAAAGATCTATGGTAATAGCTAAAGCCAATTTGTATACAAAATATTTTAAAAACTTTTTGTACTTTGTACAAGAATGGCAATAAAGATTTTACACAGTTTTAACACTAATATTAATAGAAGAAAAAGAATCCGCCTTATTGTCATTGAATACATTTTTACACGTTACATCCACAGGCGGCGCTCGGGGTGCTAGCAAGCTAGCTGAGTGTCTCGCTCAGGGATTCACCTGGTATGGGGGATAAGCTGGGTGACTCAGCTGGGAATCGATCCTGCTATCTCTGCATCCCAGCCCTTTGCTTTAACCACTGAACTACCAGGCCGCAGTTTAGTAATCGGCGAAAGAAAATAAGAAAATAAATAAATCCCTGAACTTCAATGAAAAGGTTTCTCTTTGTGTTTTTGTTTCTTCATCACCTGGCTCATTTTTCTGGAGTGGTCAGATGTGTGTCACCTGCTGGTTTTACAATCTGATAAAGCAGCACGGCTCCTTTAGCTGAGGGACACAGCTCCGACCACAGAGGGCTGCTTCTGTCCAGCTCCAACACCTGCTACAATTAAAAATTCTTGTTTCAAATTCAATAATTTTTAATTCAACAATACATCTATTCTTCTCCTTATGAAGCTGCCAAAACAAGAAAGCTCACTCTAGTGTTGCTCTGCATTTAACTATGCATCTATTATCATAGATTACAGACACATAGATAAAAGTCTTTTTACAAGTGTGTTTGCCAGATTTTCTCTAGGAAGAAGAGATGTATACCTAAAACACATTTGTGTTGTCAGGAGAAGTGATAACATCACTGTTTTCCATGCAGAGACACTGATGTTAAACATTAATTATTGACTTTGCTACAGTATAAAATTCTTTTAACATTACATTTGTAGTTGAAAAAGCAGACTTTATCTTAAACACAGATTTCATGTCAGTTTGCACTGGACTGAGTGGAAAAATCACTTACTGTCCTGCTGAGGAAGATGATGTCTGTGGACTCATGAGCCTCTGCTCCTCCTTCCCAGTACAACTTTCTGACTTCATCAGATGTCAAGGAACAACTAAGGACGTGCAGATAGAAATAACTCCGTTACATTATTTTTTACATTATTAGAAAATAATTAAACACTATTAAAATTAAAGTATTTTTCTACTGTAAGTTGTACCCCTAGATACATATACCGTCCTTTTTCTCACGTTTAATACTATGGAGTCCCTAAAGTACAAAACAAATGGAAATTACAACAAGAATTCTGCTAACGGTTCATTAAGAATAAATTCAAAATATTTACTACCATTCAAAGCAAATAACTGTTACTGTCTAACTTAGTTTGCTGCTCATGCTGTGTAGGACTCTGCATGTGACAAATAAAATCTACCTGACGTAGAACTCAGCACTTGGTCTTCCAGCACTAGTGTGATTCAGGGCAATACCCATCAGGACCGGCTGTCCGAGGGAGCTCAGAGGAAGGTTCACCTGGAGACGGACAGGGGGACAACCCGGTAAATAATAACTCACTGTACTATAATAACAACTACACATGACTTCAAAAGTGTTAAGGTAACAATTGATGCAGACACATAGAAAGAAACACACCTCGTCTCTGATCTCAGCGCACACAGACGAGAACAGCTCAGAGACGACAGCCTCCGGCCTTTGCTGCATCATGACTACGCTGACCTGCTCCTCACGCACCTCCTGGCCCAGACGCTCACACACCACCTGAGAAAAGTTAGTTATGGTTGAAATGACCAGGAATATCAGTGATATTTCATTTATTCATTAATTTATTTAATCCACCTTTGGCTCAGGGTGACCTCCAGGGATGTCCAGGAGCCCCCCTGCCTCTGCCACTTTCTGGCTCCTTCTGATCAACACCACCTGCCCATCGTCTGTACACAGGACAGCTCCAACACCGAGAGGCTGGGACAACAACACCAGGGGATCACTGAACTCCACCTCCCCACGCTGACGCAACTCTTCAGCTTGACAGGACCAGTTTGTTCCCAGGTAGTCCTTGTAGCATGTTAGGCCAAGTTTCAGAGTGAGGATTGGTTCCGTCAGTTCATAGACACCGTCCTTAATTTTTGTCTCATTTATAGACATGTTTCGGTTCTGAGCAGCATGCTGCACAAATTCAGTGTCCCGATTTTCTACACAATTCAAGCAGAGGACTTGGTGTTCGGGAGAAACAAGGGAAAATGAGGGACCCTTAAGGGAGGCGAAGGAGAAGGAATGCAGTCTGAATTTGGCCCCGTTGAAAAGCCACGGCTCCTTGGACACTCTCTCTGTCCACAGCTCTTCAATGTGGCACTCAAGAGACGGATCTGTCCGCCTGTTAAACCTGAAGAGCGAGAAGGAGGCAAAACAAGCTTTTCAGGTTTCTAGAGTAAGATTTCATCAATTTCCAAATGCATGTTGGACAGATTTTTGTATATGTGGTGTAAAATATCTATGTCATCTATAGTGGTCCTTTTTCATTAGAGATCAAACTAAACTAAAACTTTAGTTTCAGCTGTGTAAATATACAATAAGCCACGAGGTGTTATTTATGTTCTTACCTTTCAGAAAGCTCCACTTGTACTTGAGATTGCAGCAGCCCCCTCCAGGCTGCACAATGCAGCAGCACAGACACCTCCGGGTCCATCATCTCACACCATGCATTATCACTTGAATATTCACAGCATCGCAGCTTTGTCACGTCTAGGTGTCTGAAAAATCATGTAAAAACAGCAGAACATTCTTTTAGGAAAAAACACTGTAGAAAGCCAAATTTGGTCGGGTACTATACTTCCACGGCCTCTTTTACTCGATCAACCTAAACATATCAATATATACTGTCTCGGTTGTCAGCTTTGTTTCTTCACCTCTACATTAATACGTACTTCATACAGAATGACTGAAAATACATAGAAGTACATTTATCTGTGATCAATATTAATAAACATCATTTGTAACTCTGGCCACAAGGAGATTTGAGTTTCTGCAGATAGATTCTGCATTAGTAATAACTCAGATTCACTACAGGACGTGATGGTGAATATTGATTTCTGTTGTTTAGAA
This sequence comes from Microctenopoma steveboyesi, assembly GCA_032359275.1. Taxonomy (NCBI): domain Eukaryota; kingdom Metazoa; phylum Chordata; class Actinopteri; order Anabantiformes; family Anabantidae; genus Microctenopoma; species Microctenopoma steveboyesi. The sequence goes on along the minus strand of JAUMHF010000002.1, from coordinate 12,170,758 downwards.
AACAAAGTAATGTTTCATCTGTTTAATACCGTGCAAACTAACTAATTACGAGGCAAGGACATTTTTATCAACAACCATTTCTTACTTTTCTGTCTACTGCTCTATTATAAAAGAACAGCCTCGGGAAGTGTTTTGAGACTAGATGTGCTGTGATGGTTCCTCCTCAAACACAGAATCATCCATAAAGCTCTTTGAGCTGTGAACAACGAGACTCTGTCTTGCGGTGCTAACGCCAGAAAAACATTTAATGTTAAAAACAGTCGGATTTATTAAGTTAAATGTACTCTGAGCCAACGACAACTTCACTACTTTCTTTTCATTTTGGAGCTAAGGGATGGCAGAAAAGCTCAGAGACAAGGTGAAAATGATACATTATCATCTAAAACCACTATGTCGTGGGTTTTTGTAGCGTGTACTACAGCGGCCTGCACAACTACGACAATCTGTCAAACTGGGGATTAAAGTTGAAAAAGTTTTTTGTTACCTTTCAAGGTGGAAGTACAGGCGAGAGCAGTGTTTTCTTCTTTTTGTGACAAACGGTCAAATTTGTTCTTTATCACCACTCAGTGACTGAAAGTGTGAACTGCAGGACGGTATTTAATCGGAAATAATGTGCATAAACTGTACTTTATACCTATTTTAAAGTCTATTTAAACGTTCATGACAGTACATGTTTTTTAAGCTTTAGGGTACTGCATACATATTTTATCTCACCTCTTTAAGTCAACACGTACAGTACAGGGTTAAAAACTTGCAAATGCGAGTTGTATCAATCTGCAAGAATCTACGACTAATTTTAATCTAAGTACTAATTAAAATGCTAAATGAATGACACGTCGCAGAACAAATAGAATTTGGCTGGGCTACTAAATGTACAGCAACATTACCTTTTTGTACACATCACAGGTGACAATCCACCCTCAGATTTCCAATGACTTTCATCTTAAGGGTCTGCATTTGTTAATAACAATAAACAGTAAAATATTTATCAAAAGGACTGTGTATAGTGACTGCTGATCTTGATCTTGAGTAATAAGGTTTTAAAAATGTCGCAATTCTTGTTTTTTTATTCTTCGCATGAGTTTTCTTTATTGAAGCGCAGTCACGGTTATTGTTAAAATGCAATACAAATGCCTTTATTTTGAAGGCTTGACCTCCAGTTTCCTGTGTATCTCTGGCTAGCTTGCCGCATTTCCGTACCCTTCCCAGAACAGCTGTTTACGCTATTACAAAACTGAATTCAACTGGTATGTTACTTTTCGTGTTAAAATAACTGTCTTGTTTTTGTTGTTCACGTGTAGAGTCATGTTTGTTTTCTAACTTTAACAAGATACCGCTAGCTGATAAATAATTAGCATGCTAACACCGCCACTCATTGCTAGCTGAATTAGCTTTAGCATAGGCATTAGCTCTGTTGTTATGGCAGAAGAGCAAGGTGTTCCTAACGAAAATGCTTTGACATTCCCTGTGTCTAGCCTGACAGATAGTATTTCTTATAATACTATATAATACTAATATATATACAATAGCTATTAATTATCTGGAGATGTTACGTTAGCTTAATCATTTCAGTGCATAGGAAATAAAAACAACTAACACTACCCAAAACAACACTCATGACAGAAAGAAATCCACATGGTATTAACATTACCAGAGGTTATGTTTGTGTTTTAGCTGATACAAAAATATTTTGGGACAAGCGTTTGTTTTGGTTCATTCTTGTTTAGATATTTACAATTTACTCACACAGATTTTATCTGCTGTTGTCCTCTGTCAGGTCACGTGTCAACAGATGAGCTGACACCGAAAGGTAGAGACTGTGTAATAACCACGTTTTCCAATAACTGTGTAGTAATTTTAGGTAAAATTACTGAAAATAAAATAATAATACAGGATCAAGGGCTTTCAATGTCACACAGCGCTGTGAAAATGTATTTGTCCGCTTCCTGATTTGTTGTGTAAACAAAACAAACAAAATTAAGGTTTTGGAGTAGCCTAGTCAAAGACCAAACTTAAACCCTGATTAAGCTCGTGTGGCAGGACCCTAAACAGGCGGTTCAAGCTTGTAAACCCTGAAATGTAGCTAAATTAAAACAATTCTGTGAACAACAATAGATTTTTCACATATGGCCTGGAAGGTTTGGACAGCTTTTAAATGAAATCATCATTTTAAACTTTGTTTAAGCATTTTCTATTTACTCTGGTTATATTTGTGTGATATTACAGTTAGTTTGATGATCTGACCCATTTAAGGGTGACAAAAATGTAAAAAATTTTAGGAAGAGAGCAAATACTTCTCAGGAGCACTGTATGGTATTTTGAACATTTGAAAATGTTACCTTCAGCTCAGTGTATTATTTTAATGTCATATAAACCAAAGCATTAATCAAAGATTAAGTCAACCCTGCTAAATATTGTATTATATTTTATGTTAAATAATTTATATTTCAATAATGTATTTATCTGATCATATTCCCTATCTGTTAGGTTAAATTATCCGATGGTTCAGAACTTTTTATTTTAATTTTAGCAGTGCTAGTGCATTGGTCCTCTGTGTGGAAGCACAGCCATTTCCTGTCATGCAGTTAGAGGCTCGACTGCGGCTGTGTCAGAGTTGTTTTTGCTGCTGCAAGAGTGGTCTTCGGCTTTTCTCTCAGGGCTATGCACACAGGTAGATTTTGTGTGTGTTGAATTTGATCTGAATTACTGAAAACAGCTGAGTGATTATGTTTATGTACACTGTACACATCTGAATGCCTGATCTCTGCTTTCTCACCATAGAAAGAATGTGAACTACTACAATCTCCTGGGAGTCAAATCTGATGCCACCTCGGAAGAAATAAAAAATGCTTTTTTTGACAAATCTAAGAAGGTATGCACAGTCTGCATTTGTTAACAAGTTTAAGGAAACAGTCTGGCCACAAGAGGGCAGTCTTTGATAACCTTGTTAGTGTTTCCCACAGTGGACTTTCTGTTTGTTTTCATGTTGCAGCTTCCAGTGTAAATAAGGATGGACTTGTGTATTTATATGTGGTTTCTGTATAAATGAGGATTCAAACAACTCACCCTTTATGGAAAAAGCATGGTTCAGCACATATTATCATTTTGTTAATTGGTTGGTTTGTAGACAACATCATCACTGTACCTAACTCCCGTAATGTGTAACTGCAGCTTCACCCAGACAGTGACCCATCTAACCCAGCACTGCACAGCCAGTTTGTGGAGCTGAACGAGGCCTACAGAGTGCTGAGCAAAGAGCTTAGCAGGAGGGAGTACGACATCAAAATCAGACACCCATACAGTGGCAGCCAGGGCTTCGGATCTACCTCCAGTTACAGAACCAGGTGGAGTGCTATACTGTCTGTAACAGTTTGTATATACCTTTGTGCTTAAACTGCTAAACTGGGGAGAAATAAAATCTCAGATGAAATTGTTCATTAACAATAAATTCAAGAGAAGGCAGATCCTTAAATTGAGTATGAGTATGCAGCTTGTCTTTACTTGCTGTAACACAGTTACAGATATTATACACTGAAGACTACACACCTGAAACCTCCAAAGAATTCATCTCTTCAACTTCCTAAAGCAGAAAAAATAACAGCATCAAAAACTTTAGATTCTCCTTCACAAACTTGTGACATTAATCTTTCAGGTTTAAAATTCACTCATATTAAGAAACAATTTCGAATCTATGCAAAGCATGATAGGACAGTGCAAATGTACATGTTAAAAATAGTACATACACATATTTATGAATGTGAAGGTATGTATGTTCATACTCTCTTTTTCACTAATCATGATCCGTCTTTAACATAATCAGCACCAATGTAAATGCTCAGGACAACATTCGCTACTGGGACCAGTTTTATCAGTCCCATGGGCAGCGGATGACAGCTCAGGAGTGGCAGAAGAGGAGAAAGAGAGACTTCAACTTGGTGGGCTATTGCATCGCGACCATTGTGCTCAGCATTGGTGCCCACATATTCTTCTTCAGGTAAAAAAAACCTACACAGTGTGGCGCTTAATATATTTTTGCTGGAAACTTGTTTTAACTCAATGCGTGTCTCTTTTAGAAAACTGGAAGAAGTTCACAATAACTTTATGGATGAGAAAGACAGAGTAATCACAGAAATTTATAATGAATCTAAAGCGCGGGCCAGGTAAATGTACTGCTCTCTTTCATTGCATATGGGTTTGGTAATTATGTTTTTGACTTCGGTATGAAGCTAAGGCTTATGGTGTCTCCTGTGCTTTTTTCAGAAGTAACGGTTTTAAGAAGCAGACAGAAATCCTTCGTCAGAAACATGCTGAGTTAATGGAGAAATACAAAATCAACAGCAATGGAGAGGACAAGTAGGAGAGCTTCCAGCTTTTCAGCTGTGCTGTGGGTAGAAGGCAGCAGACTGAACGGGGTTTTACCACAGTTATTAAAATTAAACCTACCTAATTAAACATCCTCAATCTTCATGTTTGTCCTACGATGTGATGCGGAGGAGCTGATGACAATGGGACATGGGACAGTTTAATTAGGTTGGTGTTCGGTGTTCATTCCTGATCAACTAGCTTGAACTGGGTTGTTTTAAATAAACATTTTGCAGTTGGAGTCAGCTGTCAGAAGGATGTTCTCTGACTTTTAACTCTATATAAGGATCTAAAAGAGGCAGTGCCATACTGCAGAAATGTGTTATTTATTGACTTCAGCCTCATTTCTGTGTTACTGTGTTAACAGTCATGACTGACAGACATCAGGCACGACAGCTGATATTTTCTGTCAAATCCTGATGAGACGCACATTTTTAATGCCAAATATTTTAGATGGTGATGAAAGAAATATATATTTACTAAAATCATATTTTGGGTTGCACACTGGTAAATTTTACATAATGTTTAATGGATTTTATGAACCTCAGTGTAAGAAAAGTATTTTCAGCATTATTATTTTCTGAGTTAAGTGGTGAAAATGTGACTGGGCCTATTAATAATACCAGTTCTTGAATTTTGGGACATCAGTAGCCTTTGATAACCTTCTCTTCTTTATTGTTTCCTCTGCTGACTGTTACTGCAGAAAGGATCAGATAAAAGCACAACACTAGCCAACATGATAAAATGATCCATTTGCTTGAAATGGAATCTATAAATGATTTATATTATGACATTAAACAGACACTGAGTAATTTATTTATAAAACTATGAACATGGGTAGGTTGGATGGAAATGTGGCTTATTATATTCAGTCAAAGTTCAGTGGTTATTATAATCTCCAAAGCAAAAAGATAATAAACAATATGTCTTTTATGTTGTAGATAGAGATTATTTTCCTTTCTGCCTTATCTATTCCCTGAAGGGATGTCAGCAAGCAATTACTAAATGATTTTTTTTATCAATCATTACTTCCTGCTCATTTCATAACGTGCTTTGGTTTCGAATTTTGTGAGGCAGTCGGCAGACACTGATTTTCAGAAGAGGTATACTTCATGTCTGTATTTCTGAAAGAAAACGATTTATTAAAAGCTCAAATATCATTTTAATACCACGAAACCGTGAAATTATTTGCTCTAATTGGAATTGTAAGTAATTTAGAAATTTAAGTTAATATTTTGATGCTGCAGAGGAGATTAAGTGAAAACTTAAACACCATAAAGAAAATGAATTTTTTTTCTAGTAAGGATGAAGAATAACCATGGATATAGTTTAGATCCTCTGCTGCCTCACTCCTGTATTCTTCCTACTGGGAGCCTCTGTCTCAAGACGTCCACAGAAGATAACATATCCCCGCATAGTGTACAGACACCCTCACCCTCATGTGGCGTGTGAGTACCCTGTCATAACCCAAACACACCATGATGACTGAGCTTATGGTGTCGGCACGCCTCCACGTCACGATGTAAGACAAGGCTGCCTCTGCTCATCCTGCACAGCAACACCAACTGTGGACACAGATTTAATTGAATTGTATTTTACTTTGGTGAGCTGCAGGAGAAAAGTGTGTCAAGTCATGCACGAAATTATTCTCTGTGTATCTGACATGTGCCCCCTGCTTCATTATTTGGAAAACAAATGCACACAAAGCAGTGATTTGCTCCATAACAAATTGAGTGTAGTGTGTTATACAGAAGTCCAGTAAACATCAAAACAAAAACCTATCTGCTGGCACTATCTGGGGTTTTTTTATAAATCACCTTTTCCTCTCACCATCCAAAGACGCACGTTACATTAATTGATGACTCTACAGATTGTCTGTAGGTGTGAATGTGAGGGTGCATGGCTGTTTGTCTGTGTATGTCAGCCCTGCAATAGACTGGCGACCTGTCCAGGGTTTTACAAGCTTTTCATGTTTCTCAATTTACCAGATTTTTTTTAGAATGTTTTCAAAATTCTTCACAAATTAGTCCTTTCTATAAAAATAAATGTTGACACGCCACAGTAGGAAAAGCACTGGTTTAGAAATCAACTGCTTTCTTATAGTTTCAGGCACCTGATGTTCAAACCTACAACTCCTGGATAAACTGAGCCATGTTATATTATATAAATATAGTATATTATTATTTACACCTGCGCCTACTATGACAGCAGCTGTCAAGCAGGACAGTGTTGTTATTTCAGTTAGACATTACGTGTTGGTTGTATAAGCAGTTGCTGATTCACCACATGACATTCTTTGAGTAATTGCACAATTTAAACCAAAGTAAAAAAAAGTATTAATCATTCATTCATTATATGAACTTCATTCCCTGTTTAACTTGAACTGTTGGTTATAGACGGACGTTTTGTGGCTGACCTGCTGTGCACTCAGAAGCAGTTAATTGGTAGGAATTATTAAAAGTCTAATTCAATTTAGCCTCTTGTTACCTCCAAATGACTTACAGAACACTTCCTATGAAATTATTTCCCATAATGAAAATTAATTAACATGTTATATACTCATCATATTAGTGCCTATTATGGAAAACAGGGCTGGAATATGATGCAAGAGTGATTTATTGTTCTGTCAGAGAATAAGTGGTCAAATTAAAATATATTCAGAATGGTTTTCAACAAGGCGTCGTTTTCATGATTGATTCATCTGTTGGTCATTGTCACAATTAATTAATTGGTCTGTAAAACGTCAGAAAATATGGAAGAATCCTCATCGCGGCTTTCAAACGTACATTTACACAGTGCTTGTTTTGTTCAACCAGTCATGGATGGATTATTGTATGGGCCGATTGGGCACAAGGCCCAGGGGCCCAAAAGGTCAGGGGGCCTCCAGGCTGGAGCTTCTGCATGAATTGAGTGTTAATATTTATTGTTTGAAAGTCACGCAGCTTCGTTAAAAGATGCAAAATGACTACAAAGAGACCACAAACAAAGAGCACAAAGAGACAAAAATACCAAAAAGACATAATATGACCACAAGCAGCTGGAAAAAAACCTACAACTAATAAAAATAGACACAAAGTAACAAAGACGATGACCACAACAACAGAAAAAATGATGAAAAGGAGAAACATAATGAGTGCAAACAATGTGTCTCTCTCGTTTGTGGATGTTTTGTATCTCAGTTTGGGGGCCTGCACAGGGGGGCTTCTATGAGCCCAGAGACACATTGTGTTCACAATCCGTCCATGCAATCAGCATTTTCAGTTCATTTTTAGAGCTGAGTGGAAAAACTAGTGGATATTCTGACAAATAACAAAATGTTGCACGTGGATTTTCAGTCTACTAGACCCTCCACATTTCCATAGATATGCTACTGGGGGATTGACCTCAGCGTCCTCAGTGGCAGCAACATCTCTGTTCCGCACTTGAAAGATGTTCCTGGGCCCCCCCTTCACATCCACATTGGGAGCAGCGGAGAGGCTGCACCTGTATCCAGTGCGCCTGTCCCGTTTGGAAAAAGTTGGCAGTGCAATGGTTACGCAGCGTGCGTCTCAAGGGCAAAGGAAATGAGGAAACCGATCACAACAACAAATGAAGACTCCTGCCTTTGCAGACCTCTTTCTGTGTGTCTGCGGATACCCTGCTGCTCCGCCGGCTCTGCTGTTGCTGTGCTGCCATATAAGTGGACGGTGATGTTGTAGGTTCATTATAAGAGGATAAAAGACGGGGAGATACTCCGAAGGGGACACGTCACGTTTTCAGTGGGAGCGACTGTGTGGAGAAGCTATAACCGAGCCAGGAACAGGAATATGCGGCACGTAGGGGCAACGCGTCGGATCTTTACCGGATGAACGTCCTGTAGGCTGGATGATATCATTCATTTTTATAAGGCACACAGAGGATTTTAAGGTCGCACCATGTTGCAGCGGGAGTCTGGATGATCCTTCAGTCACGCCACCCTGGACCCCCTAGACCGATTCTCTGGGATCAGGACCAACACACTGACGATACCCCAAAATACACGTAGTCATTTAAATATTGTACTCACTCAAAGTTAATACCAAAACATCAGGATTTCAAGGCTAGTGATTTTGTACAGTGACTTAAGAAAGGCAAATTTCGTCTTTGTTAATATTACTCCTGTGTCTCTATAATTAAGAAAATAAAACAAACAAATATTAGAGTTGGATTTGGAGACGAAGTCCTGGTAGGATCAAATTTATGTGTGAAATGCAACAGAATAAAGTTATTCCTACAACACTGACAATGCCACCCTGGGAGTCCTTTCAAGGAAGGGAGACTGGAGAGTGAAAACGGGATTTCTGCGTCATAAATCGCACGGAGGCGAAGGAAGGAGACGATAGGACAGCCGCCTAATTTTTCCTTCGGTTTTTTTTTTTTTTTTTTTTGGATTGGTCCAAAAAAATATTTTTGCGTGCCCCCTGGACTCCTGCACACAATGGGGATTATGCTTCAAGTTATTCTAGGAATGTTTCAATTCCTGCTGCTCACCAGAATACCAACCTCTCATGCCAAGGTATGGATGTGTAGATTTGACCTCAAGAGACTGACCTGACGCCATAACCTTACACGAGCTAGCTTATACTGATTCACATTAATTAACGTCCTTGTTACTTGTGAAAGTTATCCAATAGGTCAATGACACCTGTCACTTCGTGGTCCTGCAACTGGAAAGGTCATTATTGATAGGTGCTGTGGCTTAAACGTGGTCCTTAATTACTTTATAGTTTAGTTGTGATGTTTATAATGTCTCACTACAGTAATTCAGTGCTTCTCTCGAATAATGCACCATTTAAAAACACTTTATGTAATTAATTATTTATTTATATATTTATTTATCATTAACACTGTGTAACCCGCTGTAGTGGACTATTTAACATTTACAAAGAAAGAAAACTACATTTTTTAACATTAATTATATGAATAATTTTAGTTATGTTTTACAGGAGTTGGAAGTGAACATAACAAAAGAAATAGCAAACATGCTAAGGGTAAGCTAACAAACTAGCTAACTTTATTTTTCTATCTTGTCAAAGCTGTTAACATGACTTTTTCAATTTGAAAAAGTTGGACTGTTGTAGCACAATTAACACAAATAACAAGATGAATACCACTTCCATTGCTGCTTAGGAAATGTAAAGCTACCTAAGCTACAGCCAGTGGTTAGTTAGCTTAGCTTAGCATAAGGAATAACAGGTGGTGTTGCTTTTTTCAAAAAGAACCAGAATCTGTTTTCAGAATCAGTAGCTGTAGCTTTATTTTTCACTGAACAAATATGAGATTTGACTTTGATATAGTCTTTTATATAAACAATTTATACATCATAATTTGTGGAAAATGACACAATAATACACATTGAATGAGCCCATGGGGCCCATTGTCAGTTCCGTGGTTATGTCTGACCAGTTTTAACAATCTCACACCTAAATATATTCAGTTAGCAATATAAAAGAAAAGAAAAAACAGTACACCCTTACATGTGAAAAGATAAATGACTTGAATGATTCAATTACCTCCAGCCAGCTGCCTAATTACCGATTAATGATTAACCATCATTTCGGCTATTAAGCCATTTATTAGTCATGATGAATGCCTTTTAAAGGACGCCTTTCCAGGGAGTGGTGCCAATAATTCTTAATAGACTTGAGGTTTTGCTTTGTATAACGGGTATACAATCGCATTTGGAGGGACGTGCATGTGATTTTTTTAGTTATGTCTGGAGACTTATATCAGGAACAAGCAGTGCTTCGAGGCAGTGTGGGATCCAGCCCTGACTTTGAGCTGCTGTATTCTACATGTTTTAGTCATTCATCATCCTAGACGCTACATGGCACACAGAAAACTCTCTTCACCTGCTAACAGCTGCTGTCTCACACCCAAAACCCTCTTCTTTCATGCCGTCTGCTTCTCTGACAGCTAATTTGAAAAAAGGGATCATCCTTGTCCTCCTGTAGTGATGAAGCTCAGAGTGGGGGAGAAGTGGTGTATAGCTTTAGGGCAGAGCCTCACACACACACACACAGTCAATCTGTATGGGGTATTCTGGGAGTAGCTGTGTGTTTGACGTTAGACAGCAGACAGACAGTAATGCCAGTGCAGATGGCACTAGGCTGGCACTAAGTAATGTGTAACTGTGTGCTTGTGTGTGTGTGTGTGTGTGTGTGTGTGTTTGTGTATGTGTAGATGTAGCTTCCAAAAAGAGGAAATCTTAGCCCTGTCTCAGAGTCTGATCCTGAAAAGAAACATTTACTTTAGCTCACATCCTACCAGTCACAAAATGGCCTCAGTCCCAACTTAACACACAATCAATGTGGGTCAAATCAGCCTATGAGTGTGTTTTGTGTGTGGGTACGACGGGGGTGGAGCAGTTAAAGGGGGTCAACTGGACAAAGTCTACATTCCCTCACAAATGGCCTTGGTCTTCACACACACAGGCACAAAGACAGCAGTGTGTGTGTGTGTGTGTGTGTGTGTGCGTGTGTGTGTGTGTGTGTGTGTGTGTGTGTGTGTGTTGCATAGAATAAAACAGAAGTCTGTCCTCATTGTTTTCCGAAAAAGTACCCCTACAATTATGAAGAAATACTCTATTACAAGTAAATATCTTTATTCAGAATCACAGCTGACTTGTTCTTCTGTGATTTATTATTAGTCCAGTGGTTCCCAAACTAGAGGTCATGTCCTCCAAGAGGTCACAAGATAAATTTGAGAGGTTGTAAAATGATTAATGAGAAGAAAAAATACAACTCTACCGCACATATCTGTTTTCATTTTAAGACATTGCTCAAATCTGCTTTTATTTATGAAATATTAGATACTGTTTGACCTCACACTGTTATTTAATTGAACACGCTGAGACATTTAGGAGGAAAATAAATTCACAGATCTGAAACATGACAAGATGTCTCAACTAGTCAGTGTTTTGTTCTGTAAAGAGTAATATTTTATGTGGTATTTTATAAGTCTTCCATAAAAACATTTTCCTATTAACAATACCTGTAACAGTGGAGTGAAGGGGTAAATATAGGAAACTAAATGTAATAGCTAACTGCAATATGACTTGACTGAATGAAGTTAAGAAAATATTTGATTGATTGTTACTGTCAGATGAAAACATCTATATCAAACGAGCTGCAAGATGTATTCTCCCTGACGGTCATTTTATAAAATATTAACGTTTGTTTTGCTCATCAATTAAAGCTACGCACTATAGCAGCTCACTGTTGCGAAATCCTGTGGCACATACTCATCTGTGTAGTAAACATTAGATAAAAGAGCTCAGAATGAGGCGTGTTTAATTTAGTTGTCACTGTACTGCACCCTCTTACCCTCTTGTGTGTATCAGATATTCACTTTCTTCCTGTAATTGTTGCATTATTGTGGTTTTGTATTCAGATGCCAGGTGTGAACTGTTGTGGTTGTATTACCAGGAAACACTTTGATCTGTTGATGTACACCAGCAGCCTTCTATGGCAGTGTTGAACATGAGGTTGTGGGAAAGCGCTCAGAAGTGACATTTACTGTCAATTATGGCTTAATTCAGAAACAGCCACAGATACAGTTGTTTCCGAAAGTTTTCAGACCCTTTCACTTTTTGTGCACATTATTGTGTTGCTGGTTTAAAATTCTTAAAATGTGTAACCCATCATCACAGAGTTTGAACATTATTTTACAAATGTATTAAAGATAATAGCTAAAAAGTAAAGTACTCAAACCAGTAGCAAGTTTTAGAAGCACTTAAGGCATTAGTTTTGAATCTTCTTGGATCTTCTTTACAAGTTTCTCACATATGGATTTGGGCAGATCCTTTCAAACACCATCAGATTGGATGGGTACTGTCATCCTTTGGTCTCTCTACAGTAGTTCTCACAGGTTTAAGTCTGGGATTTAGTTGGGTCTCTCAGGGTCACTCAGAGACTTGTTCTGAAGCTGCTCCAGTGTGATCTTTCTGGACGTGCTGAAGGAAGACCATCAGCCCAGGCTCTGCATATTCATCCCACAGGCCTTGCTGTTAAAAAAAGCCCCCCAAAGACACCACTGTTCTTCAGCGTAGCGTAGGAATTAGCCAGATGATGAGTGGTGCCTGGTGTTTACCAGACATAGTTCTTGGAGTTCTGCCCACAGCGTTTAATCTGATAATGTTTGTTGTCATTATGTTCACAGAGTCCTTTAAATGCTGTTTGGCAAACTCTGAACAGGCTGTAAGTTCTATCTAACAGCTCTACCATAAAGGTCTACCGAGATCTTCATCCTTCTGTCCGGTGTCTCAGTAGAGGATGCCTGAAGCTCTCTCAGAGTGACCATTGGGTTCTTATTCACTTCCCTAACCAAAGCATTTCTCCACCACTGGAAAGACAGCTGGTGGCTCCAGACCTTTTCTGTTTCACAGCTATTTAGATATTTAGATCTGATCCTCGAAGCACTTAGAGCTCTAGAAATGGTTTTATACCCTTTACCTAATCTTTTCGTCTCACAGATGTCTACAGGGAGTACCTTGGACTTCATTTTGTTGGTGTTTGTCCTGACACGCAGTGTGAATTGTGAGACTATATAAACAAGTGTGTTCCTTTCTAAACTATGTGCACTCAGTTCAGTTTGCCGCAGGTGGGTTCAAATCACATTGGATATACCTGATCAGAGTTTTGAAAGACCACAGAAAAGGCTCTGACTTCTGTTGTATTGGAGAAATTTGGTGGTAGGGACGTTGTAGGTTGTCGAAAGACCAAAAATGGGTCTGTCCATTTTCTGATGAGTTTTTTTTTGATTGCATTTAAAATAGTGTTTTGTCAGAAAACAAAACGGAATAAGACTGCTTTTCACCTGAACTCAACATTTCTATATCTCCCTTCAGCTTGCTCACTGGCAGCCCACAGACTCATCCAAATCCAGAGATGGTCGAGAAGGTACGTTTTGTGTTTCTACTTTTCCTACTGCTTTCTACTTTCACGAATCCAGCATCATGAAGAAGTACAATATAAACTCTACTACTTCTCTGTTGTTGCACCAGTGCGGCGGTGGCTGGAGGTGTACTCAAGGAGTGGCTGTGAGCCTCGGGAGACTCTGGTAGAGGTTTGGAGAGAATTACCAGGAGAAACCCACCACCTCTTTATCCCATCCTGTGTCTCAGTGAGAAGGTGTGGTGGCTGCTGTACTGACGAGGCCTTGGAGTGTGTGCCATCGCTCACACACACAGTGATTTTGGAGGTATACACACAGACGCTCAGAGACACTAAGTTCCCAGATGTGAGTGGATGCCTGATGTTTTATTTTGACACATTCACAGCTGATGAGGACCTCCTTCATGAAACAAGAGCTCATTGAGTTGCCCTTTGTCGAGCACAGCCAGTGTGAGTGCAGGTAATAAAAACACAATTTCTGTGCACACACTGCAGGCAGAGATGCACGGTGCACCTGTTTTCGCTGATCGTTGATGTCACTGAATCTTCATGCTGACACATCTGTTTTTCCTGTGCACAGATTAAAAGGAGAATTGCAGCCAACACCCACTACAAGGTAACACTCTTGGTTTCTCCCCCTCATTTCCTTTCTGTCTCCCTCTCTATTGTTGTTTGTCTTTAATTGTTTTTCAGCAAATTGTTTCATGAGAGCTTTTCTAATAAGTTTGTCAAACCCTGTCTATCACAACATGTTTGTTGCATGAATTATGATGCTACTAATGAGTCAGAATAGTGTTGCAGACAAAAAAGCTCCACCTGTTAAAGCACAACTAACTATAAGTGGATAAACAGATGTTACACTCGTTACACAGCTGTTTGTTTTTATTATGAACACCAGCATGTTTTAAATGATTTCAGACATTGTGTCATTGGGGTAGATTTGAAAACTCCTCCTTGTTTCCGACATCTAACATTTAAGGCTAATGCAAGTACCAAGTTATAACAAGTTCAGAATATTGATGTCACAGCAATATATAAAGCATGAACCTATAAAGCAGCATTGACCAATTAAAAATGAGTAGGACGCAGTTTAGGTTGGAAATGCAATGCTTTTCTGCAGCTGACTGTGAAGTACCTGTTATACAGCATTAACAGAGTTTCCAAGACAGCTGCTTGTGGCAACTTGTTCGAGACAGTGGAGAACAACAGGAAACATGCAGGCATAATGTGGTAAAGGCAGAATCAAAGCAGGCACATTGTGGTCACGCATCATAGAGAGCTGGGGCAGAGGGATACCTCACTAAGCTGCAAAATAATAATATGGCAAGAAGTAACACATTTCCCAACTGTGATGCAATACATTTCTTAAACTACATATTTCCAGAGCCTGGAAATGGACTAAAACGTAAAAAAGAAACGGTTACAGCTTTTCATACATCTGTGAACCCACTCTAACCAGGTGGTTGACACCGTGCTGCGTAGGCTTTATTGAGTATCAGCTGGGACTGACAGCTGTACACTGTGAGAGGAACATTTCTGTTGGATCCCCGATGTTTGTTTGTGTGCCTGATACTGGCAGGTCCAACCAGATAACCATATGATTGCATCTTTAATGTTTATGTCCCCCTGTTTCCTGTTAGGATGTGGACATAAATAAAGGATTCCAATGTATGTGTGTGTGTATAGTCCTGTTCTTAAAATCTCAGTCAGGGTTCATGCACGTGCGTGAATCTCCACATTTGCTCGTGGATGTGTACGTACTCTATGCATTTGTAAGAATGTGTGTGAAAGTTTTTTGTGCGAGTGTGTGAATATTTGTTTCTGTGTGGTATGTGTGTGTTTGTGCCCCTCGGGGAGTTAGCATCTGTGTGACTCTCTCCCTCCATCCCTCGGGACGGCCCGCATCCTGTTGTCACCATAGTGATGATTTTATCTCCCCTGCCATGTGCTCTCTCACAGACTGACAGAGCAGAGTCACGCATCCATGATAGCAAATTAGAGCTCCAACGACAACAACAGCAGCAGCAGCAGACTCTGTTATTAATTTTGTCAGGGCTAAGCTGGTGAACACTGACCATGTAATTTAATATAGTTTAATGCACACACAGAAAAGTTAACTGTAGCACATGTTGTTAAAAAAATCTGTGTTCAATAAAGTCCAGACACTGGCATGATAATGTGGCTTGGAAACAAACCAAACTGGACAGACAGAGCTCGGGCAATGAGCACATGGCTCCAAATCACAAAGTTAATGAGTGAAATGTTTCCTAATGTAATTGATTTGTAAGTGTTGTTGAAGTTTCCTGCGAGCCAGACTCACTTCGGAGGTTCGGAGTTTTATTTGAAAGAATAAACATAGGCCAACATAGGGAAACCAGGATAAAGTTTAGCACTATTACTATGTAATCCCAAAACTAGAACCATATGAAGAATGCTGTAAATCAGTGAAGCAGCAATTTAAGTGCAACGTACAAGTAAACCCTTTTCAGTTCATTTCCACCTCTGGTCCTGTAAATATAAGCACTGGTATCAGAGCATTTGGTTATTATGTCTGTCTCTGATACTTTATGTGAGGACTTTTGTAACAGTTATTATATCACATTATTACAAATATTATAAACATATTGTTGAGTCGCTAACGTGTGATAAAAAATAAAAATAAAATAAGGTTGGATAAAGTTGCAATATAAAACAAAGATAAGTTATTGGTGCCTGCCATTAAAAATGAATAGGAGGCAATTGTTTAAAAATGCTACACAGTTGTTAGTAATGATTTCCAACATAATGCACAGTATTAGTTCATATGAATGTTTACTGAACTCAAACTGTACTATGATGAGATTTTAGATTTATTGTGCTTTCAAAGGCCTAAATGTTTGTATTAGGACTCTACACAAACAAAAGGCCTTCAAGCAACATAAAGCAAAACAGTCACTCACTGCAGAAGAATCCTGAAGTTTGATCCTGTTCATCTGGACCAAGTTTTTAAGTGGGACCCACTCATAAACTTGGTCCAGATGAACAGAATCACACTTCTAGGATTTCCTTACCTGGATTATTGAGCATGCATCGAGACGCTGCAGAATAGTATTACAAAGTCCAATTAAAAAAATTTTCTTTTTTAAAAACATTTTCTACAGCGGTACAAAAAATAAAGACTTAACTGGTCGAAGGGTCATTTTCAAATGAAACACCGCCTGATCAAAGCTCAAGTAAATAATACAAATATACTAGTAGAACCTAGAAGGTCATTTTAGTTGGTTTGTGGTTGTTAAAATTTTAATTCAACTTGATTCATACGTGAATATAGTTAGTTAAATGTGTCCTCCTCCTGACTGTTTTATTGTGTGTGTAACATTTTGTGTCTCTCACATTCTCAGGCCCTTTGTGAAGCCATTAAGAAAAAACAAGAAGAAAGAGCGGGGAAAGTTCAGACAGAGGACAAGTGGAGCCACCACAGCTGCGTATGTTGACTATTCAATACACATTTGATTGTTAAACTCAAATTCAGGATTTTTTAGAT
Source organism: Microctenopoma steveboyesi (assembly GCA_032359275.1). NCBI lineage: Eukaryota > Metazoa > Chordata > Actinopteri > Anabantiformes > Anabantidae > Microctenopoma > Microctenopoma steveboyesi. The sequence continues at coordinate 12,153,961 of JAUMHF010000002.1, read as the reverse complement.
ACTTTCAGTCTCAGTGTGAGTGTTGAGATTAGAAAAACAACTTAGGTTATCTGGTCAGCGTTATTACCGAAGGACAGTTTGTTTTACAGCCACAGCAGTCAAGGTCACACACACACACACACACACACACACACGCAGTTATCTTTGCTCACTACAGATCACCCTGGCCTAACCGTAAACTAATTCCTCACCCTTTCATTTGTTGCTTTAGCATATGGATATTTTAATTCCAATCTCAGAGTGTGACTGTGTCAATAGATTAATATCCCTTCAACATGAGTAATTCCAGTATTCAGGGTTAACACACAAGACAGTACATAGTACTAACATGATCTGCTATCAATGTATGACATAGAATTTTTTAACTTAGGCTGTAGGAGGCTCGGTGAAAATAGCTATCAACATGTTACATGGATCTTAGAGGACGAGGTAGAACCACATGTATCATGATGTCCATGTTTCACTCTTGACCAGTGAAACATTAAAAAGAATTAGCGCTCTTTTCCTTACAAAGTTGCTATCAGTCATTTCCGGCCCCCGGGGGCCAGAGGTGGCTTGGCTTGGGTGTGATGACCCTCGGCACCCATCCATCACTCAGAACAGGCTTTATTTAGACTCTGGCAAGGGTGAAATCTGTGTAATTTGCTCCCAAATGCTACCGCCTCTGTCCATGCCAGCGGCAGGCGTGGTCAGTGGGATCTGCACAAAGATGGCTCCTCTGTGCCTCATTAAGTGACTTCATTAAGGCTGCTGGCCTCACGGGCAGACTGAGGCAGAACCAGTTCCCGTTAATGGACAGACAGACATTCAGACAGACAGACTTTCTCAGACTCAAAGAAAGTACAGAGTGTCTAGAGAAAAAACTTCAAGATCTCATGCCATGGTAACGGGCAGAGAGACAGATGGACAGAAAGAGCAGAAAGTTTGTCAGCAGCTAAAGAAACACTATCCCACATTAGTCACACATCTCCCACACACATTGCATTGTGTGGGTTTGATTCAGACAGGCGCGCTGCAGGTTTAAACAAGTCATACATTCATTTTTAGCCATGGCAGCCACAATGAAACAGCAAAATAGCAATATCTTTTTTTTTTTTGATCCCATAGCGTGACTCTGACTAAAATGCGTGACTCTCAGCTGATTCACCACTTTAATTCAAACTGAAATATTTGAATTTGTTATAATAGTTCACAGTCCCCTCAGGAGAACGCCTCCAATCTTTGATAATCTAAAGATGTTTGAAGGTGGATGTATACAGGCTTTAAATAAATGTCTGTGTAACAACTATTGCAGAGATTAAAATGAAATTTGATTCAAACATTCATGTCTGTGTCAGAAGGAATTACATTTTTTAATGTTCCCTTAACTTTTTGTCTTGCTCTACCATCTGCTTATGATTTCTGAACAATAACAAATTCCTGCTAAACCAATAACAGACGTTAGCATTGTGATCGTGTTAGGAGTATCACTGCATTCTGTAGTTAATCACACTGTTCTTATGCCATCTTCCATTCAGGACCGAAGCTCCCCCAACTCTTCCTCCCCCATCCTCTCCTCCTCCTTCATCACCTCCTCCTCCATCACTTCCTCCCACCAGCTTCTCTTCCCCTCCCTCTCCATCTCCTCTGTCTCCCTCTTCCTCTCCAAGGCCTCGTTGCCGCCCATGCAAACGGAGGAAGTGGGCACTGGATGTGATGTCATGTCACTGCCACTGCACCATCAGCGCTGAGAGCTGCAGCCAAAAAGGTCGCAGGCTTAACCCTCGTCGCTGCAGGTCCGTCCACACACGCAGAGCATAGAAATATGTTTTAAGATGCATTTTAAGTTAAACATGACAGGCAGACAAAAGTGGTGCAGACATAAGCACTGAAAAAAGACCTAGGGAAAAATTTAATAATTCAGGAGTTAGGATTTGGTCATCCAAGATACTTTTTAGTCTAAATATGGAAAACATAATCTATAAAGCACCTTGAACTAGTTCAAGCTGTGTCTAGTACAATCTCAAGCAGTATGTTATCATCCCATAACATCTTCCCATTTAGTCTCTGGTAATTGCTTGTGTCTTCTACTTGTAAGTCGTTTTAGATAAAAGCCCCTGCCAAGTAAAGAAATATAAAATGTATTACCTATGCAGAGATTCGGCAACTGAGATGCATTTAAATATAAACATTTAATGGAGTGAGAAAGCTTTGCTGTAATATATGTAGGGTTAAACTATTACTTACAGTACTTGATGGAAATAGAAGTGTTTGCCTGCCAAAGAAAATGCACTTACACTATAGCGTTCACTTTATCACTGAGGATTATTGTAGAAAAATCAGACATGTGAGATTCTGTCCGTAGCTGTCAAAAGAGATTTTACAAGACCTTCTTGTCTTTCTTGTTTATGTTCCAGGTGTGACGCCATCAGGACTTGATGCATTTGTCCACTTTCTTTTCACCCTCCCTGCTCTCCATCCATGCCTACTGATTCATTGCCCACTCTCAGCATTACTGCCATGAAGCAACAGACGCTTGTACATCCAGAACCTTAAGCTGAAAGAAATATTAGCAGAAGCACTGTTAAGAACCTGTAGTAGCGCTCTAGTGAAGCAACACATGCAACATTACAGCCTTGATATACTGTAGACACGTGTGTGTGTGTGTGTGTGTGTGTGTGTGTGTGTGTGACAAACATCTTACCACCACCTTGACTTCTTAGTCCATGTACAGACATGTACAGTCACAACACAAATCTCGGGGCAGCAAGATGAAAGTGGCAGAATGGTGACAATGAGAGACGTCAGAGGAACCAAATAAAACATTTCCTGAACACAATTGTGCAATGGGACAGATGGAATTTGGACTCAAAGAATATATTTTTGCCTGCAGTTGAACTTATAAATGCCAGGAGCAGTGGACACAGACGATTAAACTGTACAGGAGCAACAGAAATGAAGTGGATCAGTTTCACGCAAGTGTACATGTTTCATGTCCTCAGTGGAAGCTGTGACCGTCTCTGACACATGGAGACAGATTCCAGGTTATGTCAAGACCAGTTGTTATGTAAAGGATTTGAAAAACTGATTTCCTGTGGGACACATGCACACTCAGACGTACCAGAAGGCTATACATATGATCTGGCACCCCAGTGTTCACGGACCTATAGTTGAGCTGAATGCTGGATGTGTGTATTTGTGTGGTCTCCCCACTGAAAGACCCAGATGGGTTATCCCAGTCACTCTCTCTCATTCAAAGGGTATGACCACGAGCTGGCTCTCCAAGCCGCTTTCCAGCATTTGTTTAATTTGGGCCCTTTGTCTCCATCTTTTCTCGGCTCGATTGAAAGCAGCTGCTTTGTCCCTCTCTGCCTCTCTTTTGGGCAGTGAGGAGAATGACAATAATGAGCTCTGGCGGCTGTCCACTCCTATACACAGAAACATTCACACTTATAATACCAGGAACACAGACGACACTGCAAATGCAGGCACACACAATCTCACTCACTCTGTGCTAATGCAGGCACACATACATGTATACACACACACACACACACTTGCAAAGTGAAATGAATGCAGGTAGCCATAAGCTTTTGTTCATGCCACACCAAGTGTGGAAATTTATGTCAGTTGTTTATATTTGCAATTTACTGCAAAGACTTAGTCAATAATTATTATATTATATGCCTCTGTTTTATATTTTATTATGATCCTGTCAAGTTGATTGAAAGATATTCCATATTGCAGAACGTGTCTTTGTTTTGTTTTTGTTCATCTTTAATCCGTCTGCATAAAGAGTCACACTGGGTGGCCAGCTATGTGCACACTCAGCATCTAAACCGATACGCAAACGTATTGAATTTAAACAGGCAGCTCACACAGGCCACAGATGGGAGACTATATGCATTATAATGTGTAATTCAACAATCAGTGGGTAGTGCCGTGTGTGGCTCACAGAAACCAAGCGAATAGCCATTTTCATTGCAGTGAAAGGAAAACAGCTTTTGTTGTTGCATGTTGGAGGTGGAATGGAAAAAGTGTTATTCATTTGAGACATAACTTCTTTAAATCCTGCCTGAATCGCACAGTTTAACTCCACGTTAGTTCACGACTGCTTGGCTGCTGGGTAAAAAACTGGGATTTGTACTGTGGCTGTTTCAGAGAGGATGAGGGCCTGAGCAGCTTGTCAGTCAGTGTGACGAGCTAAAGCCTGAGCTCTGCTGACGTGAAGAGGATTCATAATAGCAGGTCAGGGAGTTGAAACCCATTATGGATACCTATTCAGAGCCTGTGTCCTGTCAAATGTTACCAGTGACATTTCATCTCCATGAGAAACAGTAGGTTTGAAACACCATCATTCGTGTGCATACTCTCCCCCACGATTTGTGCGATTAGTAGTAGTCTCCCTGAAACAATGTACAGTCCAGATTTAGAATGATTTGTGTGTCAGCTTTGAAGCAAAATAACTTTGTTTCAGTGGCTGCTGTGATAAAATCAGTATTTATACTCTCCTGACATGAGATTATTTTTTTCCACAAGACAGTTAATTGTTTGTAATTGCTGTTAATCGATGTGTCAAATCACTACCTCTATATTATAACATGTTAATGACCAAGTATTAGAGGATTGTTGTTACTTTCTCGGTGCGTTCGGACCTCTTAAGATAATAATGTTTTATTTACATTTAGCAATAAGCACAGTCTCCAGTGTAGAGAATCTAGACACATCTGTAGTGATTATCACTGGTTTGAGGAGCCTATAGGAGTTTTCTGAGTGTGTCATAACGATCTAAAGGAAAGCATTTTTGACAAGATGAGAGCTGAACTGGTTTTTCGAGTACAGACCAGACACTGTGTGATAATGTGGAACATGAGATGGTCTCCCAAAGCTTTTGTAGCGTGAAACATATGGTGACCTTTCGTAGCTTTTAATAAATAGTTTAACATTTCTGTAAACACACTTATTCACTTTGCTGCTGAGAGTGAGATGAGGAGATGGATACCACTGTTGGGTAAATATCCAGCAGTGAATTAGCTTAGCTTAGCACAGGGACTTGAAACAGAGGGAAACAGCTAGTGTGGCTCCGTGTGAAGGTTACAAAATCCATGTAGCAGCACATGTTGTTTCTGTTATGTTTAATATATATAAAAACAAAATGAGACAACATGCTTGTGGTTTTAGGTTATTTTCTGAATTTCTAAATTGTTTAGTCAATAGAAATTCCAGTAGGTCACAGTTTAAAGGCATAAAAACCCGTAGTAAGCAAATTACCTTTAGACTAAGCCAGACTTACTGTAAATGCATGACAATAGTTACCATCTTCTCATATAACTCTCTGCCACAAAGTGAGATTATACAAAAGAAATTTAAAACTGTCCTGTTTTTATTTCTTACTGAATTGCAGCCATTTCTGCTCACGTGTTTATTATTTGCACAAATTGATATTTCCAGTTTGAATTACCCAATAGTAATTCAATCATTTAGCTTTTTTTAGTAAAGTAAAGTAATAAATGCTTTGGAAACCATAAGAGTCCCTGAACCTCAGTACAGATTACACTTGTGTTTGATATTGCAAAGTGCATTAGTCTATTGAAAAAAAAAACATCTGCTGAGGGCACTGATGGGGTAGATGGGCACAGACTTAAAAGCTGCACTCATACAGATCTGTATTAGATATGAAATACATTCCACCTAAAGGAGATGTAGCACTGAGATAACTTTGTAGAGGCAATGGGGCTCCAGCTGTTACTTGTTGTGACCAAAGTCATTTAATTAGCTATTTTAAAGTACTGATTTTGAATATGAAAAAGCAACAACAACTTTATAAACAAGAACATATTAGTATCAACAGATTTCACTTATTTCAACATCAAACTATCACAGCTTGGACATATTAATACTATATTCAAAAGTCCTGATCTTGTGTCAGTATCAAACATCCGTGTGCTTCGTGTCTCACGTTCTATATTGTACTGTAAAGGTAGCCCTGTTCTAGCCTCCAGTGTCTTAGTAACCTATAGAGACCCCCTTATTAAACTATATAATATTTTATAATCTCTAATAACCAACCATGACCTTGTCTATGATGTAGTGCATACTTGTATTTGTACCTTCATTTTAGCTGTACTTTTCAATGGATCTCTCTGCAAGTACTACTGTAGCCTATGTATAAAGAAAAAAACTACACTCTTTTTTTGCTGCTACACCATTGTGCCCTATTATAATGTCTTTGTAGAAAGCAATGCAGTCGTATGTTGTATAAGTATATAAATTCCACTTAATTGATTCAGTGTCCACGTAAAGAGTGTGTACTGCATCATCAAATATATTGAAAATGATACCAGGATACTACCGTGATGTTACAGATTAAAGGAAGTGTCTTATTTTTTGTATAAACCTCTTGTTTTCTTCCTGCCACTATTTATCCATACTGCTGTCCCCATAATGTCACGTGTCATGTGGTTTGACCTCACCCACGCTCCCTCTCCCCCACCCCACCCCCTGTTTCTTTTGTTTCAATCTGTCATTCATTCGTAATGAAAGATAAACAGGCATTTTTGATTACAGTGCCACCCTGGGAGTTGGGTACAGAGAAAACGCATGTGACGTGGTGTGTTATGAGACATAATATTGTTCCCTCTCCTCCTGGTCATCTTTACTGCTGAGTCAGAAGCTTGTCGAGTGCAAAGGTGTGCAGCCCCACACTATGTGTGGACAACATTATTCATTTACTTAAGTACAATTACAACATACTGGAAGTTTTCTTTATTATTTCCATTTCATGTTACTTACTATAATTCTACCCCAATACATAACAGAGGCAAATATTGTACAGTTTATTTATTTGAGAACTATATAGTCTCCTATAGATTTATATAACTACAGAAACAAGCTGAGAAAAGGGTTTTTCCGCATTCCTGTCTAGTTGCACCAAAAAGCTACTAAATTAATCGTGAATTACACATTACAATACGATTTTTGGTAGCTCAACCACAAGGAATCCCATGGCTACTCGCTCAGCTAAGCTAGTTAGAGTTTAGCAAGTTAGCAGTTGGCAGTTAATTTTGTTCCTTTTTTCTATGTTATGATTTAAGACCCACATTGTTGATGCTGAAGCTTCAAAATAAAAATTTCAGTTTCATGAAACAGGATTAAGTGTGTAATTCTCTTTGGTGTAATCTGTGTCATAGCCTCAACCAGTGTTGCCACAATTGCAATATTTAAAACAAAAACATCTATGTTCTAGTTCTTATGATACCAATGTTCAACACAGGATTTACACACATCTGTATTTTTGGTATATACATATTTTTGGTGAGTTATTACAAAATTTCAAGCTAGCTAGTTAGCATTTCCTGTAATTAGTTGTGTTACACTTTTCTTACTTTTCATTGATTATTTAGTTTTTTTCTGTTCGTAACACAAAACACTTCTGCAGCATAAACATTTGAATTTCTATTCCAACAAATCCACTTACATCAACGAGCTAAAAAGTAGTTTACCTATGTTTATCTAGTAATCTTAATTAATTATGCCACCATTTAACTTAACTCAGTTTTGACCAAATGTATCAAGGCTGACACACAACATTAAACAAACATTTTAACAAACAAACATCTTGTTTGTTTGTTAATTGTTTGCTTGAATCTTATTCCAGCATATGGTATTAAACAAATGCCAGAACCCCTACTGTGGCCATTTTACCACACAGCAAATAGGCAGAAGAAAAGCAAAAGAAAACACTCTGCATAGGGATAAAACATCAACAAAAATATTTCCAGAAAACACAAACATAGTCGTAGAAAGCTAAAATATTAAATTTTCTTCATTTTCCAATACCAGTCACTGGTGTCACTGACTTAATGACTCGTCTGTCACTTTCCATTGCAATCTCTGTTGTGTTGTCTCCTTAAGGGCTGCATTCCTGTGTTTGGTTTTGTTTTTGCAGCATATTTTCCATTGCACTAGTACTGTCAAACTGATCGAGTGTATTATAGGGTACTTCCAATAGCTGAGCTCTCTGGACTACCATAGAAAATCCAGGTTACATATAACAATAGACATGAAGTGACAGCGTTACATAAAACATGCAGTAGTCTATATCTAGCCATTATCTTCCCTCACAAATAAAATATGTTTTTAGATATACCCATAAATAAGTTTTTTATAAATTTATTAATGATGATTCCCTAATGTATTAATAGTTATATAGCATGCAGGTGCCATTCTGCTACATCACGATCATTTTAATTGTGGTAATGGTGTATTTTTCCATTTGCGATATCACCTATGGTGATTTATAAAGATGAAATAACTTGTTTAATTGATAAGCATGGTTGTGCTGTTACAGTCTTATGTGGTTCAGTATGAGCAATAGCCTGGATAATATTATGTAATGTTATGTTAAGTTACCAAACCATAGATAGATAATGTTGTGTAACCGAGTCTGTTCACAGAGATGATGAACCTCGTGTGACACCAGCCCATTATGTTTCAGCTAATGGTCCAGTGTCAGTTACTGGCCAATGTTTAACTAAGTTGAGTGCGTGTGCTTAAGACTCACAAACAGAACACTGTCTGTGCATTCTGTGCAGATACAGTAGACGGCCCTTTTGCAATACTGCTGAGCACTAAGCTTTTCTTCCTCGTGACATCAATGATGATGATGACGCTAATGATGACCGTGATGATGAGGAAATTTGAGGGCAACATTATGTTCAGTCCTTATATTTATATTTTCACATTTATTTGCAGACTACAGACAAAAAAAGGGGAGAAGAGGAGACGATGCTGCTGCCAACTTTGCTGCCTGTCTTTAAGGGCAATGTGCCAGTCCTAAATATAGCTGCAAGATTAGAAAGACAGAGGGAGAGAGAAAGGGAAAAGGACAGAGTGAGTCATACGCTGCATTACAGAAACGATGACTTTACTATGAAATCAGCTTTTAGTCAGAAACACCTAAAATGTATCATCACACTAGTGAATAACAATAAAGAGACAGAACCAGTCTTTTATCAGATTTGCCTGTCACTCTTTGACTACTTCAAGCATTTCATGCATTAATTCGACTTCATATGTGTATTTCCCTCTGTCCTGTGTCATTTAGCCTCCGGCACCTCTCACTTCATCTGTCTGACTTCCTGTATTTTTCCACCTTGCTCTCTCTGCATTCATAGCCCTGTTTTTCTAATAACTCCAGCCATGGTTTCCTCCCTGCTTTTGTAGCAGCAGCTGTGTTGAAGCAGGTACTGGACACTATCTGTCCTCTGAGTTTGTGTTGTTAGATGGTATCAGCACTCCTGTGTGAGACAGAGAGATAAAACTGTGAAAGAAAAAGAGAGACACTGGCTTCAATATGTGCAGAGTAAAAAATTGTGTGTGTTTGCGGACAGGAAAGTGTTTTTAACATCTCCTGTGAACACAAAGAACTTTTTTATTTCATGTTACAGAACAAACAAACATTGTTATCTTTAACAGAAATTGTGGATCCACAGGTCTTGTCCATCTCAGTCCACTGAAGGACACCAAACTTGATTAAAGGTTTACAGGTTTTACGTGGGAAACTGTATCTGCAAAGTCAGCAATCTGAGAATTTAGTGTGAACATGACATCCTTGATTATGACAATTAAATAATCTTTTGTAAAAACGAACAAAAAAAGCCATCCAAATTCAAATATCTTAACCTGTTGGCATGAACATGATTAGTCTTTACAAGTTGTACAATAGTGACAATAAAAGTGATCTAATCCAGAATATAAAAAAGTAAGGTTTTTAGGCTGTGCTAGCACAATGTCAATAGTCAACATGCTAATGTTAAGCAGGTGTGTTATTTACCAGAGACAGACTGGCAAAATCTCCAGGGTGTATCCTTCCCCTCACCTGGTGACACCCCATAACTCTTCAGAGGAAAATCAGTTCATAAATTAGACCTAGCAATTTCTGAAGAAATCGCTAGGTCTAACTAAGAAAGTTATTTTAAGTTGACAAAGACAACAAGTTGACACAAAGTTGAGAAAGACAATGAGATGACATACAAGAAAAGTTGACAAACATAAAAAGTTTAAATTAGTTGACAAAAGAAAAGTGGAACAAAGGATAAACAGGTGCCAAAAAAGAAAGGGTCACAAGAAGAGAAAAGAAGTTATAAAATTGACAAAGACAAAAGATTGAAAAAAGACAACAGAAGAGAAAAGGTGACCAAGACAAAAATTTGAAGAAAGGGTCACAAAAGAAGAAAAGTTGACAAAGACTTACTAAATTACCAAAAAAATAAACAATAAGCAAAAACGATTATTTGTATCGGAAAAATTCCGAAACTCTCAGTACACCAACACTTTAATAAACTCTCTCATATCTTTGTGTGGAGTAATTCAAAGAAATTAGGTTAATTAGGTTTTGTGACAATTTACAAACACAGGTCATCTCTGATTTAGACCATGAGCACAAATCCTGTCATTATAGGAATCATATGTGTGCAAAGAGGACAGAATTTCCTACGTTTCTGTATGGAATGTGTAGGAAGACACATGAGGATAATCAAAGCTATTTATTTATATCATTTATATCATTCTGAGGAGAAATTGATGTCTATTCAATGTTTCTTGGCAATTCAGCCATTAGCTGTTGAGATAGAGTATAGCAATCAAAAGCTTTACTTTACTTTACTTGGCAGACGCTTTTATCCAAAGCGACTTACAAGGAGCTGGCGCTGGGTGTCTGGCTCAGGGACACACCTGGTAGGAGATGGATTAGGAGTCAGACGGGATTCGAACCCACAAGCTCCTGCTTCCCAGTCTGACGCCTAACCCACTGAGCTACCAGGCCGCAAAAGCTCTCTCAACTTCATTCCCATAAAGTCAGGACATAACCAAAGTCATTCTCATTCATCCTTGAAGGACTACAAATGTAAAATTAAATAACAATTAATTAAAAAACTAGACTGAAATGGTGCAATGACCACACTTCCCTATAGCTAGACACACTGTTAGCATGAAATAAAATTGATAACAGAAGATATAATAAACTGTGAAACAGAAATAATTGATTCTAATGCATTAAGGAAATTGTCTAAAATCCAAACAAGAGGGAGACTTTAAAGGAGGACTTAATCTATTGTGTCCTGATTAGGCCATTTGTTCAAAGAGGTGGAAACATCAGATGTTTTGTATGAGCACAACGACGAGTGTTTTTACAGAAAAGATAAGCTTTAGTGGATTATAGTAATGTATAAAAGGTGAAGGAGAGTGCAGGTGAGATAGAGGAGTGGTGGAGGGCATGGGGGAGGGTGGCAGGCATGGGGCTTCTGTGGTTGGGGGTCTAGCAGGTAAATAGACAAGGGCATTTTTGTGGTCTGGCATGTTCAATCCTGTCAGATGAATGATGCGGGTACCAGTAGAACTGAGGAGATCAGAGAACCTCCTGGATGTTATCGCTCTCTCTATATGTACCTGCAGGATGTCTCACCTGAGGAAGCAGCCAATCATGTTCTGTGTTTGTCTTTCTGCTCGTTTCTGCTCTCACTAATATTGACACATCATGTATCATTTACTTGTCAGTAAATCCTTTGTCTAGTTTCTTGTCTGATAGATTTAATAGATGAACCAAGTTCCTGTACAGTAATTTAGAATAATTGCACAGTTAAAATTCATATATTAGTTCTAGATTTTCTGATGTTAAGATTTAAGAGTGCATACTGTATTACATAAAATAGCTTTAATGAAGCTTATCATTTTAACTTATGAGGTAAAATAAGAACATTTTGCTAGTAATTTTAATTTTGTGTTATAGCGTTGGTTGTGTTATAGAGTTGATTGATTTCTAATGTAGAAAAGAGTGTTACCATTTACATGTATACTTGGTTTGTGGTCTTTATAAGGTTCAGCATTAAAGGTAATCAAGTTGAATTACCAAACCAGCAACTGCTTCTGGGTCTCAAACTGCCATACATTTTTGAGGCTTTTAAGTGAGTTATTGGGACATCCTATCAGTAATGAATTACAGTAGTCCAGTCTAGAGGTAACAAATGCATGGACTAGTTTCTCAGCATCACTTTGAGACAGGATGCTCCTGATTTTAGCAATATTACTCAAATTGAGTAAATTTTCTTTTATGTAGGACATAAATGTGATATCTTGGTCAAAGATGACTCCAAGATTCCTCACAGTAGTACTTGAGTGTAGTGTAAAGTCATTGAGTATAGTAATCTGATCAGATATTGTGTCTCTGAGTTTTTTAGGTCCAAATATAATACCCTCAGTTTTGTCTGAGTTAAGGAGTAGAAAATTACAGGACATCCAGGCCTTTATGTCTTTTAAACAAGTGTAAAGTTTCCCTAAATTATTGGTTTCATCTGGTATCATGGATAAATATAATTAAGTATCATCTGCAACAATGGAAATAAATTGAGTGTTTCCTTATAATGTTGCCAAAGGGAGTGATGTATAATGAAAATAGAATGGGTCCAAGCACAGAACCCTGTGGAACTCCGTATTTAACCTGCGTGTGCATGGAAGATTCATCATTTACCTGAACAAACTGGGATCTATCTGATAAAGAGGAGTTATAAATAAAGAGAAACAGCACTACGCTGTTCCTTTTTTTACTTTATTTGTAAAGAAATGTATGATGTCATTGCCGCTGGGAGATGAGGGAATTGTAGGTTCAACAGAGTTATGATTCTTTCTCAGCCTGGCTACAGTGCTGAAAAGAAAGTAAAACCTGTATTTTTTTACAGTATGCATTTGTTGGTTCTGTCATGAAATATACATACATAGACAAAAAGAGAGAGGAACTTAAATGCAGAACATGCTCACTGGCTGGCAGATGCAACAGTTTAATCAGAAAATGAGCAGGCTCACAGAAAGTCAGAAGATGGGAGCCAAACTGGGTAAACAACAGAGTCAGAGGCAGGCTGGGGTGAAAACAGGCTAAGATAGTTCAAACCAAGCAAATGTCTGAAAGGAACAAACACTAGGACAGAGAGCACCGAACACACAGTGGTTTGGAAGAAATTCAAATTCATTTTACAATACAAAGATTGTTTCAGGAATAGTAGAGGAATAGCAGACCATACACCACTAATGATCTTCTCGTAGCCTCAGAAAACAAACTTGTCTCTGTACTTATCCTATTAGATATTATTGCTGCATTCAACACTAACAATCACGGCAATGTAGTACAGAGCCTGGCACAAGTCACTGGGATCAAAGCCACCATAGTAGGTTGACTTAAATCTTTCATCAGATTTCACATTTGCAGACAAGTTCTATGCTGGGGTCGGCACTTTTCACTTTACATGTTTCCCTCAGGTAGTATTATTAGGAAACACTCAACACATACATTTCCCCTGTTAGGCAGATGACACCATCAATATTTATCTATAAAAACATACAAAACAAGTAAATCAGTCAAACTTCAAGCATGTTTAAAATACATAAGGAACTAGATTTGGTTTAACTTTCTACTTCTAAATTCAGGCAAAACAGAGGTTATTGTATTTGGACCTCAAAACCTCAAGGGCTTGCTGTATAATCATATAATTACTCTAGATGACACAGCTTTGTTTTCAAGTACTACTGTAAGTAACCCTGGACTTATTCATGCCCAAGATTTTCTTTTACCTCACATATAAAATACATCTCTAGAACAACATTCTTTAGCCTGAGAAAAATTAAAAACACCCTGTCTAATAATTATGTTGAAATGTTGAATAACTAGTTAATGCATTTGTTACTTCTGGACTGTGATTCACTGCCTGATGGGATGGCCCAGTAAATCCAAAATGCTACAACCACGGTTCTGACTCAAATTAGCAAGAGAATTATGATGTGTTGTCAGTGTACCTATTCGGTGTTTTGTTTTCTGCTTGTTGTTGCTCTTCTGTTCTCTGTCCACTTTTCACACATTCTAACCTGATAGCTTCCCACCCTAAGCCTGGTTCTGGGAAACAGGTGTGGACGATCCGGGTCAGGTGACAGAATGTGCAGATGTAGTGCAGTGTTGCAGGTTATTCAGAGAAGGGAAGGACTTGGGGACATCTGGTGGCTAAATGCTAAACTGACATGACAACAGAAAAAGACTGGACAGAAAAGAGAAACCGAACAGAAGCAGTACTGACTCCAGGTCACCTGGACTATTGCATCTTTACTGTCTTTAGATCAAAGACTTGAGATAAATATATGAATATAGTAACAAAACATATTTAATGGTGGCCTAAGACATTTGGACAGCACCATATGGCACGGTGGTACCTCTCCTTTTATATCATTTTCAATGGTTCAATTCAGATTCATAACAGTTTACTCCATCAGTGTGTTCTCTGTTGCTGATTGACATGAAAACCAACATTAAGTATGACAAATTCAGTGGGTGTGACACAAAGGTTCAGTGTGTTTAACACTGAATGCTAAAAAAAAAACAATTACTTTTATTTCAACTTTTGGATCAGATAATGTGAACCAAAATCTCACATGCTAAATGTGCTGCATTCTGTTACAATCACGGACCAACTACCTGCCTCCATCTGACTGTGGACAGGGGCACAGTACTTAAGTTCATCCAGTCAAGTACTCTACAGGTCCTTCTCAAAAAATTAGCTTCTTCTCTGTAGCCCAGGTCAGGCGCTTCTGCTGCTGTTTCTGGTTCAAAAGTGGCTTGACCTGGGGAATGCGGCACCTGTAGCCCATTTCCTGCACACGCCTGTACACGGTGGCTCTGGATGTTTCTACTCCAGGTTAATTAGGTTAATAGCTCGTTTAGAGAACCTTTTCATGATATGCTAATTTTTTGAGCTGTATGCCACAATCGTCAATTTTAAAACAATGAAAGACCCTGAACTACTTCAATTGTGTGTAATGAATCTAGAATATATGACAGTCTAATGTTTATCAGTAAATTACAGAAAATAATGAACTTGATCACAATATGCTCATTTTTTGAGAAGGACCTGTACAGCCCTGTAACCTGTAGCGCTCTGTCGCCCACTGGTGGTCTCGCGCCATACATGCAGGGATTTTCCACATCAGTAACGTAGACGTGGCAGTGACGTCAATGCCGGAAATTACCTGCATCGGAACTTTACCTACAGGGTTGGTTAGTTTTCACCAGAAACACCAACGGCTGTCGAAATATGAACTAATCTCGTTTCAAGTAAGTCGGAACTAATAGGCGCTGTCTTTTGAGTTTAGTTAAACCTCACAGTGTACGTATAGGTCGAATTTGGCCAACGTAAACCAGAACAGACCGTACGCAATGGCCTGTTAGCTTCTGTTGCTAACGTTAGCCTGCGTTAGCCGGTCAGGCCCCGATCAGCTGTGCCGTGATCCAGACGCCGACAAGATAATCATTGTTAATTATCATTGTAAATGATATTTATATTTAGCTCGCCTGCGACATTATGTGTGTATTGTAGTGGTTATTTGCTATTTGTTGCCTGGCTGTTGGTTGATACTTTCTGGTATTAGCAAACCGAGCTTTTGGCTAACGGTACTGATTGTTTTATAGCTAACTATTATTCAACACACGTGATCTGATTATCTGGTTTACCTGTTACATTTCAAACTGCCGGCCTGTGACAGTGAATGTTGTTTTAACACGTATTTTTTCCTTTTACGACAGACGTGTGTTCATATGTCAATGAAGGATACCCCACCTTGGATGTGACTTTGGTCCTCCGTTAGTCCACCACAAACAGCACAGAAGGACCCGGCACTGCCAGGTGGTTACTAATTGACTGGTGACCCTTTACCGGAGGCAGGATGACGTGCCGTGACCGGACCCTTGAGTTCCAGTCGGCCTGTAAATCTCTCCAAGGCAGACAGGTATGTTGGGACAGGTCACTAATTAAGAAACTAATTATGAGATCACGTTATGTCAAATTTCACCACTTCATAGCATTTATATTCCATGTACACTAATATGTTTTTACTGTAGCCTTTTGCTGATTGAGTTTGGTTTTGCTTACTTTTGGTATTGTTTCCTTGCCTGTTCCCCTCCCTGTGTAAAGTTTCTGTTCCCCAGAGACATTCAGGATTCTAGTGTTCAATATCTATAATACTTATTTCACTGTCATACGCATTAACGAAAGTTTGTTGGCATTCAAATCACATGTTGTAATATATTGTTGGGTGTTACTGTGATGTAGTGATTAGCACTGTCACCTCACAGCAAAAGTAATTTAAAAGATATAATTCATTTGTTTTTAAGAGGTTTCTATAATTCTGTTATTAGGATAGTAGCAAACGAACCCCAGGGTTGTTGGGTTGAAACTCGGTTCCCCAGGTCCTGGCCACATGTCAAAATGTCTCTCGACAAGACATGTCAATGCAGCTGCCTGTTTACATGAATTTTCCCAAGGAGATTAATTTAACAATTTTACAATTTTAAAACAATTTTAAAACTTAAGTATGAGTTATTATTATTATTAGTGGTTCACATTCCTTTTCAATAAAGCAATATGACCTGGCACATCCACGAGACCTGATCCTCTGTATGATGAGATTGTTAATGTCTTGTTTGATGGTTACAGAGCTCATTGAAAAGATTTCAAAAGCTTATATAACTAACCCAAAAAAACAAGAGATAAGATGATTGATGACAACAACCATATTTTTGCTAAAATAAACACTTTCTCCATAATCGGCTAATGTGCTAGGTTACAATAAATGTTGCTGTCTACAAAAAGAAGACACAATCTAAGGGTTTTTTTACTCTGATTAAAAAAAAGTCCTTGGCCTACACTTATCTCCACATTGGTTCAATAACTACAGCCTTAAGTATTGTTTACTGTAAAGCCACATCTGGTGACCTGATTTCCAGTCAGAAAACTACATAGCAGCGATTTAGCTAAGTCCCTACAAGGAATAATTATCACAGTTATATCGATATGCATGGATATTTTCACATGTTTTTAGATAATCCAGAAACCCAACATACTTTATTCTCCACAGAGCAGTAAATAGCTTTTTCTATCTCTCTTTTTCTATCTTTTCTATTCTCCTTTTCTTTTTCAATGTTAAAGTTCTGTTAAAGTTATCAGAAACAAATATTTATTTATTTATTTAGAAAAGTAAATGTGGTAATAATGAACTCATTACATTAAACATAATGCTGAGGACATCTGTTATCTTATTTTCAGTTTAGTTATTCAACATCTTATTTTTGATTTTTGTCTTACACAACACATACTCCCTACTTTTCACACCCTGGCAGAATGGAGTCCAACCCAGTAAACCCGCTCTCAACGCTCTCAGACAGCGCAGTGACTTTACAGTTATGGCCAAGTAAGTTGTTCATTGTTTCACTTTCTATTTATTTGCATATTATAGGTAATCCTTATTTCAAGTGAATTGCGACTTTATTTGTGTAGCACATCTGCAGAATACGTTTTGTGAGTTAAATGAGCAAAACGATGTGATATTTTTACTTACCTAGCAAGCTACAGCTATAATTAGAGACACAGCTCAGCTAAAATTCACAAGTCTTCTTATCTTACTCCCAGGAACAGTCCAAACAAGTGCGTTTTACAGAATGACAAAAATGCCTGATTTTCTTTTTTGTGTAGGAGGATTGGGAAAGACTTGAGCAACACATTTGCCAAACTGGAAAAGCTCACTATTTGTAAGTGTTCCTTTTATGTTTTCATTTAAAATATATAAGTCTGCAGTTTTTGATGATTGTAGCCAGTGTGCTGATAATTCATGCTGTTGTTGTAGTGGCAAAAAGAAAATCTTTATTTGATGACAAAGCTGTGGAGATTGAGGAGCTAACATACATCATAAAACAGGTAAGTTAAATTATGTGAAATGCGTTTTTGTCTACGGACTTAACATGTTGTATAGGGTGATTTACCAATTTGGTAAATATCTAATCTGTGTTGTACATTTCCTGTGTTTAGGACATCAACAGTCTTAATAAACAGATAGCACAGCTGCAGGACTTAGTGAGGTCTCGGGAAGCTCCAGGTGGCCGACATATCCAAACCCACTCCAACACTATAGTGGTTTCTTTACAGGTATATTTAATAATAACTATAATGCTTATATAAGAGCCTTTATATTTTTATTTACGCGTCACTTGTGCTACACTCTGTTTAATTTGTCTTTTGTCCACAGTCCAAACTGGCTTCAATGTCCAATGACTTCAAATCAGTCCTAGAAGTCAGAACAGAGGTGAGAAGAGTGTGGTCTATTGTATGATATAAAAGCAAGAATTTACTAAAATTAAAGTTGATTATTGCCCATGTTTGGTTTCAGCCATGTTTACTCTCGTCATCATTTGTCTCTTCCTCCAGAACCTGAAGCAGCAGCGCAGCAGGAGAGAGCAGTTCTCCCAGCCTCCCGCCTCGTCTTCTCCTCTCATGGCCAACAATTTCAGTAAGTCTGTCCAAATCTTAGCATCATGCTGGTAGTCGCTCACTAGGATTTTTACCAGGGTCTCATATTGATATAATGGCATAGAGGTAAACATGCTAGTGTAGCTCCATAAAGGTGTGTTCACTCTTTACTAATTCTGCGAGACATTTTTCCTCAAACACATTTTGTCAATTTTAACGAGGAGAAATGTAGTAAGTGTAGAAGTGAAGTAATCACCTGTAACTAACATGTAAAGGGTAACATTATGTTTTCTCTAATATTCTCATTATGTTTTCAGGGCGACATTGTTTCACCCTCCGAGTGTAAAGTCTTTATCAGCATTACTTTATAACATTTTCCAACAATAAACAATGGTGTTGCCCACTCATCATCCGTTCATCTAACATTAAATAGTGGTGGCAGTTTCGAAGTGTAACAGAGTGAATACACCTTTATTGTGTTTTTGATTTGAGGCAGCATTCGACATGTGTGGCTCCTGCTTATTTTAGCATTTCACTAAACACGTACTTAAAAAGACCCACTAAAGATGCTTTTAGTGCATCTTACACTGCCAGTAAAATGTTTACAAACCTCAAAAGCCTCTCTTTTTGCATTTTTGACTAAACATTGTTGTTAAGATCTAACAATAATCCTACAATGTTACGTTTTATTGTATATAACCTATATCTAATGAAACTCATCTTGAAAAACGTATTGCTGTAATTAGGCATCTGCATCGGGTAATGTCCAATGTGTCTGTCTTTAATAGTGTGCAGATGGTGCTTTTAGGACGTTGGCCAGAAACTGATATTTAAATAGGATTAAAACTGGAACAACCCCAAATGTAAACCATACAATAATAAAACAAAAAATATTTATTTTTAAAGGTTAGGCTTATGTACATGTTAGGTTACCTCCTATTTATTTAACAAGAGTGAGCAGATTTAGGTTTAAAATGTAGTCCTAAATGCAGAAACATTTAACTGGCAGTGTGCTTTTGGAACAGCTCTTGTAATAGGGAACTGCTCGAAGTCCTTGTGAATGATTATTTGTATTTGGTCCTCTATAATGCAAAAATGAAAAAATATTTTAGGGAGCCGCAAAAAAGGGGCCCAGGAGCCGCATGCAGCTCGCGAGCCACGCAATGACTACCAGGGCTATACAACCTCAAATTTAAAAGGTATTTCCGTGGAACGTTTGACTCTCCCAGCGGGTATTACTAGATACTATATGTTCCCGCTGTTCTTTTTGCTTTTCCCCTCTTATCATTGAGGATTTCTGTCCGATCATGTTGAGCATGTGTTTCTGTTTTGCTTCTTGTCTCCCTCCAGAAAGCTCTGTCCTGATGCAGGATGAGTCCCGAAGTCTGGGGGATGTGGCCATTGATATGGACTCTCAGACAAATCCGTTGCAACTCCAACTAATTGATGAGCAGGTAGACTGTCATGTATTTGTTTAAGTCAGGTACAAAAAGAAGGCTAAAAGTTGGGTTGAATGTATTGACGTCTGTGTTGTTACAGGACTCATACATCCAGAGCCGAGCAGATACCATGCAGAACATTGAGAGCACCATCGTGGAACTGGGATCGATATTCCAGCAGCTGGCCCATATGGTCAAGGAACAAGAGGAGACCATCCAGAGGTGAGATGGTGATACAAGAAGGGTTTATGGATGGAATAATTGGGTACAAGCAACAAACTACAAATAAGAGGGAATTAATAAGTGTAACTAATGTGTGACTGATCTTAAATGGTTTTGTGTTCTTCTAATCTGGAATTTGGAAGAAAGCTGATAAGATCATAACGAAAAAAATCTGTTTTTGAAAGTCTGGTATTGGTGATCACTCTGTCCATCCCTTCTTACAGGATCGATGCTAACGTGGAAGACACCCAGTTGAATGTGGAAGGCGCTCACACAGAAATCCTCAAATACTTTCAGTCAGTTTCCTCCAACCGCTGGCTGATGATCAAGATCTTTCTCGTCCTTGTTATTTTCTTTATCATCTTTGTCGTCTTCTTCGCCTGAAAGGAAAGGGAAGCGGCGGTGGAAAGGGAAATGCACATCGAATAAGGGGGAGAAGTCTAAAACTGGATGGAGACGACATGTTCGCATGATGTATTTGAAGGACACAATTCTCTGTTAAAGAGATGGTTTGTTGAAGACTCGGGATCCACGCAAGTGAATACAGGGTGGTCTATTATTCTCAAGCCACCGACTCTCGATCTTAATTCAACAATGTGGTGAAGAATGAAGGTGTTGAACTGTACACTTCAGTTTAAAAGAATAAATAATCTAAAATCCCACCGTGTATAGAGAGAGCAGAAAACTGCTCCGTATAGTACGTTGACCAACTGTTCATAAACGTTTAATCAAAATTACTCTAATTTATTAGTTTGATTCTGCAAACTGTCTTTTAATTTTTTTGTTTAAACCCTTCCACACATCTGATACAAAGCCAAACAAAGTTTTCTCAGATTATTTCACTTCTTACTTACTTATTTTTTTATTGAAGAGCATGACTGTGTCTTATTTGCAAACAGTTCTTCACTTACCGCCATTCAGTTATGATGTTAAATATTTTTAACTAGTCATATTCTGTTGTGCTTTCAAAGGTTTTTTTTTTTTTTGCCAAATGGGTACTCTTGTTAAACTGTGACACAATACAAAGACACTTGCTGTCCAGCATTTTGTGTCCTGAAGGCAGTTACAGTCAGCTGAAGGGAACTTTGCTGGTATTTTTCAGGCATAAGCTGTACGAATTGTTGGGTTATGTTGACAACACTGTTTTAAGTAAAGGCGATTGTTTGCAGCCATTAGACAGGTTGAGCAGTTGGAAAAGTGTAAAACATACACATTAAGGGCTGCAGCCTGAATGAAGTATCTGGATCCAGGTTTGCCATCAGTGCTTATGAAGGGGTTTAACCAGATTCCCTGGAAGCGTCTGATTGGATGCCTCTGTTGTAGTTGCTACCCCTCTTTAACTAATGTACAGGAGGTTCTTAAAATTACCACAACTTTTTAAGAAGAAAGAAAATATTCTTCCTATTTTTCCCCTTTGTTTTTTTTAGCCAAATGCCTTGACTTCAGTGTATAAAGTGCAAATAGTAATGATGATGTATTGATAAGAAAGTGCATATTAATAAAACAATAATGGGATGCTGGCATTCATGTGCAAGATTTTCTTCAGATAAGAGGATTAATCTGCAGTGATATAATCAGCTGTGCTGCAGGATGAGGCCAGCCAACAGCGAGGCTCCGCATAGTGATTTTTCTTTTCACTTTCATTTATTATCCATCTTTAGCAGCCACAAAAAGTTGGCACAATTATCCTCCATAAAATACAACCCAAAAATGTATTTGTGAAAAAAGCAATGTTTTTATTGCATATTAGTGACAAGAACATTGTAGACTCAACCAAATATTTTATATAAATAATAAAAAAATTAGAAATGATTAGTCACCCAGGATACGGTTGTGAGGACTTACTTGATGAACACACTACGAGAGCACCCACTAAACAAGCCAATGATTCAGATCCCAACTGTGTCTGCCGAACATCCCGACAAGTGGCCTGAGCTGTACTGCCCTCCTCTGTTACATAACCTTAGCTCCGGATGAATCATATATGTATAACTGTCCCTTTACGAAGATTATGTAACAGACAGGAGGGACAGTTTGTTATACATATGTGATTTGTTCGATTTTAAAGATAACTGAAGCCTGTGAAGGTTGTCAATACAAACTATTTTACTCATCAATATAGTGCAGCACATTTTAGTTTATATCCACAGTGAGGCTCCACCACTTTGCTGTAATGAAATTTTGTACAGACGTTTAGAGTCTCAGGACAATAGATCTGACTTTACTAACATTACCTCTACTTCAAAAATGAAATGTTTAAATTACTGGATTCTCCGTGAAATCTGGTTTTATGATTTGACCATTATTTGTGCTAATTAGGACACTAACAAGATGTTAAAGATGGTAAATATGGAAAACATCTGCACATTAGTATTCTCACTGTACTATAGCATGTTAGCATGATACTAACTTAGCACAATGTCTAAAGACTCAGCAAAATGTTCAGCACTTTGCTTCAGACACCTTCAAAACAAAACAATAAAGCTTTTTGTACCTCAAATACAAGAAAGTAAAACATTTCCTGAAAGTGAAATAAATTACACCCTCTCTCTTGACTTTTCTCATTTTTAAAAATGTATATTTATGTCGACCTATAAATTAGGCTCACTTTCCCTCCCTCCCCATTCTCAACAGGTGGTCCTTCCTTCCACTGTTCCCCTGACCCTCCCACCCCTCTCTCACCCCTGAGCACTCTGCTCCATAGGGGTGATCTCTGGCATGCTCTTACTCCTTCCCTTCCTGGCTCTGGCCTTGATGGCCTCCTCCTCCCCTTCTCCATCATCCTCCTCATCTGACCAATCCACCTGCTGCTGCAGATTCCCCCTGGAGCCTCTTATGCCACTGCCCTTGAAGAAATGCCCCGTGCGGAACCTAGAGCGGAAGCTAACAAAGGAGAGGCTCTTGCTGCGCTGCTGCTTCTCATACACCGCATCTGTCTGAACGTCTTCGTTTCCATTGACCTCGTCCATGCAGTCTCGCAGCACCGAGCGAAACAGCCGGGGAACCTCAGAAACCTCAGGCTCCATCTGTGACACCAGCCTCCTAAACCTGCGGTGGGAATACTAACTGTGATTATTATTAAGAAAAGAAAAACACTACAGACATGACATGAATGACGGGATAAATAACTTAGTGCTTTAAAGTGACGACAAAACTAACAAGACCAGAACCCACTACCCTTCAGGGTTCATCTCTTCTGTGTTGGAGGGCATCTGCAAAGATTATAGGCATCTTCTGCTTTAACTGTGGCAGCAAAAGTAGTCAGACAGTTCCTGAGCAGAATAGATCAGGTGTTTGAGTTTGTGTCTCTGACTACCCATCTGTTATTTTACATCATTCTGCACGATCTCACTCCTTAACAACTAGACGACGCTCTCTCTGCTAAATTGTCACCAGTATGTGTGTCTTTCTCACCTAACAATCATGGGACCACACTGTGCAGGAGGGATCTTGGCGCAGAGATCCTGCAGCTCTAGCAGGTCATTTGGGGTCAGCTGGTAGGGCTGTGGGGTCGTGTTGTTGGCCAGCCAGCTGTAGTCTGCTGTGGAGGAGGAGCTGCGCCGGCGGCGTCGAAGCTCTGATGCCCGTTCTAAACGGATGCGTTCGGTGCGTTTCACCATGGCACCCAGCTCTAGCATCAGAGTATTGGTTACCAGCTCCTCAGTGGAGCGCTGGCCAGGCACTTTGGGCTCAAGAGAGAAGACTGCAGACCAAGGAAACATCTGGGAAAAAGTACAGGACTGATGAAAGAGTTATGGAAAACAAAAACCAAACTATTTTATAAAACAATTTAGACAGACATGGACACATAAGGTGAGTCTGCTGAGGTTTAGTGAATTGGTGATCACCAGTTTTGTCCTGCTCTAAACAAACAGAGGATTAATTGTTGTCTTACCGTTATGAAACTGGTTTGCAAAGCTGTAGAGGATTTGTGTCAAACAGAAATCCCCCTGGTGTCTCGCAAAACCGTAGTTAGTAGATGGTTGGACAGCAGGCCTCCATCGGGTGGTTACAGATAAAACAGATGAAAGTCCACTAAAACCAATTGGTAGCACACAGCTACCTGACTGCCTTGCTACCCGTGACAGTTCCAGGCAGGCAGCAGAAGGGTGTGTGGGTTTGGGATTGAGAATAAATGTAATCCTGTATTAATAATGACAAGAGGAGCTTACCTCATGGCACCTGGGCAAGGAGTGTGTGTGTGGCTGTCAGTATTTAGGAGGGGTTTTTACATAACAACATGGGACTGTCTAATATTTTGTTTTCTAACTGTAAATGTTAGAAAATCTTTATTGTAAATGCGTAAATTAAAGCTGTGAAAAATGCTTTTAGCTTATACACACAATTATCAATATGTCTTTTTCTAAAGAGTCTCCAAGTCACCTAAACGCATGATAAAAATAATCCAATCACGAAATTTTAACCATGATATTTTCTGCCATTATATTGAGCTCAGTCTTTGGAAATAACAGACTGCAGGTGGAAAGTGGTCTCCCCGTGTGCAGACAGTAATCCTTCTGGCAAACCTGTGATTACCAGACTGTTGTGGCCACACTACAATTGCATAACTACTCTCTAGCTAATCTGTTTTTCTTGCACTTGTACATTTTGAGGCGTTAGCTGTCTGTCCCACCAGCTATCATATGCTATTCAACGTAAGGTAACTGTAGGCTAGTTCCTGGGTTTCCACACCACTCAGCACTGAGCCACCAAATCCCAGATTACACTCAAATCCAGAGCCTTCAGGGAAGAATGAGTGATTGTAATGTTATAATCTAATTACAGTTGTCTACTGTTGGTGCCAATACTGCTACAACCAAACAGGAGCAGTTATTTTTCTTAATTTTGTTTGATTAGTTTTGATTCAGTGGATTTATTTGATCATTAAACGTAATACAACATGACAGGAGCTACAGTCAGTAGAGATTACATTCAGGTCTTCATAGATTGAAGAAGGCTTTTTGATAATTAATATTTTTTATTGAAGATTATTTGATGAGACATAACTAACTGTAGAGTCATAGGAGGATTTATCCATTCTTTTTTTCAGCTCAATCTTTAATCAGTAAAAATCACTGATGGAAAGTAAAGAAACACACTCTCCTTTGAGATTCCACTTTATTCTATACTACTCTATATATTAGTTACTTCATTTCATATTTTACACTGCTATTATTGACCAAAAGACCCTCTTGACATTGTCATAGAGGTAATAGTATAAATATGATTTTGAAATTTCTTTAAAGTTGTTGAAAGTTGTAAAAGCATATGAGGCACAGATTATTTTGGACAACAAATCTAATTTGTTAATTATTTAATTTGAAAGAAGCATTTATAGATTTGTATTACAAACAAGACTGAGGTGTTTTGTTGTAGTTCTTCAGTTAATGCTATTTTAACCACCAGATGCTGATGTACAGTAAGTGCCTTGTTTGAGAGAAGGAAAGTCCCTAAACTTTTATAAGGTTTTATCTGCCATTTCTACAATTTTCCTGTGGATCTACTGAAATGAATGACAATCTTGTTTTTGTGCTGAGAAGTCATCAATAGAGATCATCAACTTTTACTTCATCTACTTTTCAAATTGAAGTATGAGCTGCATCAAGGTAAGTTAGGAACAGTCTCTACGTCTTTGAAGTAGATTGAACTGGTGTGCTGTTTGCTGTACACCAAGTCAATACGTTATACAGATGTTCCTGCACTTAATTTATTTTAGATTATATATGCATAATATTTTTCACCTTTTAATGTTTATTTGCAGTTTATTGCACAAACATGTAATTAGTTCTCTATAAATAATTTACCCAATATTAGCTTATAAACCTGTTAGTCACATAGTAGCTAAGATGCCACCATGATGAAACCATTTGACTGGACTGTTCTCATGAAGCAAAGTATTCTAGTTGCATTTTAATTAATTTGTGTAGGTCCTTCTGTCAGTGTTACCTCTGGTTCTCTGTGAGGCTGTGATAAAATATGAAAAACCTTCTTTTTGAACTTCTGCCGTCGGGTCGACGCTACAGAGCACCGAACACCAGGACAGTCAGGCACAAGAACAGT
>JAUMHF010000002.1:12047646-12127829 GCA_032359275.1 Microctenopoma steveboyesi | reverse complement strand
TAAAACAAATTCCTTGTACGTGCAAGCGTACTTGGCAATAAAACTTATTCTGATTCTGATTCTGATTCTGATTCTGAAGAACAGACAGATGCCGTCACTAGAGGTCATCAGAGGGTGACCACGCCGCGAGCACTTTTCCCAAAACATCCCACTGCTACGTCACTAGCCCCGCCCCGCGCCTCTTCAGTGTCGTTCTGTGTGTCAGCTGCACGAGACGCGCGGCTCCTCGTGCCGCGTATGAAAGCTGTCAGTTAGTGTTTGATGCCAGTCCGGAGGTGTTTAAAGCCAACAAGTCACTGAACTGGAAAACGGGAGCGTGTTGTTTCTCTTAAACTGCGGCACCGCAGTCCTGTCCCTGCTCTGGGTGAGCCTCCCCGGCGGCTGGCGCCCTTCGAACTCCAGTGTGAGAGGTGAGTAGCTTCACTGTGTGGTTAGCTTGTAGCATCAGAGCTAAGTTAGTTGTCAGTCACTGACCGCTGGAAAACCCTCTCTTAAGTGGACATGGTCGTGTTCCCTCGTTGACACTGCTCCGGATGGAGGGTAAACTGGCATTCACATTTTTGTTCGTTGTAAGTTCATGGGTTTTTTTTGTGTTTGAACCTCGTGATCTGACGGTGGTTCAGGACAGGCCAACCTCAGGGTCTCTGCCTCCGCCGTCCACGTCTCACTATACCTGCTCTGCTTATTCTACATGTTATTGTAAGTGTTTGTTAACAGGACTTTAGTTTACTTAAAGGGAAAAGAAAAAAACTAAATAGAAACATACACATTTATTTCTACCCAGTTATCACATACAATTAATTTATTGTGTCAATGTGCAAAATGGCAAAATGAGCAGGACCCAAAATACCGCCTATTGCTTGTTTATACATATAACGGAAGAATTAATTTAAGATAAGCCATGAGTGGGAAAATAAATGAATGAATTAAGTAATTGTCAATGTGAAAACCCATATAAAGTCACAGCGAGAGCGGTTCACCCTGTCCATTCTTGGTGTACTTTAATAAAACCAGCAAGCAATTCCATTAGTAAAACATTTTTCCCTCAGTCAGGTTCAGAAAGTCTTGCAGCTTAGCTTTAAAAACCCTTCTACCTTCAGCACAGCTTTGTTTACAGATGTTTTCATACTGAGTAATGCTGTGCCTTTTGTGATGCAATTGTTTGGGTGTCTACACTGTCTTCTGCGTTGTCTGCTTCTTGTTAGCTTATTTCAAGGCAGATACCTTTTATTTGAAAGTTTACTGGAGAGCTAAACAGAAAACATTAGAAGAGGGCAGAAATAATGATAGAAGCAGGGGAGGGCTGTTTTTTTTTTTGAAAAACTGAAATAGTCAAATTCTTAATATAAATTGGATCTTTGTCAATAAACCAAACTAGAACCAAAAGTCTTTTTCCCCTTTAATTCCAAACTTAGCATATCAACCTAATAAAATCATACTCTCTCTTAGAAGATGTTGCTGTCCAGTGTTTGTTGCCACTCTGGTGCATATAATACATTAATCTTCACAGTTGAATAGTTCTGACATTATGTTGTCAGAAACCATAAACATGACAAGGAGAACATCAACAAGTACCATTCGGTTTCTGTAAATCCTGAGGTACTACAAACTAAGAGCCCTGATAAGCCTAACTCGTCAAGATAAAGAACATGCTAGGAATTGTTAGGTGCTAGAAAAGTGTATGTGTGTGTTTGTGTGCATGTGTGTGTGTGATAACATTAAGGCTGGAATACATGTTAAAACTAAGTTCAGAATAAACCTCACAGGTTTTTTTTTCAGGCCCTCTTTCAGTCAGGCTTTTCTTCATTCCAGCACTCGCATATAAACCTGCTTATGTGTGCTTATTGTTTACCCATATCTACACAGTTCTGGTAAATGCAGTATTTGTAGGTCTAATCCTACAACAGTTGTCAGATGTTTAATGTTAACTTCTCATTCTCTTCTGAATGTGCAAGTTCGACAGAGATATTTTCAACTTGAAGTACTGCTGGAACATTGCAGGCAGTTTGTGTTGGAAATCACTGAGTCACAGCTGCGCAACAGTGACAACCAGATCTCCCCGAGGGATCAAAGCCATAGCAACCTAACATTTTCACGACAGGACCCCACTGACAGAGGCACAGATGATGAAAACATGTTTAGATGGATGTGGTGTTGATTTGATCTTCTGTCACAGCACAAATTGACATAAAATAACTTGCTCCCCATTCACAGGGGTTGTACTTCCACTTTGTTTCAGACTGTGTGTTGCTGCTTGTTTCACTCTCATGGCTCTGGGAACTGTGTGAGACTGGATTTTTAAAGCAGGAATATTTCAGGTCAGCTGGCATATTTTCTTGTGTATGTCAAATAAAAACAACCACCCCTGTTCTTTAAAGATGTTGTTCTTTAGAATAAAGGAGAACAATTTAACATGCAAAGTAAAAATCCAAAATTGAAATAATATGTTGCTGGTATTTTTTCTCCTTGCCAGGACCAGAGAGATGAGCTGGGCTGAGGAAGATTGGACAGTGGGGCTGACTGGACGAGTCCTGCAAAAAGTGAAGGAGCTTCAGGTCCTGCAGGAGAGACTGTCCAGAGAGAACAAGCAGAAACAACTGCAGTTGGATAACATTCATACAAGCTATGAAAAACAAACTGTGAAGGTACACGGGCGGCTATATTGTTTTTTATGCTTACTGCATGCTATGGTGCTGTTAAACACAGCTGTGAACGTACAGTGAGAAAAAATGTTTTTTTGAGATTCGTGATGCTTTATGAAATTCTGATTACTTATTTATTATTATAAGAGTGATGGGTTTGGAATGTGATTAACTAATGTATAAGTAACCAGCTAATTATAAATAAGAAAAGTCGTGTCCAACAAATGTTTTTAGTTAATTCAAACATTTAATTTAATTAATTTTTAAAATAAATATTTTAATTCATACTCCTTGCTTTTTCCCATTCCTCTCCTGACAAGTATGAGGAAGTCCGTGTAGGGCTCCAGACTGTGCAGAGAGAACTCCAAACTGTTCGTGATGAAGCTAAGGTAGCAGTGACCAGTTGTGAGCGCCTGACCCAAGAGCTTCAAACCAAGCAGGCCCAAGTATGCTCTTTGGAGGGCCAACTAGATTCTGCTCGCACCCTCAACAACAAACTTGGCCAGGAAGTTAAAAGGTTAGCACCAGTGAAGAAATCAGCTAGGAATACAAAATTCTTACTCTGTTGTTCGGTTTCCCATAAATGCCCATACAATGTAAATTCTCAGACAATTACCTGCTGGATTAGCACAAGCTTAATTGGACATTATTCTGACGTTGTACTGGGGAGCTGGTAGAGTCTGTTTGATGTCCAGGTCAACTGACTCAGACATTTTTGTTCTCACATACAGATCCTCCAGGTTAACTTCAGGGTGACAGGGTCTGAAAACAAACTTGATTTTTTCCATTGGATCTTACCTAGTTCCTCCCATGCTTTCTTACCCATACTGAATTCTTTCCCACTGTCCTCCACACCTCTGTAGACTCGAGGCAGAGCTGGAGAAGTTGCAGAACAGCTGCAGGTCAGCAGATACCACTCTATTTTCTACGCCCTGCTGGAATACACCGTCACCCTGGGAACAAAATGGTACACTTTTATACAAATGTTTTAAATCATGTTATTCTCTGTGACTGTGTTGATCTTGTCATTATTTCACTGTGCTCTTTGGAAAGTGAAGCGGAAAACCACAAGGCTCCCAACTGAGCAGAAAAGTTAGGAATAAATTCCCTTAGCCCCTGTCTTTCCTGACCTAGTGGAGGGTCTGCTAAATTTCTCTTTGCTGTTTGGTCAGTAAACAGCTTGGGTTGTTCACTGTTACTGTGTCGGTTCAGGCTTTTTAACTGGTTTTAGGGCTTAAGTCCAGTTCATATGCTGTGTTTCTGCTCTATAGGGAGCAGAAAGGAGGAGAGAACAGGGCAGAAAGATGAAGGAACGGGTCGGGCACTTCACATCCGAGTAAGTACCAGAATGTGCTTGTGTTGAGCTTTGGGTAAGTTATTGACTATCTTCATTCCTTTCTCATATCTTTTTCCTTTCTTATTTTGACAAAGTAGTTTTTCAGAAATAGCGCTGTTGTCATGGAAAAGTAAGTGATAGAATAGAAGGTGTCTCCTCTGTGTTCATGTTAGAACATTGTATACAAAATCTAAAACCAACAATGAATTGAATTTGCTCACCACCATCTGCAGCCTGGTTTAACCTTTTAATCTGTGACACAAAACACTGGGTCTATTTTTGTAACAGAAAACCTTTGGTTTCATCTAACAGTAAAGTACATTTTGATCTGCGTCTCAGATCACTGCACTGGTAAAGGTGACATGTTAAATGATTTTTGTTATATTGCAGAGTAAATTTGTGTTGGCCTCTTAAGTCTGGCACAGAAATTCTAAAAATATACTCCGCTTTAATTTTTAACAAATTTTGCTCAAATTGTAGAAGTCATATTTGTTAGGGACTATATTTTGGTATGCTAGGTAATGTTTAGGTAGCAGAGCAGGATGGTATCTTTATGTTTAACATAATGAGGGTTTTTGCTGGCGTTGACAAACTCTGATTAAGTTAGACTGTATGTATTTACAGAGGAAAAAGGTGATGGGGAAAATCTGATCTGTGACTCTTTCAGAAAAGTAATATTTTAGTAATACTAATGTACTAACCCTGTTTGATCCCTGGAGCCCTGTAATTCGGAATGAAATATACTATCCTATCCTATTATCTTTCTTGTTATTTAACTCTTCTCTCTCAGCAGCGGCTCCACTTCTCAGACATGCCCACGGCTTCGTTGCCACGACAGCAGTACAAGAGTACGCCCCAGTCAGAGTCCTTCTCCACTCCCATGGCTGCATTTCCATGGGAACGTGATGACTCCAAGCCAGCAGGCAGAAGGCGATCCCCGTCTTCTCCCCAGACACCCCTCACTCATGTTATCAGTCAAAGCCCGTCAGAGCAGGAGGTCTGTGGGAGGGAGAACGACCCCAGGGCAGAGACAGACAGTGAGTTTGGGTGAAACATAGCCTGGATGATTGTATGTAAAACCCAGACCCAGCATAGAGTGAAGTTGACATATGTTCTATGTTTTCAATGCTGCTCTTTAATTGACCAGTCATTCTGGACAGATTTTTGTTTCATAATTTATTGCGATTAATGTTAGTTCAGTAAGCCTCCTATACAATATTTTATAACTATCTGTAAAACACTGTCAGACAAGTAACTTTTCAGATGTTTGTTTTGAAAGTCAATATTTTTGGCTTTAGGTCAATATCAAAGTTGTTTTGGTTCCTGAAGGTCACAGCAACAAAAACTCAGTCTCAGCTGGTCTGGCATTTTACCAGCGCATTAGTCAGAAAACTTAGTATTACTCATGTGATCTCCGAGCTGTTGTCAGTACTGTTGTTTGGTCTTTTTTGGTAAATTCTGAAGACCTAAATCTTTAACATTAACCTGGTAGCATAGTTTATTTGACAAAGGGAGCTCAGTGTAATGTTGGCTCATTTTTTTAACATTGAGCATTAACACATATCATATACTAAGAAATAGGGCTGTTATGAAATGTTCTCCACTTTGGTTGATATATTCGTTCTGATGGTACAACCTTAGCAGAGTCAGTGTACTGTAAGTGAAGCAGTGCTGCATCACGTGTACCCTTTATAACCTCAGCAGCAATTGTTACATAAGAGGCTCAGCTTGAGACTCCTATGCCTTCTTCCAGGCCAACTTTGTGAGCTAAAGTGTCTTTTGTACACTTTATGATCATATTATAACAAACATCATTCTCACAGCTATGTGTTTATTCAGAGGAGGAAGCGGACTGTCCACTGTGAAACAATATGTGCTTCATGAAGCTGCTGGGACACAGCAGGGCAGGGGTGGTGCAGTGTTTACTTTAAGCGTGCAGTTTTTTCTAGCTTTTGCTAGCTGTGTTTTTAGTATGCTCCTTTTCCTTTTAAATAAATTCAGTGACAGATTAACAGTTTATTCAGTAAACAGCTGTAGGTCCTATTTAGAGTAGTAGCATGTGTGATTATAATAATATCTGTAAAAGACAAACAGGGTTAGTTTGCATATGGTAAAAAAACAAACATTTTCAGTCAAGTTAAGATGGTGGCAATAATACTGTAATTATGGGCAAAATATTTAGGGATGTTGTACAATAAAGGAACCGAAAACAATAGGGACACGCAAAAAAGTCTGGCATCCATCTGGTGAATGTGTATCATACATGAGAACAGCTGTTGTCAATGAGCCCGTCTGTATGGATTGACCTCATTTGTGAAAACTCCAACTGTGTGTTGTTGACGTTTCGTGGTCAGCTTTAAGAAATCAATCGCCTTCCTACTGATAATACCAGTGAACACTCTAGGTACAAATTGTACAATTGTACCTTTCTAAAATTAAACACTACATATTTCTGAACATCGTACAAAGTAAAAATATATATGCTTATATATATGGGTGGGAAGTGGCATCAGAATAGTATGTATATATTATATAAACTACCTAGTTGCTTAGTGGATGTCTTTCTTTCTAAAAGCATAAAGAATGAGGGTACACTGACACGTAAGTCATTTTTAACAGTAAGCGGTTTCCAGGTTCTCCAAATTCTAATTTAGTTGGTATATTGCCTCTGTGTTTATGCTTGTCCCATACAACTTCTCACCCATGCATTTTGTTATCAACTTGTCGTCGTGTTTTCAACTTTATCTGAAACTTTTTAAGAAATAACATTTAATGTGATTGTTATATTTACATAAGGCTGTAGTTGAACGAGCGCATTGTGGAGGTCGGAGCGATACCATGCTTTTAGGTGTAATCTACAGTAAATATGTTACTTTCACCAACCCAGGTGTAGTTCTAGACATTAGAAGATGATAAACTGTCTTCAGGCATTTGTTTTTATTATGCAGTTGTAGAAATGTAGTACGTTCACTTTGATATTAATATTAATGAACACACATTTACTAACAGTGCAGTATGTTCACTGGCATTGCATCATGTGACCTCATGAGTTTATTTCATGTTGTCTTAGTCTTTTCAGTATTTATTGTTTTTGTTTTGAAAGTTTATTTACCATTATTTGTTTGTCTTGTCCATCCATCAGAGACTTTATCAGATATTCGAAGTCACGTGTCTTCTCTGGAGGAGGAGCTGTCTGTGAAGGACAGTATGTTAAAGGCAACTCAATGTGAACTGGTGCAGTGCAAGAAGGAGCTCACCGCCAAGGAGCTGAACCTGCAGAAGACAAACACATGCATAGCTCAGGAGAGTGAACGGGTACAAACACAAACCAGTATTACTACAGATATGCTGGCTGCTATTACTACTACTGCAAAAAATGTTTCCCTACCATCCTAATCTATATTTTCCTAAAATTCACAGAAGGGTGTTGGCCTCAGATGTCAAAACATTTCTCTGACCTCCTACTTGTTCTGTCGTGTGCTTAAACAAACAATCCAGACGATATTTTGTGAACTGTAACTTTTTAACAAAGAATGGACAATGCAGAGGAGAGACCGGGAGTGGCTGCCAATGCCCTTACTAATTATCTAATTTGTCAAAAGCTATGCTGTGTTCTCCAAATCCTTTCCACATGTGTGAATATTTCATTGTGGAACCTTAATCTGAGACAAGTAAAAACAGTGTAACATCCCATAAAAAGAAGGCCCAGGAGTGGGCGTAGACATAAAACTCATTCACCCCATACCTTTTAAAACAAAAGGTAAATGGTACCAATAAAATAGTATAATAATAATGTGCGCGTGTGTGACAGGCATCAGGAGCTGAGCAACGGGTAAAGCAGTTGCAAGAGGAGCTCAAGTGTCACAGGCAAAATGCTGAGAGCAGCCGGCTGCAGCACCAGCAGCGTGTAAAGGACCTGGAGAAACAATATCAGAGGGTGAGATGGAAACAAAAAAAGCCATTATATTATCTATTTATCCATGATATTCTTAGAAAATGTGTTTGACAATACAGCAAAGTCTGGCTCACATTTTACTGCATGTGTTGGCTCCAGGATTTGATGGAGTTTCAGAAGGAGAGGCAGAGTCTGGAAAAGGAGCATCAGCATGAGATGAACAAGCTCAACCAGGAGCTCCAGCACGCTAGGACGCTCCACAATGCCCTGCAGGCCCAGGTTGACAAGGTACATACAGTACACACATAAGGTGCACACATAAACAAGGAGAACAAGTCATCCTAGTTGCAATTCCACACACATTTTAATCAGATCTGTATCGACAATGGAAAGTTGTGACCAAAATAGTATCCTGCACATATTGTTTATAATTTGTTTTAAATGTCTGCTCTGTTTTTTCAGCTTTTTCCTGTTTCTATTTTCCTGTGTTCTTTGTCTGTATCCGTACACTATATGCTTTCCCTTCTCTCCCTCTCCCTTTCTCTTGGGACTTTATTTGTGCCAAAGGTCTATGAACTTACTTCTGTACTTCTCCCACACCTTATTTTCACCCATTCTCTTTCTGTGTTTCACCGTCTTGCTCCCTGTCTTTCTACTTCCCTTTTTTCTCCCCCTGCCCACCCTACTCTCCTCTTGATTCCTCCTAGTGGAAAGATTGAAGGTGAATGACAGCGAAGGTAATGACAGTGTGACTGTGTTTGACGGTGAAGAATGCTTTTGTTATGAAAGCATGCACCAAGGTCATGACTCATAACTTGTGTGGAAAATAAAGTTATGATCTGTATGAAGGCGTGTCTGCAGGATGAAGGCGAAGATAGTTGGAAGATTTGTATGCGGGTGTGTTTGAGGAAACTGCATGAATGTAGTAAAGGAGGGATGTGTTGGTGCTTTAAGATATTGCGTTGCTTTTTATTTGGATTTAATTTGTGTGAAGGAATGCTGTGATGTTTTCTTTTTCACTATAACTATAACACAAAATTGAATCCCAGCACAAGCTTCTTAAGCTTACACTTTTACATGTAGTGTAAAATTCCTAACAATGTACATTTATTCTGGAGGGACTTTCCTACCCACATATATTTTATCTGATATGGCAACAGATAGTAAACATACTATAGGGGCACCGTTTGTGGGAAATAAATGACATACAAACTCTGTGACTTTCATATGCTGATAGTGCAAACTGGGTCATGTGAACAGTTTACACCGCTCCCTGGATATAATTTGTGTTTTACTTTAAAAACTTTGCATATTCCTGTAGTTTTCAGTTATGAGTTAAGCACACAGAACGTTACGGTTTGGAATATTCTCAAATTTCTTTGGAATATAACAATATATGGTCTGATAAAGCTGCAGTTATCTTGGCCTTAGTTAATCATTTGCATAGATTCTCCCCAATACAGGAAAATAGCCCGTAACATTCAACATAATTGCCTTCACATCAAACTCATGACTGAATTAGATTTGTCTGGCATGTGGATTCAGTTGTTGCAGGAAATTATTAAAACCGGTACTGCTTCTCTCAGTCTCTCAGTAGTAATGATCTATTTCCTGGAATTAGTACTAGTTACACTATATATAATTCTGAGCCAGGCCCACACAGAACTTCTATAATAACCACCATGAAATTGTCATCTCTTTATTTATGTTATTAAAGTTCTCTGTTTGAGCAATATTTACTCCATTGTTCACGGTTTCATGTACATTGTTCGTTTATGTTTCAAACTGACTTAAAAATTACCCTAAGAAACAAAAATAATTCATCTCAAAGGGTCAAAGACAGTAATGCCCCCGCATTACATTACATTTCTTACATTAGTACATTTATTGTGAGAACTAAAATTGCATTACATTGTTGTACATTACTTTACAGTAATGCTACATACACACTGCCCATGACATTAGATAATGTGCAAATCCTATCTGAGCACTGATGGGAAACTGATGAGCTTGTTAAATTTTTTCCCTAAGGGAGACTGACAGTACATTAGACATAACATATGCTCGCTATTGATAACTGATTGCTTTCCTGCTTCCTGTTGCCTCCTCTGGTCACTGGTACTGCTCCATTTCTTTAGTTCATCTTTGTTGTTTCTAGCTCATCTGTTCTCCTATACTTTCCCAGCTTCTTTTATTTCATTTTCTTAGTTTTCTAGCAGATAGTCACTCATAATATCATCTGTCAGCTGTCTCTACAGA
The DNA here is from genome assembly GCA_032359275.1 of Microctenopoma steveboyesi. Taxonomy (NCBI): domain Eukaryota; kingdom Metazoa; phylum Chordata; class Actinopteri; order Anabantiformes; family Anabantidae; genus Microctenopoma; species Microctenopoma steveboyesi. Next base: position 12,117,697 of record JAUMHF010000002.1, on the reverse strand, counting down.
AGCAGGCGTTGGACAAAGAGTTGGATACTCTGAAAGAGAAACTGAAGTGGACAGAGGGACAGCTGCAGGAGAGCACGAAGAAAGAAGCAAAGACACAAGCCAAACTGACGGTAACACACACACACACACACACACAGCTAAGATTTTGATAAATGCACTCTAAAAAAACCCTCAAAAAACTCTTTTTCCCATTGAGTCCTGGCCAAGATAGGCAGCAATAAATACAAAACACAGAAAAATGTTACTATACAAAACAGGTGCAAGCTATTTAATGTTATTTATAATTATATAAAGTCTCCAGAACTTTCAATCTAGATTTAAATCTACAAATTCCAGTCTTTCTGAAATATGTTGCAAAATAGATTTAGTACACAATTTAGTCATACATTTGGAAAAGAAAGCAGATATACCATTAATGCTAATGTTGCGTTCATCTGTCCTGTTTGTCTATGTAATGTTTGTCACACTGTTTATATGTAGCTACCAATACATACAGTAATTATGATTATTACACATATCTTATCTGGTAGTCTTAATGGCAGTGTGTTATGCAGACTTGGCTGTGTCACACTTTTCTTATCGGGCTATTAGTGGTCAAGGTTTAAAAGATTTAAATAAATAAAAATAATAAATAACCTGTGTATTCGGGTACAATATGTATCTGCGTATCTAAGGTGACAGATTTTCATAATGGTCGCTAAGTCTTCGAACACTTAATGAGGCCAATCCTCATGGAGGAGAATTTGAATGTGCTCATTCCATCTAATTTGTTTTTTTACCCTTACATTAGGAAGCGGTGCGTGAGGCAGAGGGTGTGGTGGTGAGTCTGGAGCAGAGTAAGAAGAAGGAGCGAGCTTCGGAGGAGGAGGGGAGGAGACTGGCAGAGGAGCGAGCTGATGCCCTGCGTCTCCTCAAGGAACTACAGGGTGAGCTTTGGTTGGAAAAGAGACAAATAAATAATACTCGTAGGACATAGGGTGTATATCAATGATTATGCTAATGAGCTAATCTTTTTTAAGTAAAGACATTTATTAAAAATGTATAATTAAAGTGTAATTGCACTGACTTAATGCTCATCTAATATGCAAGTCTCTTACGCACTGCTGTCTCCTGCTGGTTAATGCTGATCAAAACAAAAACAAAATGATAATGTCACTAAAAAGGATTTTCATCTGCCTATTTTTTATTATTGAATGGTTTCATCTGTAATCAAGCACCACATTTTGACTTTTTGTATCTTTTTCCTTTTAAATCCAGAGCAAAAACTCGCGCCTCTACAACCTGCACAGTTTTGCTCCGTTGGACAGAGTTTCTCAACGCAAACCTCATACTCTCTTCATTCTCGACCATCGACTCAAACCAAGAAGCCCACTCCTGCCTCTCGAGCCGAGTGGAAAAGGGAAGAGGAAGAGGACATGAATAAGAGAGCATCTTATCCCACTGACAGAGAGCCTGGAGAGGGAATTGACTCTGAGCACATCACTGTTTTTATGTCTCTCGAATCGGAGAGTTTACAAAAGGGACAACACGGAAGAAAATGTAATGAGGAAGAGAACAAGATTGAGGTAATGGAGTGTGACAGCTCTGGGACAAGGAAACCCTCTACACCTGGCCATGTAATGTCCACTTCCTCTCACTCTGTTGCTGGTACACCCACTAACACCTCTATAGATGATCAATACAGTTTGAGGATTTCTGCTGAAAAGAAACCTTCTGTCATATCGGAGCAGACCATGGCCTCTGAAGACCTCAAGGGGGAGAATGCAATGCTGCGTTCAGAACTACGTGATGTGCAAGAAGAACTCCAGAAACGCCTTGAAGATCTGGAATCCCAACGACGGGCTGAGACCGTAGCCAGGACCCGACTCAAACAGCTTAGCCGCAAACTTGCTGCCCAGGCTGTGGAAAAAGAGGAGCAGGACAAAGAATGGAGGGTCCAGCTGGAGAGTGAGAGGGCTGAGATAGAAAGGTTGAGGAAGGGCATGGCCGCTTTGGAGACGGAGATAAAGAGAAACAGGGAGGAAAGAGAAAATAGGGAGAGAGATGAGCAGGAGGAAGTGAAAAACAAAGAACTAGAAGCAAAGGAGAGTGAAATGATAGAGCTGAATATTCAACTTAAAAATCAATTAGCAGAGGTGAAAGCTCAGCTAGCTTTAGAAAGAGAAGAGAGAAAGAGAGAGGAAAAGGAGAGGAAAGAAATAACAAACAAACATATAGATCTAAAAAAGGAGTTTAGCATGAAAATGGCCGAACTGAAAGCTGAGCTTGAAGAAGTAAAGCACAGCACAAAACAAGACGTACAAGAAGACAACAGTCCCCTGACCTACTTAACTCTCCATGATGACGAACTCAACTCTAACACTGTTCACTGTGACAAGCATTTGCCAATGCCAGAACAGCATGTCCTCCTCTGTCAGTCCACCAACCAGCACAACACACTTTTATCTCAGGCAGAACACAGAAGGGATGAGCTTGCTCCCTCAGAGTTGGTAGAAGAAGTGGAGCGTCTGCAGGAACAGAATGCAAAGGAGACGGAACGTGCCAACCAGTACCAGGTGAAACTAGAGGCCCTGCAGAGCCAGGTAAAGTACAAGGTTGTCCCGCCTCCAAAAAATCAATCCATTATCAATTCAAATTAATTCTGTGAAACTACCATTAGACCATTAGTCGTTGTAAAAGTCTGCTAATACTGTGAGATAAGTGTTCCTTTGGTAACGGTTGTGGCAGATCTACAAGTATCTCTGGTTCGGTTTATTCTATTTTTCTTTCTTTAACACTCTTTTTAGGTGACACGTCAGACCCAGCAACTAACTTTGGCCTTTGAAAAGCAGAGCCAACACATCTCATGCCTTCTAGCTGAGCTGCAAATGAAGGAGAGTGCCCTCCTCAGCCAAGGAGAGGAACTGCAGTACTGCAAGCGAGAGCTGGATGCACTAAAGGCCGAAAAAGACAAGCAAGAAGAGCCAAAAACAACAAAGGAGATAACGGTCAAAGAGGTGGAGGATGAAGAACAAAAAGGAGAGATGGAAGATGAGAGGGCAGTGGAGACCTCAGAGTGTGCTGTCAGTTTGACAGATGTTAACTCTAACGCACAGAGAGAAATTGGTCAACCAAGGACTGTGACAACTGATGCTGAAACACCAACATCTTTTAGCAGTGAAGAAGCCAGTGAAGAGCTATTGTTAGGGGAACAGCACTCAGGAACAGACTCTGTAGATTCAGACACATCTCAGAGTAACTATGACTCTGCTTGTGTGACTGCAGAGACTGAATGGAGTCGAGATGGAGGAACAGCAGATGTGGTCCTGGAGCTGCTTGCCCTCCAGCAGGAGAATCAGCTTCTGAAACAAAGAATAGAGACATTGGCTGTCTCAAATATCACCAAACCAGATTCACGGGCCTCAAGTGAACGCCAAGTCCCAGCTGAACAAAACCAAAACCCAGGAAATGATGCTGTATCCTGCTTACGGAGTGACATTACCCCTGAAGGCGAGAAGTCACCAGTGCAAAATGAGAAGATGATAGAAGTTGAACAAAAGGAAGGAGAAGGCACAACAGAGGCTGAAGAACCTGAGGATGTGTCTAAGCTTCCAATCAATCACCTAGAGCAACAGGCAGAGACGGTATGCTGTGTCTTCATATTACAAAAATACTAGGAATACTAAGTGTGGAAGATGTCACATCAAAATTTTTAATTGAGTTTTCAATATAATGGTTCCCAGTTAACTGAACTAAAGGATTAATTAAATTTTAATGAATCCAATTTGGTTTTTGTTAACATAGGTATTGCAGGTTCAGGTTTCAGTTCTCAAATGTTTTCATTCATGCTCTTGTCTTTTTCCTCTTGTCCAGGTGGTGTCGCTGCAGATGAAGCTACGGGCTCTCTCAGAGCAGACCCAACAGCAGGCAGAGGAGCTTGCAATGTGGAGGTTCGCCTCCCAACCAGCCCCAACATTTGACCAGATCCTTCCCAGCACAAACAACCAGTCTGGCGCTCAGAGCCAGATGTCTTCACTGACAGACTCTCAGTCAAACCAGCAACACACAGATGACGTGAACCAGCCTCAGGTGAAGACCCTGGGTCATCAGCATGGCTCAGGCAAAGTGACAATCACGAGGGAAGATGAGTTATTTCTCTCTTGCTCCTCCAACAAACTGCAGGGCCGCATGTTGTTCTCCAGGTAACACACTCCACTACCAACACTAGAGACTATAAAAAAACACGGAAACAACTTACATTTAAGCTTTTGTATGCCTGTGGATTTCTCTGTGTACATTACCATTCAGCCTTGTTTCCTGTTCACTTGTTTACTTTACCACAAGACTACAGCACAGCAACCTTCCAGAACCAAAGTTTCCTCATCCTTCTAAGAAGATGTCTGCACCTCAGGAATACAGCCAGGACATTGCTGATTTTGACAAGGTCATTTTTTCACATACCTGACCACTGTCTTTAATATTAAGGATTCCTCAGTGGTGTAGTTTGTGTGTCTCCTACAGTTGATACCAAATAGCATAGGTATAGTTCAGTTCACTTCAGTATAGAAAAATTTAGTATGTATACATGTATGTCAAGATTTCTAAATTACCATGCTCTAGTTTACAGCTTTGAATTACAGTAATCTGCACTCGTTCATTTAAGATAAGACCTATAATTGCTGTGTTTTGTCTGTTGTTGCAGGAATCTGAAAAGGAAAACCAAGAAATCAGCTTCTTGCATCAATCAGATACATGTCCACCGCAGTACGAAGAGAAGATGGACATTAAAGTCACCCAAATGTCATCAGAGAAAACAAATCAACAACCACACGTTACCAAAGAGCTCCTTACAGGCTCAGGATCAAATAAGACCAACCAAACAGAGTGTCAGATGGTAAATCCTGAGGCAAATGCTTCCAGACAGATCAATGAAATAAACAAAACTAATGATTCTTCATGCAGAGGGCAGAGCGCAGAAATGAAAAGTGTCAGCAGTCAAACAGAGGACGGCTGGCATCTGCGCGATGCTCCAGTGGCATCTGAACTCCACTGTGCGTACACACAGACTGAGGAGGAGGAGGAGGGAGAGGATGAAGAATTGGTGGCTTCCCCTCCTGTCCCATTATCCGGGATCGCAAGGACAGAAGATAAAGTGTTGTTTTCAGGTTCTTTCCCTATCCCGGCCGACCCAGCCCGCCTGGCTGAAAGAATCCGCCGCAACAGGACGCAGCTGTCGGCCGCTTTTGACAACACAGAGTACGAACCCTATGGGCTGCCTGAAGTTGTCATGAAAGGTATCGTTGTTAGCTGACTAACTAATCAATCATCTATTGTCCATCTTAAATACCAGGGTCAAGTAATGTTACGTTAGGGGGGATTTAAAGCATGTTTGAAGAATTCAGTCTGAACATATCTGATAATAAGTGCTTGTGAAAGCTGGATGTCAACAAAAACAACAACGTGTATGTGTTTTCATAAGGACAGCCTCATACTATGATCAACTTCAAAGTCTGTTTGAGTGTTTAATTTAAATGTTTAATTAGAAACTGTCTTCCTGTCTCCTGCTCCTTGTGTTTTTCTCTAATTCTGTTCCCATCCTACAGGTTTTGCAGACATCCCCAGTGGTCCCTCATGTCCCTACATTGTGAGAAGAGGTTTGTTGGGGACAAGTGTCGTACCTGCCTCCCAGAAAGACCGGGGACAGGAGGAAACGGATTAAAACACAGCTACAGGTAACAGTCAGTGTTTGTGAACTCTAGATTTGTAGATTTTACAGATTGTATTTCCTTTTCTAACCTGGACCTGATAAAGTCTACTTTAAGAGAGGTTGATGATCATGATTGGTTGTTTACAGATCTGTCATCTGATCACTGTGACTTGACAATGAACCTCAGTGATGAAGGACTAACAGGACGCTGCACTACTGAACCGTACTGACAGAAACAACACCTCCAGTGTGCACATAACGTGCCTTAATGGTCACTAGTTCATCCTCTAAGTGGAGGCTTTTCTGTCTATCACAAAGCAGTGACTGTTCTCCCATCTGTATATTTAGGTGCAGAGGGTGTGATTTAGTGATGTTTGTTGGTGTTCTTGGAAGTTAATAACCACTTTTTTTAAAGGAACTGTTTAGCTTTCAGTAACTCTGATTTAGCCTATGGGTATAGCCTCGCCCATATTTGAATAAAACAGTGCCTAGTTGATGGGTTTCAAAAAAAGCACTTGGCATGATACATTTTTACGTGTGGTGAAGCCAAGAGATGGCTGTTGTGAAAATGTGACGTATATATTTTTTTCTCATTAAGTCTTGAAGTGGCTTATTTTGGATATTTGTGTTTCAGTAGAGGTCAGGTGTTTACAAAAGATGTGTGAAAGCATAGTGAATGTGTTTGAGGCGGTAGCTGTGAATATGAACATGCGTGTCCACATTTTTTATTACTTTGTGTGTGTGTGAGAGAGAGAGAGAGACAGAGAGAGCACTTCTTTCACTCAGTTTAACTTGTGTTGTTTCCGCTCCATGTATGGTGATACACTCTGCACTCTTTCTCTCCTCCTGCTGCTGCTTTGCTTCTCTGTTTTACACTAATGAGCCAGTACCACTGCAATGGTCAAACATTATACATGAACTCATGTTACTAATAGATTATGGGTGTTTCTTTTATTTGATCTATCATAATTTATTTGATTGTTTGCTTAACTATGTTTGATAGATTTTGTTTGTTGTTTGACAGACAGTAACCCATATTTATGCACATTGTAGCTCACTCTTTTTTGTATTATGTTTATTAACGAATGGCGAGTCTCACTACTTTTCTTTTGCTTACCAGGTGTACCTGGTTAGGTAAAGGACAAGTTCTCTTTAGTTCAAGACTCCCATGCCCTAGTCACACTGGTTTTCCCTAAAGGATTTTTTAAAGGCAAGTGAAAAGGTTGTGCTGAGACCTGGCTACACAAGAAAGTGGTAGAGTGCAGTTAATCCTCACGGCTCTGTGAAGTACGTCTAAAGGTTGGCTGATGGAGTCTCTGGTCTTATTGGGCTAGTTGATGAACTGTTTTATTTGATTTTGTTAGTTACCCAGACTGATGCCCGTCATCCGCCACTGCCCCAGGAACATTTTTCCGTTTCTGTTTAAATTGTGCAACGTATGTAATGAGAATCCACCATTCATGCCTGTAGTGACCGATGCTTTTGCAAAATCAACTGGGCAACTTTCAGAGCTGCAGTTTGCACAGAACAAAGTTTGTTTCTCTGGGGAGTGTTTATTTCTGTTCCTCTACTGTAGCTCAGTAACTAAAGGAAAATACTTTAGTTTGGTTTGCAACTTATATTGTACTAAGCTTTAAGGTTGTGTCCTGTATGAATAGGAGAAACAATTAGTGATTATTAATTATTGCAAAATTGATTTAATTTCATTGTCATTTGTACCTGTCCTTTTAAAACCATGTGTTGTGATGTTTATTTTATTTTTTGTATTATTAAAGATGAAGGTTTAAAACATATTTTTGTTAAATAGTGAACTTTCCTATTTTTTTTTATACATATGTACATTTTAGTCAGATGCCATCACCATTCGTCTGCCTTCTTTTCAATTGCCTTCATATCTCTGGGATCTGTAGTTTCATGGATGGGAGTATCAGTCTCTGGACTGGGAAGCTCGCTGTGATCCCGTTGACTAATTTTGGACACTTTCATGTGAATGTATCCGTTTTGTGTTTGAAGCTAAAATAAAAGCTTGTCCTCAATTTATCTGTTGTTTGTCTGTTGACTTTGTGTTTATGTTTCGGGACTGTTTGCCGTCAGTGTTTTGTGCAGGGAGATTTATTCTGCTGGCTTAAGTAATATTTCTATTAAATCACAACAATTATTTACTAAATTTTCGCGTTTTCTTCACCTCTTGGTCACATTGTTTAGAATGTGCTGAAACATTGTAAGGAGTGGGCTTGGATCAAAGAAGTGAAGAGTCGCTGGTGGAGTTGATCGTATTTCATGATGCAGTTCATTCTGAAGTGGACACTCTGAAATAAAACAAGTGGGTTTTTTTTCCCAAAAAGACAGAGCCTAGAGAGACGAACATTTTAGAGGACTAACCCCCACCCCATGTCCAGCTCAGGAAACTCCAGGCCCTCTGCTCTTCCTCTGCAGTGACGGCACTTAATCACACTCTCAGCGATGTAATGGACTTCACATGCTCTCGCTACCCGGTCCTGTCCCTTTCTTCTTTTTCTCCTCCTCCTACGATCTGTTCTCTTCTGTCAGAGTGATGTAGGGTCACGAGAATGGGGAAACACCTTCCAAGGAGAAAACGCACTCACATGCACACATGCACTTTCACAATACACGCACACAGCTGCTCGTTGATAGTTTAGCAGTGAGAGAACAACACATGCTGCATGAAGCAAACTTGGAAAGCAACATTACTCCAAACTGAAGGTAAGAATTTATTTATTTATTTCAGGCAGGTTATGCTGTTTGAAGATCTGTATTTATGAGAAGAGACCGATTCTGTTGTCTTCACTTTATAATCTGATTTTTTTTCACTTTTATGTTGCATGGTTTTACGTTCAGTTTGCATGTGTCACTCTTTTATTTAAAAATAAAAAGGGTTACTGTACTAGCAACAGATTTAAAGAGGTGATCCATCTCCTGCATTAGCTTTCCTGCCAATATAAACCCTGACACTACAGAGAACAGTAATAATGGTTAAAACTACATTTTGTCTGTGTTCCTGCACGCACAGTTTGATAAGCATTTTGTATTTTTTGTAGCCTCAGAGCAAAACATTTGCCAGTTTATCTTTCTATGTAACTTCTGTTGACCAAAACAGTCCTATCATTATTTTTCAGGATTGTTTTGCCCAGGGCATGAAACCAGAGAACTAGAATTTTAACCTGTGATCTCGTTCTGACGTCAGTTTGGTTCACTGAAAAATATGCGAATGCTTCAGGCAGCAACTTGTCTAGAGGACCATTATTTTCTTCCAGTGCAGTAAATTCATCAGAACATATGACAGAATCTGTCCTGTTGTACCATCCTCCATCTCTGGAGGTTCACAAGGCCAGATAAAGTCTTTTTTTGTCTGGCTGTGACACAGTCGTGTTCACCTACAAGTGACAATAGTTTCCAATCCAGTACAGAAGAGTAAATCTTTACCATTGTGTTACGATTAATATCAGTGTCTCATTGGTTATATTTTCACAGACCAAGACGATTTATGTGGTAGCAAAATAAAATAATCATTATCATATTTAATTGCCTCTCACCTTATTACAGCTATATGCTTTATGTAGAAAAGCCTTAAATTGGGAATCCAGGGGGACAAATACTCTCAAATAATCTCTTTTTGATAGATTTAGTTGGTGTCGCTCAGACATCCAAGCCGACATGTCTGAGAGACAAGCTGAAATTTTTTTGACACTGTGGTATCCTCTGGTGGGAAGGACAAATAAAGCTGTGTCATCAGCGTACGAGTGGTATGAAAAGTCATGGGATTGTGATGATGTTACCAAGAGAACTAGTGTATAGTGAGAAGAGAAGAGGACCAAGGACAGAGCCCTGTGGGACCCCCTAGAGAGTGTGGATGTCTCGCCTCCCCACGATACCCGGAAGGACCTATCCTGAAGATAGGAGAACCAGTTCAGTACGTTTCCTGTAATTCCTAAATCTGAGAGTGTAGAGAGAATTTTAGAAAGAAATGGAAAGATTGGAAACTGGGCGGTAGCTATGCAGTAGAGAAGGATTAAGTGTGGGGAACACTGAGAGCCTGTTTGAAAGTGGTTGGGAACGTTCCTGTTGCAAGTGAGGACTAGAAAAGCTAGTTTTAAAAAAATCTACATTTTTATTTAGCTCAAACTCTCTTGTGTCCTCCTCACTCAAATAAAAGGTTTACCTTTTGGAGTCAGCTGTTGGTGTCACTCACTTGGCTGTTTATTATTAGCCTTTTTAAGTTTATATGTCATGATTGACATCCAAACTAGGTTTCTATTATTTACATTAATGGCAAGTCAAAAATATGTTATAAAGAATCAATCAAATGTAACCAGGTACAACAAACATTGTTTAACCAGAACATTATGGTTAAAGTACTTTAGTTACTTAGTTAAATTGGCATCAGTTTGGTCTGATTTGTCTTATACACCTGCTATAATTGTAAACGTAGGAATAACCCATGTGCGTCCTGTCCTGGCCTCATGTTCCTTTCAAATAGCTCACCTCATGATTTATTACCCCACCTGTCCCAGTGTTTAACTTAAGATTAGATCACAGCCTGTCAGCCACAGCTCTGCTCTCTCTAAGCCTGTCTCACTCAGTATCTTAGCAAAATATCAAAATATGCCAGCAGAGGTTTAGACAGTGATAACTAATATTTGTCAGTTCTCAAGCCAGGGGCAGAGAGCGAGGCTGCCCGCACAAACCGCAGCCAGCAGTCCATTAGCGCAGAATGCTAACAGTCAGCCTGACTCTGGGAAATCTCAGAACATTGTCAAGATCCACATGGAAACGACTGTAGCCGACAGACGAAGAGTCAAAAGCCCCTAAGTCCCAGTTCTCTGTCTGTGTGTGTCGCAAAGGTAAACACAGTTCAATGAAACATTAGAAGCCAAATAACGATAAGGGACAAACAGGTTTTCGATTAATGTTATGTCTGGAGTTTTGGCTGAGTCTAATCGTTTATGAGGCCACGGGCAGGACGGCCTGGTGTGCGTCAGTCCCTCCTTGGTTATTATGACAAAGTTCTACAATATGAATTCCAAGTTAATGCCACTTATACACTGCTGAAACAGAAAACGTGCCGGCACACTGTTCTCTCTCTTTATGCTCGACTTTAACGGCTTCTTTGTTTTGTCTTGCTCAAAAGTCTGTGAGAGGTTTCTAAGCGACCCACAGTCCTTGACTGACCACTGAAGACTCTGAGAAATAAAGCAGTCGAGTCAAGTCAGTAGAAAGATCAAACTCTCCGTCACCTGAATTATGGAGCTTTAACAGGGGATGAGCTCCTGACACCAGCAACCCTTGGTACTTTAGGTCTTTATGAAGCTCTAAGATATAAAACATTCTGTAGCTGTTATAAAATAAATCACAAGAAGTATTTGAAAGTTAAGAACAGTAGAAGCATCACAGTTAATTTAATTTGGTTTGTTTCTGGAGCGGTTCCGGGCATGCTCCAAGTTAAACAGGTCTCAGCTTTTATAGCGTCACACAGTACGTCAGTGTGACAGAGAGGAAACAAAATACTCTGTTTAGAGAGAAAGAATTCACACTGTGTGTATAATATCAATTTTGGTTCTAAAACAGTCAAACACAACAAAATCTGACAAACTTAGTTCTGTAGTAAAACTTTGGAAATGCCCACTTGAAAGCTCATATTAGCTTTGGATAAACTGGAATGCAGCACAGAAAATATTGTGCTCATCCCCACATGTGTTTTAAATCATGTTTGTCAGTCCTGTTTCCTGCTGTTTCTCTTCATCGTTATGGTCTAAAGATAAATAACTACAGTGACCAGTCCACATGTACACTGAAACGGTTTTGGTTGGATAAGTTTATTATTTTAATACTAAACCTCTACTATAAGTGATGGATAACAATCTCTAATCCGGTTTTATAATTTACTCATATGTCCGAAACTAATAAGATAGTTCAGCAGTAATTTACTAAAATCATCTATCTATGGTTTTACATTTCGTGTCAGATACAAACTCCTTGGTTTTGCTTTGAACTGAGATATTTAAATGCAGGTTTTTCATTTCTGTCGAACACTGGTTTTGCTTGTTTTCACCTTTCCATGTTCACAGTTGCACTGCCTCTTGAGAGGAACTTCCTGTTTATGGTCATCTGTGCCCCAGTGTATCCTGACTGAGAGCTTGACCAGATCCTGGCCTCTGACCTCTGACCCTTAACCCCGGAGGGGTGGGGGGCTGGACTGTAAGAACATGCGGTGCACCACAGTCTGGGCCCTGCTGATGGGAGTTATGCTGTACCTGGTGATGGGAGCACTTGTTTTCCGCACCCTGGAGGCCCCGAAAGAAAACTCTGCGTATGAAGACCTACTGAAAACCAAACAAAACTTCCTCAGCAACAACTCCTGCGTCACCGACCTGGACTTTCACAAGCTTGTCAAGGTATCACTGGACACAAACCAAACCAAATCTTTTTACTAAATCTACTCAAGCCAAACTGAGTATGTATCAGTACAGAGCTAATCAGAACTTTTTTGTAATACTGTAATTATTATTTATATAGTATTATGTTTTACATTTAATATTGTTATTGTACTATTTATAAATTACTGGTCCTTTTCCTTTTACCTTGATAGAAATAACTACACTAAAATAACAGCCTTGCTTAAATGTTATAAAAGATTTTTCTTTCTTTTTCTTTCTGACAGTGTAGAGAAAGGAAACAAGATCAGAGAGTGAAAGTGTTTATTTGAAAAAAAAAAGTTATAACGTTCAATGATTTGATTAAAAAAAGTTACACAGTTAAATAAAAGGTAAAAATCTATCTCATAAAGAAGAACACAATGCAAATGTTTGACAACCATCTTTTTTGAGACTTTTTAATGTTTTGAAATGAATGATAATCAATATATTGATAATAATATATGAGTCATAGAAAATTTAATATTCCTATTTTCTAAGAATGGGTGGTCTTAAATAAAACAAATATACTGCACATACTGGTGAATTGTGGGATACACTGAGCTCAGTAAGCTGTATTTGAAGTGTTTAAGCCAGCGAGTGGAGGTGTTTAGTTCAGTTCCTCTCATATGTTGGGACACAGTTGACCAATACCTGCTGTCGTCTGAATGAACCTTTAAGAGCAAAAGACTGTAATTATGAGAGTGTCAGGAGAGTGTCACAATGACTGTGATGGGCCAAAAAACTGTTTTCTGTTCCTCTCTGCTACATCATACATCTGATATGGGTAACATGCTTTTGAAAAGTGCTCACATATTGTCTCTAACAAGCAACAGATGAAATTGTTTGCATAAACTATTTGCCTACTCTGCAAATATTACATGATGCCAATTGTTTTGATTCCATACTTCAAGCCTCCATGGGTCCTCTTGGCTGTTTTAAAGATGATTTATGTCCTGTTGTGTGTTAAACATCTGTTGTATCACAGGATAAATTTACAGCTTGATAAATGTGCAGTTAACTAAATTACATCTCTCCCCTGCAGGGAGTGGTGTCTGCGGTGGATGCAGGCTTGGATGTAAGCAGCCTTCCTGCCAACTTCACCAGCCGCTGGGATGTGGCTTCCGCCTTCTTCTTCTGTGGTACTATCATTACTACTATAGGTAGGTGGCACATGTCCACCTTTAGGGGAAACCTACATGAGAAGGTTTATATACCTATTGTGGAAATCTTATTATGAGAACAACTTTCCACACAGAGTTCCTGACAGAGATCTGGGTCTGTGGCTGCAGCCATAAAGGATCTTATTGTGAAATCATCATAAAGGACATTCAAAGTCATCTTAAGACTATTTCTAAGGAACTCGAAAAATCCCTGCATGGAAGCATGATTATGTTTCATGAATGAACTTCTTTGCCCTGCACGCGGTGACTGATTAGTGCATTTAATGAATTAAACACGGAACACGCCATAAAATACATTTTCTTCTGTGTCCTCTCCAGGGCTCCGTAAAAACCAATTAAGCTGATCAATGAAAACATTTTTTGTCAGATAACACATCCCAGAATTTTGTTTTCTTACAATTCAGAAGAAGTCTCAATGTAAATTCACTGAAGCTGCAGAACAGCGTTTCAAAGCTGTGCTATTCTAGAAACAAAAAATATTAAAAAGGTTGAAAAACAGTCCTGATGACTCAAGCAGTAAACTAAGTAACTAGGTTTTTAAAAATGCAATGATAAAAAATATTTAATATTTAAAGGACATTCATAACTATAATTTAGTGTAGTATATTTTTATATCGGTAGATATATAAATACTTTCTATCTGTCCATAAGAACCTAGAGCTGGTCTCTTGTCTACTGTAAATGTAAGGTGCCGATACAAAATATTTACAAATTATAATTATACTTAAACATAAACTATCTTTTTTTAAAAATATATTCATAAGGATGTTAAGGAAGGAGTTTATAACTTGCATGTATTTCTTTTTTAAACAGGTTTTGGGAACCTGTCTCCTCGGACATGGTACGGCCAGTTGTTCTGTGTGTGCTACGCCCTGGTGGGTATCCCCATGTTTGGCATCCTGCTGGCTGGAGTGGGTGACCACATGGGCACGGGGCTGCGGAGAGCTGTGGCCAAGATTGAGACCCTCTTCCTGGTGAGAATGGTCTGTCCTGCCCAGGAACCAAACCTCAGTTGGGTTTACATCTGTCAGGATCACTGTGTGTATGAGGCCTGTTTGACACTTGTGACAAGCAAATATATTTATGAATATATAATATGTAAAAAAACAGTAGCTGCAACGTGAAACTAGTGAAATGAGCAATCAAACTAAAATGACTTGTTCTGTTTTGAAATGTTTATTATCATTTGTATTATTTTTATTTGTTGTTATTAGAGATATTAGAGATTATTATTCTATCTCTTAGAAACGTAAGGTCAGTCCCACGACTGTGCGCGTCATCTCAGCGGTTCTCTCAATCCTGATTGGTTGCCTGATCTTCCTCGCTGTGCCGACAGTCGTGTTTCAGAAAGTGGAAAACTGGTCGTTTCTGGAGTCCCTCTACTTTGTGGTCATCACCCTCACCACTGTTGGCTTCGGGGACTACGTACCTGGTACTGACACACACAACCTCATCTCTCATTTCAAACTGTTAGGACTGAAGGTGCAGTGTTGTATTAAACTGTACTTAAATAATACTTTATCACAGCACTGTAAGACAGAAGAGCATCTCAGCCTGAGAGTCAAAACGCTGACAAGGACATTTAAAATGATTTTAAAAGATATTTTTTTAGGGATACAATCAGCCATTTACTTTTCTCCATAATCTCTTGTCAGGAGAAGTTTCAGTTTCACCATGTAACCAGGTAGAAAATGCGTCCATTAAAAGTGAAGCTGCTGTTTCACCCAGCAGTCAGTTTCATATCAGTGCAACATTCAGAAACGCATATGACACTTTCTCTGTGTCCAGGTGGCGGTCGTGATGGCGGCATGTTCTTCAAGCCTCTGGTGTGGTTGTGGATCGTGTTTGGTCTCGCCTACTTTGCCTCCATCCTCACCATGATAGGCAAATGGCTCAGGGTTCTGTCAAAGAGAACCCGTGCTGAGGTGAGAGGTCTGTGTAGCTGGAATTTAACCACGAGAAGAAGAGCTCAGTCCTGTCTGGAGCCTTATCTTATGTTTCCCTCTCTCCCTGCCAGATGGAGGAGCTGAGGGCCCACGCTACGGACTGGACTCAGAACATTCAGAACATGTCCATGGACTTCCGCATCCCAAACCCTCTGGAGTTCAATGACCCCTTCCTTCTGCAGCGTCGGCGCTGGAAACGCAGCGAGCGCCGCCGCATCCGTCGGGGGGCCCAGTGCACTCTGGGATACAGGTTCAGAGGAGGATCTGAAAATGGACACCTGCCGAACCACTGGGCGGGCCTGTCCAGCTCCATGAGCCAGCTGGAGGCCCATTCGTCTCTTGAGAGGGCTGTGGTGGCCAAGTCCAGGCCGCATGTCGGCGCTGCTGGAGCGGGGACAGTCCCGAGAGCAGCAACTGGATTCAAGGCTGACCTTGCTATGGGTCTGCAGGTGGAGGGCAGGTTTCCTCACCTGCTGGCCCGCTCACTCTCCCTCCCTGTGGCACACTCCACCTCCGAGTTGGAATCATCACGTGCAGCTATGCAGGGAGGATCCCTTTACGGATCCGAGTCTCCCTTTGACTCCCGATCAGAGGGTTCATCAGTGTCCTTGTCCCTCCAGGTGCTCACCCAGTTTCAGCAGTGCCGTACTGTCAGCAGCATGGAGGAAGGAGGAGTGGGAGCCGCAGACATGCACAAAGCACAACACAATGACAAACTGACAAACAATGACAAACCAGAAGAGAAAAGCGGATCTGTAGTAAACAGTAACAACCAACATATGAGAGGAACTGGCTCTATGGCTCAGTCTTTCCCTGTTCCTTCTTCCTTTCCTCCTTCTCTTCACTCAATCCTCCTTCCTTCTCCCCCCCTCAGCATTGCATCCTCAGCCAACTGCCAGCTGCTGGATTTCTTCGGGGAGAACCTGGCGTACATCGATGAGTCCTCAGACACGCTGAGTGACCGCGCCCAGCCGGCAGAGAAGGACGAAAAGAGGAGACGTCCACGAAAACCCAAGAGGAGGAGCATTAGGACGCAGCTGTCACACAAGTGGAGCCCCTTGCATGTGAGGAGGCCCAGTGACATGCGGCCACCATCCAATCCCCCCACACCACCACCAGACTCTGTTTCAGAGCTGCGCCCATCAGAGAGACTGACAGGCTCAGCTCCTCCTTCTACACTCTGACAGCACCTACTCTCGACAAGAACTCCTTTCACATGCATATATTCAAAACCTCACTTTACAAATATAGTAGTAGCAGTATACAGTAGATGATTCACAACTGCTCACTGAGGCATCAACATGACCCGAGCACTCGTGACTCAACAAAGCTTCAAAATGCCATGACAAACACAAAAAAATGGTTAGTCTGGAAACTCCAGGTTTCTTTTCAAGTCACAAAACCTATGCAGAGAGAGAGAGAAAGACACCTTTCAAAAGAGGGAATCATGCTTCTATTCAGCCACACCTGCTGTAAACTGTTGATTACAAGTTTCAGTGGTTTCAGGAGGCATGAGTCACATCATTATCCAGACATCATTACACATAATTATCTACCGTGTGTGTTTCAGCCACTGAGCTAAATCTGAGATAATAGATGACTTTACGAGGCTAATGTCTGGCGACTGACTAAAAGTATGCCTCACTTAAAGAAGAAAATCAGAAAATGTATGTGATTCTACAAATACAACATTAAATGGTAAAAAAGAAGTGGAGCACTGGAGGCGTTTCACAGGGCAAATGACCAGATGTTGTTAAGTCAGTCATATACTGTTTGGTCTAAAGTGATCACTTAATTTCATGATGGTCATGACCTGAATGTTTTTCTGGGGGAAATGGTACAGCTAACTACTTCTTTTAAATGCACTTATTCGGACCAACTTGCCGCCCATGCAGCATCTCTGTGTACTCACATTTAAATGGCCTGAAAATAATGCCAAGGTTATTTTTTATAAGTTTGTTTACAATCAAGTGTC
This sequence comes from Microctenopoma steveboyesi, assembly GCA_032359275.1. Classification (NCBI taxonomy): domain Eukaryota; kingdom Metazoa; phylum Chordata; class Actinopteri; order Anabantiformes; family Anabantidae; genus Microctenopoma; species Microctenopoma steveboyesi. Next base: position 12,100,475 of record JAUMHF010000002.1, on the reverse strand, counting down.
CCTGTGGAAAGATCCTGCTTGTGACCACTTTTACTGAGACAGTATTTAGTGTTTTATTAATATTTAACTTTCTATAAATACCTGTACAGATTGTGAAACCTGTGTGGATGCTTTACTGTTTGTCCTCACCTGTTAGTTGCCTCACATTATCTCACAGTGATGCCTTGACGTGAGGACTATCAGACTGTGTTAACACACACATTTGACATCAACTTTAACACAACACACTTGTGCAGAAGCCTTTGTGGTTATTTTTTTATAGGACTGTGGGTTTTTTCTTGAAGATTTCATAAGGAGGGTTTTATCTGTGTTATTTCTTCATGATGAGTGAAGCCAACGCTACTCCACCGATCAACTTCACAAAGAAGAAATGCACTTGACACGTTTATTAGACCTCAAGGAGACACAAGATATACTGTAATAAACAGAAACTTTGTTTACAAGAAAACTCAGTCGAGTTAAACAAAGCCTCTGCAATGACGTCCCAGGTTCATACTATGCACTGATTCTGAGCTGTGTTCAAGTTCACTCTGGTTAAGTGACAAGTCATTACACTCAAAACTGTATTTTCACATTATGTGACACAGACAATAAACAGAAACTGTTGACAAAGGTGGAAGTAAAACATCCAAAGAGTGACACTAGAGTTCAGAGCGTACATATCGTATACAGTTAGTATATAGTATAAAACTGGGAGATGCTGCAGAGCAGCAGATGTGAAATGACCTGAACTCTGAAAGTCCTGAATGAACTCAGCTCTTGGTGGATGTCGAATAAACAGTTCCTGCTTACCCAGATCCCAGAAAATGCTACACAAGGCTACCATGGCACCGTGCCCTTCACCAGGGCCAAAATAAGTAACTGACTGAATCCACACTCAAATTCCGGCTGCCATTTGTTGACAGAGGGCTGGAAGGAGGACACTCATTCGGCACTTTAGTCGTGTGCTGACTATCAGTAATATTGTCATTATTTGTCTGACATAAGAACTATCACAGATGTTTTTACTCCCTGTGTTTGTTACAGTTGTGCTTTGTATATGTACAAGAAACAAATAAACCTGGACATTTGAATTTAGTCTCACTGATGACTCAGCACTTCATCAGGTTCAGACTAAATATTGTGCTGTAAACTCTGAACTACATTCACGCTGCTGTTTAACAAACTCAAACTGTGGCACATCTATCTGAAAAAAAAACATTGTAAAGTTACCAGATCTGTTTCATATGGATTTACTTATATAAAACAGTATAATTTGAATTTACATGATCAATGTTAAATCAAAATCTTTAAAAATGTAAATGGTTTCATTTAGCATCAAATTGTTTTAATTTGTAAGAATTTCAAGACAATTTACAGTGAACAATCAACTTAACATGCATGTCCTTGGACGGTGGGAGGAAACCCACGCAGACACGGGGAGAACATGCAAACTCCACACAGAAAGGCACCCGGCCGACCGGGACTCGCACCCTTCTAGCTGTGAGGCGACAGTGCTAACCACCACACCACCGTGACGCCCGCATTGGAAACATTTTAGCATAATGTCGTCCGCTCTGAGCTCAGTAATAAACACTGAACAGTATAACTGTGTAATGTTGCTGCCAGCGACTCAGATAATTGCAGACGGTTCTGCCTGATTGCAGAGCCTAAAGTACCTGTTAATTTGGTGTTGCTGTCGCCTCTCACAGAGTAGCCCACTTTGTTACCTACTGCGACTCATGGTGTCATAAAGGAGAATTTACATTCCGTAGATTTACATAGGTACGTGTACCCCATAGAGTATCACATTTGCAGTAAGTAATTGAAAACCTACTGAACTGTCTAATGCTCCTAACGGCTTTTGACTTTGAATCAAATCTATTCAGTCTGCCATGAATTTCTGGAAAGAAATCACAGATATGTCGCCGTCTTCTGTTTTAAAAGAGAACAACTGGGCCTCCGTGGGCTGTCTGTTTTGTCCCAGCAGGACCTCGAGTGCCTCGCCTGTGGTCTCTGGCTTTGACTGCTCGAAGAACACGGCTTCACTAACAGATCTCTTGTGCTACTTGTGTTTACTTCTGTGTCTTATTGCCGTTCTGCTGCTGTTTTATTTTGTGTTTTTTGTTCCATGTTGCCCCAAGAGCTGTGTTTTAATGTATCTGGGCATGTGCATGAATATGTGTAGCTAGATAAGTATGTTTAAATATATATATAAATGTATATGTGTATATATATATTGTATGTTGTACAGGTGTGAGCTTATGCCCATGCCCATGGATATCCACTACTGAAGGGCACATAGTAGTGGAGTAGCATCATGTATCAGATAATTATAATGACTACTTGCACATTGTTTTAACAAATATATCTTATCTTTCTTATATTTTATTTTATTATTTCATCTCTTTCATTTAATAAATTTTCTTTTTTATGCCGTGATACTGTGTTGTCGTATTCTTGTACTGTCTAGAGCTGTGGTAATACACCAATTTCCTCGACGTGGGATCAATATAGTCCTATCTTATCTTTTCTTATCTTATCCTAACTGCCAGAAATGCATAGTGACGTCCTGACTGAACCTGTAATGTGAGCGGTATTTGAAGCAGACCATAAGGTGCATGTGAGACGGAGAGAACTGTTTCACAAACTGTATCACAGTCGCTCTGATGTTTCTGGGGCATTTGAGAAACCAGAACCATTAATCATCACATATATGAAGGCCAGAAAGCCAGATGGGAATGGGTGTGCTTTCCATGCCTGGAGGGTCTGTGGATACACACTCCCTCCCACTCAAGGTCAAAGACACGGTTTATGATTGCGAGGTAAAGTATGTGTGTGAACGGGGGTCGATAATATCCAAAACAGAGTTCCCTCCCAAGGACAGTGGGATCCAGTGTGAGACAGAGCAAAGTGCTCTATCGTGGGATAAGTACAGGTTGGATATAGCAAGGGGTAGTTTAGTGGAAAAGGCTAACAGATGCTGGGACTAGTTTACTCAGGGGGGGAAGGGAGCCTCACCACAGCTCGAGAACCCCGACAAACACACACAGAGTGAAGAAGTTGCCTTCTCACTGCGGCTTAGAAAACAGCTTTTACTGCGATGACTGGAAAACAGTTTGTATCTCTTTAAGCTATTTTAGCAACAGGCGCAGCTGGGATAAAAATCGGACTCTCTTCGGTAAAGTCAGACAACGGTTCAACTCAATTGACACGAGCACGTTAAAGGCTCAGTTCACCCAAAATGTTCCTGCAGAAACATCCAGATGTCTAAATATCCATCATTACAACACAAAGTCTAAAAAACTAAATTTAAGTTGTAATTTATTGCAAAATGGCACAAAAATAGGAACGTTTGTGTGTATCCTGAACTGAAAGACAGCGACGGAAGTAACAATACAACTGTGTTAAAAAGTAAGTTTACTCACTGCTGGTTGGTCCAGCAGAATAAAGTCGGATTTGTTGTGTTCACAGCACCGAAAACATTCAACAACAATGTGTTTTGGCAGAATCAATGTTGTTTTCTGAAATAACTAACTGCAAAACCTTTTCACTGGAACCATTGTAAAGAAATTGTTAGTGAAAAAGACGCCGATTGTCTTACTTTTATTGCTGTGAGCACCACAAGCACGTTTCCAGATTTCTTGAATAACAAAAATGTCTGGTGTTTCTTCTCCTGCTAGAAAAAAACAACCCAAAATTAAAGCATCACTCACTTATTATTCAGTGCATCATGTGTTTGCAGCGAAGTGGTGTTGTGCAGCTGATTCCATCTTCATTATTCTAGTATGATCACCTTCTGATCATTTAGAATATTAAAATCATCTTTTGACAAAATGTAGAAGCCAATTAGTTTGTTCATGCTAACACATAGAAAAATATCTGATAACTATCAACATAAAATAGACTTTACTGGACATTACCATCCTCCTTTTCTTCAAGAACCTTTTATAAAATATTCTTGCCCATATAAGGTGGTATTTGGTGATTGTCGATCTGGAAGGCCAGCTCTGTTGTAGGATGTCCTCTGGACCCAGTGGAGGTTGTGGCTGACAGGAGAATGGCGACTAAGCTGTCATCCATGTTGGATAACATCTCCCACCCCATGCATGAGACTCATGCACTGAGCAGCTCCTTCAGTGGCAGGCTGCTGCATCTACGTTATGGGAAGGAGAGACTCAGAAGGATTATCTTATCCTATCTGATCTTATCATTTCTGACTGTGATGTTTTTGATTTTAGCTTGTTTATCTGGTAAATACACATCAATGAGTGACACCACTGCACTCTTCCTCACGTATAATGAGCTTGTTGTCTTACCATAAAAAGGTCATGGTCATTCTTAGCTGTCAAGGCTGTTTTTTTAGGAAAAATACTTGGTTGTATTTTTTACGAGGAAGAAATGTCACCCAGTGCAGCAGTGTGCGGCTCACTGTTGTGTTTTTAGTAGTTTCCAGACAACAATCGGGGCCCACAGATGAGTAAGATGAATCAGGAGATGAACAGACCTCCCACATCAAGCTGTTTTAGCCTCTGTGAGATTTGTTAACAATAACAACAGCGTCCTTTATTACGAAAACACAGTGAAATTTCATATATCTTATAAACGAAAACCACCTTGATGAAGACAGATCAGAACAATGCGTGCAACCACTGCAGGCATCATCTTCTCTGTTCACAAGTAAGAATCCCATTAAACAAGTCTAATTATACTGTTCCTCAAAAGTTCAGTCTTTGAACTGAGCCTTTCTCTGCAGCGTGTTGTGTGGCGCACTTCATATGTCTACATAAAGATTGTTTTGTTTTGTTTTGTTTCTTAAAACAACAACATAACTTTTAGCTTTTATGTTTTACAGGCCTTTAAGAAACACCATTTCCCATAAGTCCTAGATGTTTATCATCTGAACAGCTCAACAGAAGAGTGAGACTCCATGAGTGAGTCAGGGTGTCATGAAGATAAAGAATAAGATGCATTTTTTCTTACTGCTGATGAAGGCTTTGCATCTGCTGTTGTGGCCTTTATATTGCTTATTATGACATTTTCCTGAAATGAAGGCTTGTGATGCTTGGTGGAGGCTTTTGCCATTGGATGTTTATTCTGCACAGCCCTCTCGATACTTCTGTCATCAGGTGTTGTTTTCCTTGACCAATTCATTCTGTGCTACTGGTACGTCAGTGGTTTATTTCTTTTTTGGGATGTCCTAAATGGTATTGAATCTGTCCAAGGATTGTGTCTGCTTTAGTGTTAAGAGCTCATTTTTAACAACAAATCCTTTAAAGGTTAAAAACAAGAAACAACTTTCTGTCACACGACCCAACACGTTAGTTTGTTTAATATTAGGGGTTCTCTGTTGTTTATTGTATCAACACGTAAATACCATCAAATAAAAGATGGAATCCTTAACTCTTGATCTTAAACTTAGTGTGCAGCAAAAACAAATAATTTGGCTTTGCTGTTTTAACACTGTAAATAGTCTTATGTGCCACTCTTTCATATATCTTGCACATTGATTTAGATCGGTGGCAACAAATGTTTGAGCTGTCAGAGCTGTACAGTGTTATTTTAACCAGAACTTGGCAGCCAATCACAGCCAAACATTGCCTGCGGCCAGGCTGTAACTTCAGATGAAGAAGAAGAAAACCACCGGCACTGTTGGTGTGTCCACAACCGGATGTTGTTGTATTTTGTCTGCTTCCTATTCAACTCAAATTTTAATGTCAACCAGGTTTGTAACACACACACACACACACACACACACAGAGTACACTCACTTACACAATGCATTACCTAACCAAAACCTAAGCCATAATCATGAGCGCTTTCTTGCTGTAATGCTTCTCCTTGGTCATACTTCCATTAATAGATCCTTTTCTAAACCCTTATAAAGGACGTGATGGAGAACAAAACCCACAGTCATTGTTCCTTGCCAAACTATATTCAAATGTATTGTTAAAGCCAATATGAGTTTTCAGCAGCTAGTTAATCAAATCGAGTGGATATCTTCCAGATTTACATCATTTCATTTTAATGTATATTCCCTCTGTGTTTCCTGGACAGTTCTCTCATATTGAGTTGCAATGAAAACATAACAAAAAGAAGGCTAAACTTTTTTTATTCAATTTTTGCTCATAACAAGGACTGAGTTTTTGTACCCCACACTTAAACTGGGAACAACTTTTGGAGGAATCTTTTTTGGAGGAAGTTGTGTCCTCACTGTTCTCACTCTTTCTTCACACAACTACAGAAAGACACGTGCACACGCGCATGTCAAAATGGAAAACATCCTTATCTCACACTCAGCGGGGTCACAGGGAAAACATCTGTCTACAGATGCTTATAAAAAACAGCAGAATTCACAATACAATTAAGGGAACATTGTCTGTGCAATCACACATGACCTCACCGGATCCACACACACACACACAGTCGCTCTCTGTCTGTCCCTCTCCCACACTCACATTCACACTCACACAAAAACCACTGGCATACCAGAGAGTCTATTTTTAAAATAAGCCCTGGGGATGTTTTTTATTTCCAGCATTCTATCAAAAGTGGTGAATGTGAATAGTTGGGTGTAGAGAAACACTCATGTGTGCGTGTGTGAATCAGACTGATGGTAAACATAGGTAAGACTGAATATAATCATAGTATAAGGATAGCAATGAGTCAACTGCTTTTTACAATAAGATAATGAATGCACATTCAGAAAATGAGCATGACAGTGTGATTACGGAATCTAAGAGCCAGACCCAAATAGTTACAAATTTGCTAAGGCTGCAAAATACCACCTTCCAAACTTGTAGCCGTTCCAAATACAGCCCTATCATCCCACGTCTCCTTTTCAAAGCCTGTCTTTTCTCTCCCTCTCTCCTCCCACCACAAATCCCAGAACCTCGAGCACCAGTGGGAGAGAGGGAGAGAGAGAGGAGCGTTTAAATCTAGCGTTCCGTGAGTGGTCGGGTCGGTGTCTGGAAATCTTTCACATCCTGTTTACGCCGGGCAGATTTCAGCCCGGGACCACAGAGAGCTGGCAGGGCCTCTGTATGGACACAGCTCCTCTCTCTCTTTTCTATCTGCTCCCCGCCTCCCTTGCCTTAAAGATCTTCGTCTGCAAACCTTTCCACACACCGCCTCCCTCCTATCAACACCTTTAAACCTAAAGCAAATAAGCATGCTCGTCTACCTCGCCCACGGCTGCAGGAATATGACTGAGGTGGCATTAAAAAGTCTTAAGCAGCAGGCAAATGTGGCCAAAAAAACACCTCATTTTGTATGATCCAAATACAATTTTAATACAGCTGTATCATATTTACAGTGTCCTCGATCAGGCGGAAAGTTCCTGAGAACAGAGAAAATGATCTGAGAACTGGAGCAAAATGATGATATGTGAGTCAGATAGCATAAAAAAATAACATCTCAAACGTTGCTAAAGGTGATAAAACAGCAAAGACTAATGAACAAAGGATCCATCTGTCCTTTCGTCTTTCTTTGCCCCCTGAATGAAGCAGTTTGTAGTTTGGGTCCTGTAGTCATTCTCCTCCTCTTTGCCCCCGCTCACCTCTTCCTCTGAACTCAGCGGCACTTGCAGGATTTGACCACCATGTTGGAGAGTTGTTCAACGCGCGGCGTGCGTCCTATGAAGTACATGATTGTGAGAGGCTCTAGGTCCTGAGGAACACAGCAGGGTGAGGCGGAGGCTTCAGGGTTCAGCTTGTTGTATAAGGGAAGAATCTGCACACAGAGCAGAAGTACATAATTTTTTAGGAATGATGTTGAGTAATAGAACAAAAAATTTATTTTATTTGTGCTCTCCAAAGCGGTTTGAAGTAGGTGGTGCTGAGCTGGAGAAAAGCTGCGTCACCCATCGTGATATATCAGCATTTTGAATCAAAGTGTGATGACAGCTGTGGGGTTGTTTGCTTGTGTTGCCAGGCCACACAGGCTTATGTGCCGTCTTGTTGAGAGTTAGTTAAGAGGATCGGTACAGCTACCACGTCTGTGCAGTAAAACGCGTGGAACGTTTCTTCCTTTATTACGTTTTGAAAAGTAAATCTATTCGCTGCCTTGCCAAGAGTTAGATGAGACGATATACACCCCCGTCATATCAGTGACAGTCAGCAGCTGAATAGCTTAGCTTAGCATAGAGATAGCCTGTCTTTTTCCAGCGCTAACAAACTCTGACGACCAAAGACTGAAGTACAAAAACAAGCTGTGTTTTTTGGTGCAGAAACTTTCTAGAGTCACTGTTGGCACCTCCACTTTGATTTCAAACGACTGTTGCTGTTTTTCCAGTGTTTGTGCTATTTAAGCAACTTCTGTGTGAAAGACTGTATTTCTCCAAATGGCAACTATTTCTTTGATCAAACCACAGCATAAAAGTCCTAATCCAACGTGTCCTTCAATATTTAAGTCGTTATAAACAGTAATAAATAACAACTGTTTTATCGAAGTTGTTCTGTTTTCAGCTGTGAATATTTAATGTTGCAGAAATACCAAAGACATTTTGGGGGCATTTAGAAGTCTGCCCAGACAAATGTGTAAATATCAAGTCATGTTTGACCACAGGCACTATGTTACATAACCACTGTCTCTCAATGTGTTTCCTTTTTTGTCTTTTAAACACTTTACCATATGCAACAAAACTCTGTCACACTTTAGTAATTGAGTAAATTGAGTAAAAACCACAGTGGCTTTGTGACAGCAGAAAAAAAGTCTCCTTGCAGCAAATGTAGCAGCCAAATACATATTTAAAATGCTACATATCAACAATGAAGGATATAAATGAAGTGAAGAAAAACTGCAACAGCCTGCAGTCCAGGCCATCAACCGTGAGACAAACAGGCTGTTGCAAAACCCTATATGTTCCATAACAGCTCTGCGAGGTGACAGCCCATTTATGACCCTGGGGTTAACCAATCTTAGCTAACCATGGTGTTTATCCACCACAAACAATGCACATGAAACTTATTTAAGGAAAAAAACATCACCCACGTTTCAAAGTTTCTGTACATTGAAAGATCACTGGAGCTTGGCTCAAAGCAGAGTGTTTGACTCCAGAGACTGAGTAGTTACAATTCAGATGCTGTTTCTGTTTGGACTGGTGCTGCGTCGCTCCCATTTAGAAGTCTGACGCTGTTTCCATTTAAAGTATTTAGCAGTCATCGGCATGTCAAGAAAACTATAATTTAGTAAAGAAAAAAAGAGCGTGATAACTAAACCATCTCCTGGGTGTTATTCATGTTATTATACCTCCGTCAATCAACCTTTATTTATGTAGCACCTTACTACAACCAGGGTTGCCCAAAGTGCTTTACAATAGTAAAACAACAAGCAATATAAAAAAAGGAAGATATAATCATCACCATGTTGTAGTGGTTGTTGGCACTCCAGAGGTAAGGACAGTTCCCAGCACAGAAATTGGCCTTGTAACCTTTGGGCTCATGGATCCACTTCCAGTTGAGGTCTCGCCTGAAGTCGATGTAGAGCGAGCGCAGGCAGCATCCCTGGTCTGAGCCACTGAGACATTCACCACACAAAGACAAATATTTCACCTCTTGCTCTGCAAGGTCTGGGTCAAGAGACCCACATATGAGTCTCTTGACCCATATGAGGGAAAATGACAACAGGTCACTATTGAAGAAACTGTCATCACAAGGTAACAACTATGCAAGGCTGCCCGAGTTTTCACCTACAGTGCCAAGAACACTAAATAAATCACTCCAAGCCTGTTGGCGTGCAGTCTAAACCAGGGTCAGAGATGTTAGTTTAGTCACATCAAAAATTCACACAAAAGTGGGTCACATTAAAAAAGTAAATAAATACACAACCCTGCACAATGAGATTTCAGAATTGCGACACTGTCTCATTGAAACAGAACCACACACACTTGTGGCTGGTTGGATGCCTACCGGGAGCAGGTTGTGGTGTCAGTGGCTGCTGCTCTCTTCTTGCGGTTCTTCTTGGCCGGATCGTCGACTCTGTCACTGGGCAGCAGGGTGAGGATGAGGTGTGGCGTCTTGGTGCTGAAATCTGCCTGGCCTTTGACCTGACCCGGCTTTCTTATTCGACGCAGCTGCTCGTCATCTACACCTGTACAAAATAAGGTATGATGTATTAGAGCTGTTGATGTGGGAGGCGGGGTCACAGGATAAATCTGATTTATTTTTTCATTTTTTCTTCTTTATTACAATATTCCTCCTCAGACGTAGCAGAACTTCTCACAGCTCATGACATGTATCCTGTGACAAGATGTTGTCATTAAAATAAAGTGTCACAAGCCAAGCATGTTGGGACCCACTGCGTTTATACCTCTGATTTCTTATTTGAATAAGTATAAATGTGGTAGTTCACAGTAATAAAATAAAATTTCCTCTAATATTGTCGCAGGTTTTATGATTATATGCTTGTTTTCATTTTTGTTCTGTGTTGTATGTTGCTGAAAAAATATTTCAGTGCATGGACAGACTTACACATATGGTGAGGTTTTTTCCTGGATAGAATCAACAGTCTTACTTGATCTGATTTTCCTGAGCCTGTGAGTGCTAGAGCTCAATATAAGCCCTCGTTTGTCTGGCAGTATCAAAAGTTGACATTTTTTCCATGTGTGGAAAAAAAAACCTGAGTTGGCTCAGCTGACAGTAAATCCTGAGGAAAGTGCCATAATTTGAGGCCTAAACGAGGAAACACAGACAGTCTGGTATTCAGTAGTTTCACGGTGTGCACAAGAACAGTTTCTCCATTATTCCTGTATCACAGTGTGTAAATGATTCATCAATCATTCTGGAGACCCCTCACAGAAATTATTACGGCACTGAAACAAATAAAAGTCTCACAGTTTCTCCAGTACAAGTCATTACAAGTCCTACATTCAGAAACATACTCAAAGTACAAGTACACCTTAAACTGTACGTCAGGTTTTACTTTCTACACTAAAATGTCCCCTTTGATTTATTTATATTTAACTTTATTAGTAGACTGCTGATGCAGAAATGTGTGAGCATTTCACTACATTAGCTGCTGAAGGTAAAACTTTTTTAACTCGTTTATTTATAGTTAAGTGATTTGGTTTCATATCTCGGGGTTAATCTGGAGGCTTCTGAGATGATTAATGAAGCGGGAAAAGAAGAAAAACAGTGCAACTGCATACATTTATTTTCACTTTTGGCCTAATCTTTGGTTTAGTAATTACTGTTATTTAAAGCATATGGTCATAAATTTCTGTATTTCTTTCATAAACTGGGAATAAAATTCCATAAAAAGATTAAAGGCAACAATAAATTGCGTAGTGTCTATAAATATCTGATTTTAGTTTATTTGTTTGCACCATAGAGATTTTGAAACTATTAAAAACAGATCAGTGAAGCAAACTGCCAAACGGGATTATATTTTTTCCTCTAAAGGCTGAGAAGAACCATCACTTTTTTCCACGACTCCTTCTCACAATCAACCATCGGTGTTCATGAGTTGACCATCAGCAGAACACTGAACAATGGTGTTCATGGTGGAGTTGCACTGATGAAGCCACTACTGCCAAAATACTGCTGCCCTTGTACAGTTTGCTAAGGGCCACATGTTTAAGCCAGCAAAACCCTTTTTGGAAAAACCATGACCTGGATCACTGGGAATCTTCAACAAAAAGAACTGCAACAAACCTGCAAACAGAGCCTCCAGCTCCTCGCTCTTGTTGGGAACAATATTGTTGGTGGAAGGTACGAAGGTGCAGCACGGACAGTGGACACCCAGCTTTAGCCCGAGATTATTCTCTGAAGAGAAAGAAGAAGAGGACGAAGAAGAAGAAAAGAAGAAGAAAAGAAATAAATGGTGAGATTAATATAGATTAATAATACAAGCGTTTTTGCAGAAATCATTTTTGAGAATCTTGTAGTGAAGCCAACCTGGATCTGACACCCAGTCCTTAATGGTTTCTGTGACATCCACGGAGATCCACAATCCCTTAGCCTTTGGTTGGATGGTGCGGGAGTCGATATAACGTTGAGTGGAGGTGCTCTCTTCATCTGGCCTCAGCAACTGAAACAACAAACGCACACACACATACAGACAAGACGGGGATGAAGCAGACGTGCATCTACACAGGCAACATATTGCTGTTGTTGTTTTCTCTTCCTGTCAGTATTCTAATTCCCACTGTGGTTAAAGGGGCACAGAGTTCATTTTCCTTCTTTCCTTGTTTTTACTGAGTCACTGTAAAAATCTATAATAACCTGCAAAGCTTTCATCAACCATATAAATAAATTAATTCCTGGGCCTAAACTTTTTCTCTAATGTCTAGTGGTTCTCATGAGACAAAAAAGGAATAACTTTAATTGGTGAAGATCTTTTGTGATGTTACAATAATCTTTTTGGATTAAAGGATTAAATCTCCCCCTGGCTACTCCCTTAAGTATATGAATATTTGTTTTTCAAAGAAAAAAACTAATGCTTCTGCTTACATCATAATTAAATTGATTAAAATGAGTCACTGCAGAAGAATGGGTTTTATCTCCATATAAGAGTTGTAAAAAGCCTGCTATTACGGATTAGATGTTACTTCTGCTACAGTCAGAGCATGGTTGTACGTTGCATGGTTTTTACCTGATAGATCTCCACTCTCTGCTCTGAGGCCCGGGCCTGCGGGTTGGGAGCTCTGAAGATCCTGAACTCAGCTTTGACCAGGGTGCTGTTGGTCAGGTCGACCCCACTGACATCAAAGTGGACGACTCTGTAGTGGGGGCTGGGTGCTACTGGCTGCACCGCGTCTAGATGAAAAACAGGGTGAAATGATGACTAAGTCTCCTACAACATTTCATTTCTCTTAGACAATGTTGTATTTATACAGTTGGTTAAAACTGTGCTGTGGGTCTGATGCATTGTCTCAAACATAATTACTAGTGATCAGTGTCTTGATACTAAATTATATGTCTGGGTGTAGTGAATAAATGTGTCTAATCTTATGATTAATAATTTGTTGTAATAATTTTGTTGTTCAATTGTTGGAACTGTTGCATTCGTTGTTTTAACTGCACTAAACTTTACCAGACACATACACAGTTAAGTCTTTATGTACCATGAATCTTTAAATCTCTCAACACAATTCAAGGTTTACCACTAAAAACTGCCTTGAAACCAACCCACAGCCACCAGGCCGCTAAAGAATTTCTACATTATGAAACTTCAGAGGGAATTATTGTGGTTTTTCCATTTTATTTAAAAAACATCAGGTTCACAAGATGTAATCTAACACACTGATGCAGATATCATTTCAGTGTTTGTTACCAGACACTACTCCACATGTGGACACTGATAACCTGTGTATGAACAGGTAACAAATGATGACATATGTTACAGCTGTTATAATATAAAAGGTTTATAGGAGATGTGAACTGCACCTTAAGAAACACTTAAAGTGTGCATGCAGTTGCACAGTGCTGCATTACAGAGCATTATAAACTATTTATTAATAGTTCATGCACGTTTCCCTCAACTCATCAAGCACATTAAATATTTGGTTCAGACTAAACTACTCAGCTACAGTTAACGTTTATGTGTGAAATAATTTATTCTCCTCAGGCTTTATTATAAGTCAGATATTGCTCAGATGGCAGATGTGTCAAGTGTCATGAATCAAGAACCATTTAAGACCTCTACTCCAATTCAGTGACCGCTCCGTGGTCCCCGGACCGCCCGCTGAGAACCCCTGTCTTAGCTCCTACATGGACTCACTTGTGGCAGTGCGGGGGGGCAGCATGTCAATCCTCTGCACCTCTTTGGCGTAGTAGTCCTCCTCGCTGCTCTCGCGCTCGCACGTGGATTCTGCCAGGCGCGTGCGCTCTTTCAGCAGCTCCCGCGTGCTGTTGTACAGCAGTATGACCTCCGGGGGCACCGGGCCAGGCGGCGGGGCTTCGTCCTCTTCGTCGTCCGGCGGGCTGCGGATGCGGAGCTTGCTGAGGATCTGTCCGCGGACCGCCTCGATGCGCCGGGACTTCTGTGCGTCCAAGTTGATAGACTGGCAAGTGTTGAGCCCCTGCACCAGAAACACACCGGAGAACCGGAGCAGCAGCAGCAGCTGTAGGCGGGAGAGCCACATGGTCCGATGAGGAGACGGGGGCGGAGGTGCAGATCCAGCTGAAACAGTCGAAGTCACTGCGGTTGACAGTAACTAAAGCTGAGCGCCGACACCGAACACTGAGAAATGTGCGCGTAAAGTGATTTAAATGTTAAGACCGAGGGTTTCACCGACGTCTCCAAACAAGAAAACAAATATCCAGTTCCAACTGGGTATTCTGGTCAAAACCACGTGTGTTAAGGCAACTTTATACACTTCATTCATACATGCTCATGTCCATGTTACCATCAGACAGATGAAAACGCATCGTCATTTATTCCTTACATTTAATTTAATAAAAAGAAAAGCAAAGATTTATGAAAAAAAGCAAAGTACAGTACTGCTGATGTGATTCTAAACGCCAAATTATACCCAACTGGAAATAAACTTCAGATTTAAGCGTCAGGCAGATTTCCTATCAGTGCGCGCGCGCTCCTCGCATGGAAAGGTGAATATATTTAATTCAACCTGGCCGATAAGTTATGGTTTTATCCGTCTTCGTTTCCCGTTGTCCATCCTCGGATATAACTGCTCTCAGGAGAAAACAGTCACGCAGGAGCTCAGCCCATGTCGCAAATCCTAGAAATAGAAACCTGAACTGCTGAATTCATGTGCAGCAGCGGGGTTCCCGTGCTTCTACCTCCGACAGACCCATGCGTGGTGCAGAAAACTGGCCCATATCCGCTTCTACAAAATGTAGTTACAGCTTTAAAAAACCCGACGAGGTCCTCCCAGTCACCGTTATAGGTAAACAGAAGGCAGGCTGCGCCAAAACGTTGGAAAAACTGATGACTTATGTTGGGAAAATCATGGTGGGCTCATATAAACATCAAAACACAGAAAACGTCAGACGATGTGAAAACACATGACGCAGAAAAATGCGTAAAAGAGGTCCTTGTGCAGAGATTTCTAAAAGAGGAAAGTTTACAGTAAATAACAGATCCCCAGTTTAAAAGAGCTCCAGTGTGATGTCTGCTGGGCTCAAGGCTCTGCTGAAAACCCTGAGACCTGCTGCATGATGTGGCTCCATTATCCTGCAGATCTGCTCTGAGAAAAGATCTGAGGCCCAGACAGAGAGAGTCTGGGAGGGAGGGAGGGAGGGACTGGATGCAGAGAGGTGGTGATGGTGAGGCGGGTTGCCACCAGAATGGAGGGAGTGTGATTATGTGGGCAAGAGCCATCTTCCTCTCACCAGAGCAGGCACGCACACACACACTGCACAGTTTCTTCTCTCCACAACAACAATCGCGCCCTCTCTCTGCAGGTGGTGTCTCCTGAAGACACATCTGGCTTAAAGGATTAGTTCATGAGCAGCATTTTGGGAAACATGCTTATTTGCTTTCATTGATAATGTACCTCTGGCACACCTGTATAGTGGCCTGAGCCAGTTAGCTTAGCTTAGCTTATACACTGGTGTAGAGGGAGAAAGTCTCCAATCCCTCAGAAATGTTGATCTTTGTTGTGTGTGTCTCTCAAACTACTTCGCCAGATCATTACTGAATGCAGCATATGATCATGACACTGTAACTTTACCAAATCAATAAAATCTATGGTTCGATATGTGCTTTATTAAATTCATTTACTTAAATCTTAATAAGTTCTGTAGGGCTCCAAGTCCGGCACCATCCGTCTCATTATAATTATGACTAGCAAGTGGTTAATTTTCCTTATACTGTCCCTTTACCCACCATATCTATAGGTTTCAGCTACTTTGACTTAATTGTTGGACCTGTAGCAGGTTCCTGTCCAAGTCACACATATTAGAAATGATGTGCTGATTAGACGAGCTGTACACACATTTTAATCCCTTTGGACATTTCCAGAGCAGGTTAACTTTAATCAGTCCATCCTACACTGTCAGCGGTTGCTTCCCATTTACTGCATTAAGCATATTTTCACAAATTAAATCTTTAAACATTAAAATGATTAAATGTGAGATGGTAACATAAGATGTATTAGAGATTTCTAAAAAGAGCTTCATCCGGAGATGTCAGTGACATTTTCATCTTAGATTCATTCATGCCAACAGTTGAAGCATTATCCTAATGTCATTAAATCATTCCACAGGCAGCCCATCCCTTTTTATCTTTATCTTTTCAAGCTTTCAATCTAGCTCCTTTCTTTCCTCTCTGTTCCTCTTCGGTCTCATTGTTAATTACAGCTCAGAACTTGGAGAGGACTGTTAATCTGTCAGGGTTGGCTTTTATTGCTGCTCTGCTGCCATCCCATTATACCATTATTATAGATGCGGGTGCAGGCCTGTAATTGCTATAAGTAGAAGGGAAAGGTAGGAGAGACTCAGGCTGCCTTTAAGCTTCTGGTCAGGGCAACCCCCCCTTTCACCGTCTGTCCTGGCAAGGTTTCTAAAAACGATAAGGCCTGTCCCAGCTCGACTGCCGCACCACCTCAGGCAGCCTGAAAGTCCTGGAAAAACATTAAATGTGTCTATCCGGCCCTGAACCTTTTCTCTCAACTACCACAAGAAGATCAGATGCAGTAAGGCATCTCAGATCACAAGAGACCGCCCAGGTGGGATGTCGTGTGTGCACACTATAACGTGGCCAATAAAAGAGAAAAAAACAGACTTCCTCAAAAACAACTTCTAGTCCGCAGTTTTTTGTGTCCATTTTCCTCAAATCCAAATATAGAAGAGCCACTGCCACGTCATCTAGTCCTCAGCACTTTCTTTAAACCCTGAGAGAGAGCAAGATGGGGTTCAGAGCCTCGGCACACACACACAACTGGCCTGTTTGTAATATAACTACATCCATATTTTCCACAGAAACCTAAAACAATTTTGGCTGTCATGGAAATCTGGACAGTTTTATTGAAAAACAAAAAGAAAGAACCCAAACAGTTACAAAAATAAATACAGATAAAACCACTTCAGGTTATTCTTGGGGAACATTTCCATCAATTATTCTTCTAATCTTTTCCCTGCATCAGCCCCTTAAATCTACAATCAGCCAAACAGTCAGGCCTCTTTCCTCATGGCACCAAGTCAAACCAGAGTCCAGCCTCTCCCTTCTCTCTCCAAATACTCTCAGTCCCACAGCGCGTGCAATGCGCTCTACGCCTCGTCTTCATTCAGCAGCATGTTGGGGATACCTCTGGAGATCGGGAACTCTCGTCCTGACTCGGGGCACTGCAGAGAGCCCTCAATCACCTCCACCTGCAACAGAAGTGAGTATCACACCACCACTAGATGTCAGCACAGAGCAATAACACATCTACTGCCCAGTCAGATCATTTTGGTTCAGACTTGGCCTTTTAGTTTTGGATAAGGGAACTTAAACAGTACCTCATATGTTAGACCAGTGGTTCCCAAACCACAGGACTGTGAACTAATAGAGGGCCATGAAACATCTGCTTCTGGGCAATGACATTTAATAACTTCAGAAATTACTTACTTAGTAATTATTAAGGTTGGTCTGTTTTTTTAACCTCATACATAACCACAGGGACTAAATAAAGTTTGAGTCAGCAGGGATTAGCTGCATTCAGAGTAACAACGATGTGGTATCTTATAAGTTATGCACCGTCTATTTTCCATTCATGACACTGTTCTGGTGAAGTGGTTACGCACAATCTGTTACTCTGTTTAGACTTTTCATCGCGTAGGTAAAACAAAAACAAAGAAGCTTTTCTTCTCGTTGAGGTTTGTGTCTGTGTATATATTCTCAAATGTAGTGTTTATAATAGTAAATGTCCATTAGGTGGAAACCAACCAGTCTTTATACCACACACACTTCATTGCTTGTGAAATCTATTGTCAATATACAAGGTTCAAAAGAAGTTAAGACAGTGCTCTGTAGTGTTTTAGTGTCTTTGTTCGGTCACTTTTTTATAGCAATCATTCACTGTGGTCATTGAAAACAAATATGAGGATACCACCATATCATACCATACCATATCAGGAACCACATGGCAAAGTTGGTTTATGTAAAGTCTAAACATAGAAAAGAACAGAGGCTTCCTTACTAACGTGTCAAAGGTGTTTGACTTAAAATTCATTAATTATAAACAACCCTAACAACACTATTGCTGTTACAAAACAAGACATCTGCTAACATCACTGACTCTCTGTAAGAAGTGTGATGGGAAACTATGAACCAAGGATTTACACACACAACACTACATCGTGCAGCCCAAAAAATAACTGATATATGTATAATGTTTAGTGCAAAAGTAGCATGTTTAGTGTGAAAAGGGTTAAATGCAAGTTTGAGCTGAAGAAATTAAATTAAAGAATTGATACCAATAAAAATCTAAAGAGAGTTATATATATTAAGCCTTTGTGTCCAGCACTCCTTACCTCTAACAACACCCTATGCACTTTCTTCAGGAAGTCTTCATCCTTCTCATAGTCTGACACCAGCTCAGCCGGCAGATCTTGCTTTTGACCCAACTGTTGAGGGGGAAAAAATCATGATAACAAGAAATCAAACCTGATCGGCGCACTTCAGAAATAAACTGGAGGGGATTGCACAATGATATGAAACTAGCAGCCCAGTAACGAGCAGTGAATGTTTGTACTGGACTTTTTCTAAAGACTTTTTGTCTACAACTGTACAGGTGAATTATTTTCAAAATGAAGCTCAAAGTAGGACATAAGTATCTCTGGTGCAGAGACTCACCTGCTCCGCAGCTTGAACCAGAGCACTCCACTCCAGTTTGGGAATCATCCGGCTTACAAACTGAGGGTTGAACTCCACCTCATTCACCTTCACCTCAGTTGCCTGCACACACACACACACACACATATACACGTCATAAAACATTAGAAGGAATCCACACTTCCCTTATCACACAACCCCATGAATACAGTAGTTACATTTTTGGTCGCCAAAGGTCAACATTGTAGTGACCTCGCCTCCATCCAGTCCTTGTGAACTGATTTGTCTCATTATAAATATAATTAATTGAGAGGGAAATTTCCTTAAGAAATTCAAATCTGGTACAAAATCAATGTCATTGATGAACTGATTAGATTCGATTTTGGAGGCCAAATGTCAGGGTGACAGTGTATGTCCTGTCTTCATCAGTGCTCTATCTCAGAAGCGCCTGGTAGGATTTTTATCACATCTGGGGCAAACACAAACCACTGACACAAACAGGCTGAACAAATGACTTTTGTCTTAAGTGTTATGTTGTGGCTAAGAGAAAACTCTTTCTCTCAATCCTGGAGAATACCCAGAATAACCTCCACTAAACTGTGCTGGGTGGACATTTTTATCACCCAGAGGCTGTTCACTAAGTGCTCCACATAGCACAGAGATCCTTTCTTCCAGTGGCTTCTAAACGTTCTAAACTGAAAATGAAACATAACAATTACGTTAATCCCTTCTGTCAATCATAAAGAACATCACAATACACACAAATGTGCGATAGATATTTATATGTGTGTGGTTCCGTTTCTCTTTCTTTTCAAGCGGGGAACAGCTGTAGCAAGTCAAAGCAGTTTTACCCTGGGATTAACAAAATTCTTATAAAAAAACATATTTAGAAAGATTATATGACATAAACAACAAAGCCACTGATTGTAGGTTATATTTGATCCATCCCCCGGAAAACAATTTAGTTGAAATGATCAAGAAAACTGTCAGTGTCATTTTTGCTGCGAGGGGTTTGGCGTTAATTAAGAAAATATTAATGTTAATTTGAAGTTAATAAGATTTGATTTGGTAGACACGCAGACCAAGGGTACAACTAAAAGGTTGTTTTCTACACTTCAACATGTTAGCGAACATAAAACACAGAAAATGCAAACTATGTGATGTGATGTAAACTGAGCATTAGCTGAGGCGCTAACTAGCTGTTGACGGTTTACCTTGATGAGCAGCGGATATCCTTTACTCACTCCCTTTACGTGAGACGTCAACATGTTGTGTGTGAGCAGCTTCATGTTTAGAGTTACGATAATGGCGCCGGTTCAACTATGGTTGTCTAAAAATGTTGACACAGACAGCTACAGTCTACCAACGAGATACAAATCACGCTGCAGCTTTAACATGTGGACCGGAAGTACATCGTTGCATCTCTGAAAAGGTTCCCCGGAGGTGTCGCCTCGCTTCCGTTCTTCTTCTTCTCCTTGTTTAACGGCGGTTGGAAACAGGCGACAGGAGCATTACCGCCTCCTACAGTCTAGCTTTAAGTCCCGTGCTCTCTGTAAAACTAAAGAAAATTCTGAGGTTGTGTTTAATACCTCCTGAATCTTTTTTGAAACCAACACGACATTGAAAGAAAGCAGAGATGATCAAAAGTCAGTCAAAATAGTTAAGGTTTTGCACATGGAGCACAGGAAAGACCTCAGAGCATGCTGGGAAAGACCTTGCTCTCACCTGATGTTAGAGCCGGTTCGGTGTTGGATCCACGTCTAAAACTCAGACTGATCAATAAGCAAAAAGTCTTGTGTATCCAGTTTTTTTTACTGGATGAAAAGGGACACTTTTTGCTCAAATGAAAATAAAAGCTGAGAAATGTTTTTTTTCCTCACTAATGCCCCTTATACATTGTTGTATTCTATTTTGGGAGATACCCTATGTCATTTCTTGTCAAAAAATAACTTATATGTGTCAGATGTGCCAGAGTCCATGGCTCATCTCTGCAATATGCACAGTTGTCCATAGCTGCATGTTACTAAGGCCCACCTCCTCCACGTATCTATTTAAGCTCTCGGCCATTCGCAGTATTCCCGCAGCACCTCTTTTGTTCGGTGTTGTTCTGCTTGCGCCTCACTTTCATGGCTTAGTTTGTTTTGTTATGGGAGATAATGATTGCCTCTTCACTTAATCTGTCTGTAAAAATAGTGTAAGTATAATTCATGGTAGAACTCCTCTACTGAATTGCATTAGATAAAAAAGTGACAAGTGAGTCACTTGTACAGTACAACAAATCACTTGTATCTGTACAATAGTACAGATGTAAAAAGGTGCTTCTGTAATGTCATGGAGCAGAAGTTTAAAGTAATGTCTCACAGAAATATAAGTGCCACCAAATCTGTGCCTAAATACAGAATCAATATACTTGATAACACCTTAATCTAGCAATAACGAATCTGTTCATTTATGTTAACAACAAAATGTGCAGAAAAGACAGTGTTCAGTTTTTATACTCAAATTTTTTTTATTTTTTGTATTAATTTTGTATACTCCTTGTCTTTGTATTATACAGGTCACTCATACAGTTTATGATATAGTAAATAGTTATTACACATCAGGTGAAACAAGCATCAACCTGTCACCCTCACAGACATGCATCATGCGCGCACTGAAGCACACTCCCATCCACTCACACACAAAGGGAAACATATCCCTTACACTTACTGAACAGAAAAGATAAAAATGTAAAACATTTCTTTAAACCACAAAATGATTCATCCTCCATTGTCACCAGATTCACTTCGTTAACTCTTACTTTGAAAACGAGTATGACAATACTTAAGCTTACAAATACAAAAATGAATAAAGAGACAAAATAAATGCAGGAAGGCAACTAAAGACAAAGAAATGAGAAACAAAAGAGCTGTAATGTAGATAGAAGAACAAATGATTGACATCGGTTTATAAAACAATGAACAATTTACGTCCAACATGTGAAGCTTTAACAGACTCTAATGAGCTAAAAAAGCTCTATGTTATCCGGTGTTTCAATATGCATATTGTATGTATCAATATGCATATTTGTTATCTTTGTAGGAGGGAGAGTACAGGATTGAGGAAGGCAACACAAACTAGTTAAAAGGTCACTCTGCAAGGTTTATGGCACAAATAACAGCACTGAGAGAAGCAGGTGCATAGTAGGGCCAAAGCTGAACCAATCAAACAGAGTGGTGTCATTAGGTCAGGATGGAAACCTTCTGCCAAAACCTGAAACATGTTAGCAAAGGACACTTCATTAAAATATTCTCCCTGTTTCCACTGTGGGATCACTAGACAAGTACAACAAAACATGTCAACCCATCACACTGCACACACAAAGGTGAGCCGATACACGATTCAGCTGCTAGAAACTCCTTCTAGTAATACCAGATAGGGATGTCAGAATAAGAATACAAACACAGGGATTTCTGGAAAAAGTCCACATGCCTCCAAGATTCATGAGAAGAGAGAAGTGGTCTTATGAAGGTCAAACACTTTAATCGCATATTAAAGTTGACCTTTTTACTGCGAGTGCTGCTTTGACACAATAAGACCATTTTCCTTCTCTCTGCATCTTGTAAGCCGACGACAAAGACATGATAATCCCACCTGCCTTTGATTGGAAAGAAATGAAATTAAATCAGGTGAAATCGAGGGTGACATGTTTGCACAGACCGTAAAGAGAATTTGCACACTGGTGTATTACTGGTTGAAGGAATATGAGGCAAACCCATGCTGAACAAAAAACAGAACAATTTAATCTGGTACGTCCATGTATGATGGGACCACCTAACACTGGGTGTCAGTAACTGCTGTAGTAGTTAGTCACTGCTTTGTTTTTGCACTGGAGCACACACTGACTGTCATTAGTCTATACACACATTCAGATACACATTTACACCTGGATTCACTCCTGTAGCCGAGACAACTCAATAAGTCTTGCACAAACACTCATTCCTTCACATACGAACACAAAAAGCTGTCATCATTCTTGGCTGTCCTCTGTGCGCCACTTCAGGAAATCCTCCTTCCTGGCGTCAGGTTTTATCTGGTTCCGCATGCCACCGAGCAGATTGGATGTGGCTTCAGATGCCACTATCAGCGGTCGGACTACGGTGGGTGGGATCTGCCGCAGGACGCCGCCCACAGCACCAGGCAGACCCTTCTGTTCATGGCCTCGAGATGCTACATCACACAGAGTCTGAGCTGTGTCAATCACTCCCTGGAGAGCAGAGAGAGTTCAGAAACAGGTAAGTGATGAAGACAAGAAACCAAGATACTGAAATAAAGCAGGTAAACGTCACGTTTGTTAGGCTGGAAGCAGAAAAGTTTGGGCAGGACAGTGATAGAATGTAACAAGTGACATGAGGTTATACATTTTACTGTCTTCACTGTGTACTGCATCTGAAGACCAAGATTAGATCAGAAACCTGACCGAGTGTGTCGCGTAATGACTTCACTTTGTAGAAGAAAAGTATAGTTACAGCTAAGACTTTTTTAGTAGATGGTAAATGGTCTGACTTTTCTACCTAGACTGGTACTCAAAGCGCTTTACACTGCTTCATATTCACCCACACACACACACACACACACACCCACACCCCGATGGCAGCTGACCTGACACACGGAGGGTAACTTCTAAAGGTAACTAACCAAGGACACTTGGACATATGACTGGAGGTGCTGGGATTCAAACCACTGATCTTCCTATTGGCAGGCGACTGCTCTACCTCCTGACACCCCAGTAGACTGTTTGGATTCTCAGCTAACAAGGGTTGGTAATCAAGGTAGGAGGGTAAATTCGGGGACACACCTCTCTGACGGTGTCATAGGCCTTGGCGACTCCTTCCCTTAGGTCTGCAGGCTGGGCGGCCCTGCGGGGCCGGCTGGAGGGGGCTCTGCCCTCTGTGATGGCGTAGCGATTCAGAGGAGGCGTTGGGGAAAGGATGTCATACACCGTCTCTGCTGTAGCCTGTAAAAGTCACAGACAGAAACTACCATGAGGAAACAGAAGCCAGTTTGTGAATTTGTCCTTGAGTTCAAGTAATTTCATGGATCTAATGCCATGTATCAGACAGGATCTCTCTGAGCTGAGAGAAAAATATCTCATATAGTTCCTCATGCACTGAAAACTATTCACAGATTCTGTACCTGTATGGCCTGCACAAGCCTGTTGCTGAGCTCCAGAGCAGCTGATGCTGTGGAGGTGCCAAAAGATGCTGCCCCCCTCTGGAGACCTCGAATAATGCGTCCATCTTTCCTGTACTGCTCTATAGGCAACCAAAACAGATCCCTCACTCCGTGGACTGCAGATGGACAAAACGAAATGAACCAAGAGACAAAACAGGATAAATAACATGTACACGTTTAGCTGACACAGTTTTAAAAGTGTGTTTTCATCGGACATATGCTCAACTCACACAGCTGCACAACTGAGTGCATGGGGCCAACACCACCCAGAATGCCCGGCAGCTGATTCTTCCTGATGTCTGTCAGCCACTCTGTGACGGCATACTGGATCACTTTGTCAACACCAAGGAGACTAGGGAGTGTTACAGGACAAAGACTGAGAAACTGCTAAACACAAAGAAACTGGCAGTTAACAGAGATGTGTTTGTGTGATTTTGTACCCGTGTCTGCAGCAGAGCCTCTTCAGCTTCAACTCAGAACAGTTTAACTGGGCCAGACCTATCAGAATACCTGCAAATGTCCCCTGTAAAACATGGAGCAAAAATAAAGGAATGAAAAAAATAGTACCGTAATAATGACACAGAAATCATACAGGTTGCTTTATTAGGAGCAGGTGAGGCCCGGTGTTTCAGCGACCTCTCACCTGTTCGATGACAACGTGTTTGCCATGATAGTCCAGCCAGATAGGCACTTCAGAGGTGAAACGAAACTCCCTGAAAAGGACAGAGAGAAAGAATGGTCAAATCAGGAATTATAAATGAATAATGACAACCTTTATTATTCTCCTATTTTGGACTGCAGTCCTGTAAATTTGATATTATTGATATTTTTGGTGCCTGTACCGGAAGTAGATAGGCTGGTCGGAGGAGGAAGAGGAGCCAGCAGACGAGGAGCTCTGCTCGCTGAAAGTGGTTTCCACCGAAGCTGTAAGGTCTGGACCTAGACTAGCAGCTGCCTCTGCCTCCTCAGACCCCTTCTGTGTGGGATCTGCTTTCACTGTAATATAAAAAGTACACAGTAACTACAGTGTGCCTTTGCAAAACAGCAGGCACAGCGAACTAAGCAGTAATTGTATCCAACAAGTCTGGGCTGACCTTCAGTTGCAGGGTCCACAGGCAGGTAAGGGTTCACAGAGGAAGCTAGATTACTGAAAAAGTCTTTCAGGAAGAACAATGCATCCTGAAGATGAAAAAAAAGGCTGGTTAGACATGAGAGGACAGAGAAGCAGCCCAACCACTGGTCTGTCAGAGAGGCAAAAAAAGCAGGATGTCACTGCTGATCTGTAGGCTTTACTCAGGCGCATGTGGCTGTAATATACTATTATACTTTAAGAGCAGGTATTAGTCTCAGGAGCTGGAGGTACCTGGTCGATGTTAAGCCGTAGTGGCAGAAGACTGACTCGAAGACAGCACTCTGGACCACCGAGGCCAGACTCCGGACACACTTGCAGGGCCTTTACAGTCAGCTACAAAAAGAAAAATATATAATCATATAGCAGAAGTAAACCATTTCTGACTGAACCAGCAAAAACTCTCTCTAAATATCTGCGCCTCCTCATTCCTCCCTGCATCTCACCATGTTGGAGTGGGCTCGGCGGGGCATGCTCTCGCTGGTGTAGAGGTAGAGAAATTTGTTGATTTGTGAGGAGGCGAGTCGGTCTCGAACCTCCAACTCCTGAACGATGAAAACCTGTCTGGAGACGGGTTGCTCGCCACCGGGACAAACACCGATCCCAACTGCCACTGACCCATCCCCATCCTGCCCTGCTACTGCCACTGGGTAAGACTCATGCTGGAAGGACACCTGGGTGAGAAAACAGGAAGAATTTACATCAGATTTAATCATATTTACACGCGACTTTCTGAATGTGCAGTAGTCTGTGGGGTACTGGTAAAGCTGCAGATCTAAATTTGAAAAACAGTACGGATCTAAAAATAAGGGGCGGAAATACAGAAATGTCTGACACATTTGTTTCTGAAATTTGCAGAAACAAATTAATAATCAGGAAGGGCAGGTTACACTTTATATACCTTGGTGAGCTGGATCTCCATCAGCAGAGCATGTTGACGTCCGCTGCCTCCAGCCCAGCGCCAGGAGTTCTGGGGACGAGAGGAAGTGACGGAGCGAGATGGAGAACCACGGACACCTGCAGGGACGGCTCGACCTCTGTAGACAGCGGAGGAGACCAATCAGAAACAGGTGAACAATTATCATGACCATTAGTACCTACTTGTAGCCCTGTCCTTTACCTGTTTGCTTGCTGTGCATGTATGGACATGGGCTTTCCACCAAAGTCTTTGCCCCCATAGAGATGCCAGACTACAGAGATCTCCCGCAGCACCACTCTGCTCTGAGGCACTGGAAAGCGGCTAGGGGCTCCGAGGAGGTCTGAGCTGCCCCGAGGCCTCGAGTAGTGACCGTCCTTCACTTTGATGGGACCTTGGGACAGCACTGTCACCACAGGCTCCCCGTCCCTGGGCTGTAACATATCACATTGTGTAGTTAATAGTGAATTTAAGTATAAGAAAGCCCAAACAGGGCCACGAAAGCTAGAGAGACTCACAGGAATGCCCATGCCAGGAGCCTCCAGGATACAGAAGTCATCATTGTCGGTGGAGACTTCTGAGCCTTCGTCTGACATCATATCTGCCTGTGCCTCCGTTGCTGTGGCAACAAGTCCGTCAAGCTCAGAGTCCTCTGCCTGCAGCACAGAGTGCCCAGGCTTTGAGGCCTCACCAGGGAACAGGTAGACAGAAACCGGTGAGCCTCTCAGCGTGGAAGGTGAACCTGAAGAAACAGAGGCCGTCAGTTCATTAAATCATATCCATCATGCAAATCTTGTTGCAAGTGATTAAAATTGGCATAAGCACATGTGTAAGACGTATACAAATATAGCTTAGATAACTTTTCTTACACCACATTTTATTGTTGTGTTAGTAAAATTCTTTTACACAGGGAAACACTGGTCGAATTTGATTTGATTCTGTTGACTTGAACAGACTGAAAAACAGAGACAATAACTCTGCAGTACCTGGATCTAAACTCTCGTCTCTGTGGCTGCTCTTCTCTGTGTCAATTAAGGCATCAGCCAGATCGTACTGGTTGATCTCAGCTGTTTCAGCAGGAGGACAGGGCACCACAGAGGCCGGACTTTCTGACAGCTAAGACGACAGAATATCACACAGAGATTGGACAAGACATAAAATATTCAACATATCCCAGTTGATCTTTTGAGTTATTTCTCATCATAAAAAATATTTACATTTTAGATGATTCTGAATCAAAGATTTGTTCATTTTCCTTTATAAACTTTAAACATTTAGACTTTATATTTTGTAGGTTAATAAGTCAAAGCACAACAGTGTCATCTGGGTTTATATTAAGTCACCCTAGGGTAACTGCACCAACAATACAAATTAATCTAAGATGTATTTTACATTCATATGACCCTATAAAGCAGCACTCATGAATCCCTTTCCAGCCATTAACTTTAATCTGCAGTGAATAGACTTTTCTTACTGGTAATTTCTGGCCAGCAATCTCAGTGGGTGAGGTGTGCCTGGGTGGAGGGTGTAGGTCCCCCTGGGAGACCAGGTACTGCAGCAAATTAACCAGGGCAGCACAGGAATCAGCACAGGTGTGAAGGTGGACCACGTTGTTGGAGCAGCGCAGCTTAAAGAGAGGCTGAGACTGAAGAACAAAGACACAGAGCAAACATATTGAAAGTGATAACAGGGAAATCAACATAGAGCGCCGTGATGAGGAGGAATAGGAAATATATGGAATAGAGAAGAGATATGGGTGGAGAGGGAATGAAATCTAACATCATGTCCCATGTCCAACTGAAAACTGATTTAAGGCTTAAATAGCATGTTTACAATCTACAGCTGTCATTGCAATGAACCTTCATTATGGTAAAACAAATGGCTTGTTTGTGGTTTTTGAAGAAAACGTAACTAAAGTAGAATTTTTGTTTGCTTTTACATTTTCTATGGCTGGAGTCGTTTTATTGCTATTGGTAAAGAAACACACACATGCACAGAGATGGTGAGGACTCACCAGTTTGCCAGTGTCGCTGCCTTTCCATGTGGTGATAGCGAGCTCCAGCAGGTCAATGTCCAGGACACATACATAATCTAAAAAATAAAACAAACATTTGAGAAGCTGGAATCAGTGGTAAGAATGGCGATTGTGCTCAAAACAATCAGACAGCAGACAGTCTGACAACACTATTAACATCTTTTATAGACAAGTGGTTTTGAAGTAAGAGGACAGGAATAATCTGATTTAATTTTCAACAACATTAAAGTACAAAAACTTGTGAGAATAATTAACTTTTGCTCTTAATGACATTTTGTGACACTGGGTATTTTTGGTTCTTAAAAATGATTTGAGCCCTAATCCATATCAGATGTCAGGAGCAACATTTGTAAATGTTTCACGCCTCAAGATCTAATCCTCCATGGTTAAACGTGTAACTTAAACAGACTGAAACTCCTTACGCACTATAAACAGATATGAAGACATTAGAGCAACAAGTAATCAAATCCAAGAAATTCCAGCCTGTAACAAGCAAAAACATCTGCTAAACCGTTAAACATTTATCACCCCTTACCTCTCCTTAAATCAACGGCGTCAGTCTCACATTTGTCAGAGAGGTAGAGAGCAGAGTCATCCAAGATGAATCTGTGCACAACATAAAAAACACATCTCACACTAGTTTATGAAGTGCAATTCATTTGAACTAATACGCAATCATTGTGTTCAGTTTTACCTGAGGTGGAAGGTGGCTGTGTCTACAATGATATTACTGGACAGGGAGAAGGACTCTGCTGTGAACAGCACACGCAGTGGGAGATACAGTGGTCTGTGGACATAACAGATACATTTTAGTCATTTTTTGGTTTTCTTAGAGGATAAGTTTTACTTTTTTACATTTATTTTTCTGGGTTAATACTTGCATTTTAACTGGAGTATTGTTTTTGTGTATTTTATAGCTTTGCACACACAGCATCTATTGCAACTCTGTCCCTTCTGGAAGAGTGATTCCTTTTAAGACAGACTCACATGGGCCTTTACAGACTTGTAAAGTCCTCTGAGGCATAATACAAATACAAATAAACCTCACTTGGAAACGTTTTCGCCACAATTTTAGGGGCATACCTATAGTCGACGGCACAGGTAGCGAGGTGAGTGTGGAGGACAGTGATGACGGCAGGTGCTGTGTAACCCAGAATGGGATCATCAATGACATCTAGGAAGTCAACCAGCTGTAGAACAAAACACATCATTTGATTTCAACGTGTGGCGTTGCCTTTCTGCACAATCCAATCGGTTGAACTAGAATTTTTTTAAAAATACATCTGCTGTAATAAATAGATGCAGGTTAGTTTGCTTATGCAATTTGTCTTAACTTGACTACCTATAGTCCATTCCTTCTCTCTGGGAGAGAGGTTTAGCAGCAGCAGATCATTCCTGCTTAATCACTCCCTACTCTACTGCACATTCTCCACATTCATTTATTTCTATTTCTGTATTTGAATGTGGACTGTCAAAAATCAGTTTCTCACCTGCTCGTGCCAGCTCTGATTGGTTTGTGTCATGTAATGTCGCATGGTGGCACCCTGAAGTCGAAGAGCAACTACAAACTCCTTTAAGAAAACACAGCAAACACACGTGGTTTAATTTCAAACTTGAACTTACTTGAGAATACTATGTAAGGGGGCACATACCTTGACATTCCTCTGGGGGTCCAGTGTGATCTTGATGGCTGTGGACAACATCTGTGGCTCTGCTTCCCTGCCACTCACACTGCTCACACCTAATTCTGTTGGGTAGATGGTTGGGGCCAAGTGTTTTGGGGGAGTAAAGCTGGGCATCTCCAACCGCGATGGAATTGGAGTGTCTTTCACCACTGCTGTATTAGTTTAGGGAGAAAAAATGTTTGTGTAATGACCCAGAACATGGCATTAATGTATGAAAATATTACTTATATTGTAATGAATATTTATAGACGATGTGCACCTTGATGGTAGAGCTCAACCCGTTTACTCTCCACACACAGGAAATTAAGATTGGGGTCATTCTGGTGCTGTGCCACACTGAATATTTTCCCCCCTTCTAAGTCAAGAACAATTTTCCCATGACTCTGATCCTCCTGAATAAAATAAATACAATAAAATGGCAAAGAAACGCACAATTGGTAAAGGTGCATTAACTTTACATTTTGAACAGATAAACACTGAGAAAGACATGTAGTTAACTCATCAGGACAACAGAAAGGACCTAATTAAAGTCAGTGTCTTCCTAATGCTATGGTTGGCAGCCACCAAGCTCACCTTCCTATCTGTTCTGGCTTGGAGGCGTCCTTTGTTGATAATCACAGTGAGGGAGAGAAGGCTGAGGTTGTGGCTCGGTCCGGGAGCAGACTGCTGTGTCCTCCCAGACGACTCACTGGCCAAGTAGTACTGAGGCTCGTCATCTTCTGATTCTGAGTCTTTGGCAAAGAAAAAGACAAATGAGGAAAACACATTTCATGGATCAAACCTCATCCAAGCACAACACAAAACCTGTGTGACTACTGCAAGATGTTTAAAGAGGCTACTTGATATTGTTTCTCACCCAGTCTAAAAGCAGACTTGCAGAGCTGGAACTCATCGCATTGATGGTGCCTGTGGTTGGGGCTGCAGGCCGTGGGGGAAGGAGATGGAGGTGGCTCCCACATCAACAGATCATTATTAATCCTTTTAGGTGAAGATGTAATTAATACCATTTCTAATGAACTTGGACTTATGATCAACCAAAAAAAAAACAAAGCTGGAAGACAGGAAGCTTTGCCAAATTTAGAACCAGGACACCACAAATGCAAAATAAAATTCATGATGTTCAAGTACGATTAACATGCAACATCTAATATCAGATGTTGCAGCAAAGATTGAATTTGCAGCAATATAGCCATAATTAATTCTTGGTTTCTGTTTTTACTACTCTATATGTACCTGTTGTAGATGCTCTGGAAGGCCTGTTTACTGGGCAGGAGGACGTAGGCCAGCGGCAGATTTATGTCCACAGCACACTGACACTGAGCAACACACTGTGCCTGAAACTGACGCATCTCTTCTGGGTCAGCTGGAATCACCATCTAAAAGAAGGAAAGACCAGAGGCAAGGAGGAAGAGGTTAAGTCTGAGAATTTGAGATGATGGCCAACGCCTTAGTAACTTGTTCTGTGTGGCAGCACACCTCCTCAGTCTCAAACATAGTGCGGTTTGAGGAGAACGGAGAGCTGGTTTTGTCGTTGAGTTCACAGTGACTTTCAAAGACGGCGGACCCCAAGTCCCTAATTAGACCGGGGTTCATCCCACTCAGACCTGCTGCTGGGCCCTGAGCCTCAGTTCCACGGACACGCACCGATATCCTGTTCACAGAAACATGAGCGTGTGCAGAATTAGGTTGAGTATAATTCTGGTAGAGTACACAATAAAAACATTTTGTACATAAGTACATTAGAAAATGTTGGTGAAGATTCACAGTCATCCCGGTGACAATTATCTGGAAGTTGTGTGATACAAATGGACTCGCTAGACGCAATTTACAGATACAGCAGAGGCTTCATCTTGCTCATGCAAAGCTTCAATAAAACCACGGCACTGAGTTTTACAGTTTTACAGTTTAATTACTGTTTATACATAATTCACCGAAGCACCTAAATGTTGTGTATAAACAGTAATTATTGTGATCACCACGACCAACCTAGGCAGAGATTCACGGCTCCTCTTCACTCTGATACAGGGGAAAGAGCCGCCCTCCCAACCCTCGTATGACCCTGGTGAGACAAAACAGTTTAGCAAAAGCAAACTGTTTACCACACAAAATGACGCCATCAACAGTCAATAAAACACGCACAGTAATATCCAGGAGTGTGTTCTTACCATGCAGGTCAGTGAAGGAGGCCTCCAGCAGCTGGGTGAGGCAGGGAGCCCATGGCTGTCCTGGGGTGGTCTGTTCCCCCTGGAGGTCTGGGGCCTCCTGGTGCTTCAGCTCCAGCTCTGTCAGCTCCAAAACCAACGCCTCCTGCCGCACTGCCCTCTGTGTAGGAGGTCGGCGCTTGGGAAGGGGCCGCAGGTCGGGTATGGGGAATCGAAGCCTGAGGATGGCGTGAGGCGAGAGGAGAGTGAAGGAGGAGTAGAGCTCTGTGCTCTGGGTCTAAGAGGAAAGAAAGTAAAAAACCTTTTAGTATTTATTCATAAAATAGGCCGAGGCACGTTGTCCAATGAAAGCCCCAAAAAGAATCAGCA
This sequence comes from Microctenopoma steveboyesi, assembly GCA_032359275.1. NCBI lineage: Eukaryota > Metazoa > Chordata > Actinopteri > Anabantiformes > Anabantidae > Microctenopoma > Microctenopoma steveboyesi. Next base: position 12,068,269 of record JAUMHF010000002.1, on the reverse strand, counting down.
TGCATTTTGTGTGATTGTTAACCACTAAGTACCACTAAAGCTTTATTTGCTGTTGGAGAGCTGTTTATTTACTCGTACGCCTGACACAGCACAAATGCCATCGTCATTGTTGTTGTTGTAAGTATGGCACATGAACTCTTGGGAGATTGCCTGTCAGTTTGGCTCCCCCTGTATGAAACGTAAGCTGTGGTATACCACAAATCAGGAGGCTCACTGTCCCGTAGGGACATGCTGGTAGACTGTATGAATAACTTTGCTCTCAAGACAGGTACAATACAATGTATGTGTTGATGGTTCATGTATTTCTTTTATAAACCACATTTTCTGTTTTAACTGGGTTACTTGTGTCCATTTTTAGGGCCTGATCTATTGGTAATTAGTTTTCCTTTAGAGCGTAAAATACTTGTGGGGTTCCACCTGTGCAAGTCCGGGTCCAGCTGTCTGTGTGGGACAGTGGCTGAAGGCTTTGCTCAGGCTCCCCAGACGACTGAAGATGTCCAGGTCCAGCTCAGATGTTAATTCTGCCAGTTCCACGCGCACCACACTGTCCCGCCGCACAACCCGCTGTTTACCCTGCCAACACAGACACACAAACACGACATGTTTCAGGAAGTATGAAGCATTGCGTGTGTCATATCATCAGTGAGTTAATTTCATAGTCCATTTTGTTTGATTAAGTTTTTCTAACTGTAACAATTTTAAATTTTAAAATTATTGTTTAATAAACAGGCCCCTCTAGCAAATAAGGGATCTATATCTATATACACAAGGGACCCATATAAAGGTTAGGTAAATTAAAAGGAATGAATATTACACTATGGGAGTAGTGACTTCAGTGACTCTTGTCAGTCCTCACACTCCCACCTCAAACACCAGCCAGGTGTTAACATTGGAACACTAAATTAATTCACTACTACACAAATAGGCATTATTTATACAGGCACAAATAACGTGCCCTGCAAATAAAGTGCGAGTTTACACAGGGTTTTGCACTTTAACAGGCACATATGAAGTCACAGTGTATATGTGTCTAAATACACACCTTTCGTATGTTTTTTTCACTGAGGCTGTAGTGTACTTGGGCACATGGTCTGGCTGCAGTTCCAACTGCAAACATACCAGCTTTCTGGAACTGAAGCAACTGGAACGAGACACAAGGAGGCGTCTGCTTTAGGTGCTGACAAACCTAATATAATTAAGTTTAGTTTTTCAAAAAATGTCATTAACATTTTCGTCCTAACAATGAGAGGAAAAACAGATCAAATACTCAAGAATGCAGACTTTAACCTGTTTCTTAGCACTTATATGCCAACTTAAGATCATGTAAACACAGTGACTGAGCTGTTTTGTCCAACACACTGATTATGTGAACACATGCTGCAGGTTCTGTTTTCACTGGCTGTAAGGAAAATATAATGACCAAAAGTGACCAGTTTTTTCAGTCACATTTTCTACCTCACTGTACTCTGGCTTTCCATCATTCCAGAGGCACTCCAACAGCTCCAGTCTGCTGAAGGAAAGGTCAGAGGTCATGGCTCGACATTGACGTCTTCCACTCCGCATCTCGCATGCAACCTGCACCGCTGCTCCAGTCAGTCTAAACCAAAGGACACAGAACACGTGAGAAAGAACGTGCAATCACTCTCTGCTAGACGCCTGCAGAACACACCCACAACAGGTGTGTACTTATGTGTGCTGAATGCAGTAAGAGTGTGATACGATGTACAAAACGCAGAAGTGAGGTCAATAACATGATCAAAACAACAACAAAAAACAATTCATCTGCATCTGTTTGCTGCTCCCTATAATATAGTTTAGGTTTCACAACTTTGTCAACTGAACCTTTTCACATTTGTATTACATTTTTAAATTCCTCAAGCCTATTTAAAACCAACTAGGTAAAATTAATGTAAACTTGTGATAATTTTTTTTCCTACCTGAGATGGGAATGTGGGCAGGCCTTGACAAAGCCACCTCTTAGATGATTGAAGTCTCTCTCGCTGAACATGCTGTCCTTGAAGAAGGCCAGCTCCCGGAAGAACACCTGAGACACCTGAGCCAATGATGAGGCTCCATCAGACTTAGAGGAGGGATCCTCCTGCAACAGGGTTAGGATGAGCCCACCGAGCGTCAGACGCAGCAAAGCCTCAGGCTTCAGTTGCTCTGTCTGGCCGCTGTGTGAGCGTCCTATAAAGAAAGATTTGAGGACAGACTTATTTAATGACACTAGGTCACTAGGCTTTCTTAATTAAGATGCAAAGAAAGAAAGGATTTTTTAATATTACAAAAGCTGTTACCCAGCACTGCAGTTGATCTTACCTCTGGTCCTACTATTGGCGTTGGGCAAACTTGACAGGCAGCCCGCTACAGGATACCTCCTGTGACAGTTCACTAGGCCCTGGCAGGAATTAAGAAAGAATTCAGATGGCTCACACTTATTTACAACTATTACAACTATATTCACAATTTCCAGTGTTTGTTGAGCATACATAACTCAATTATTTCGTAACTGTATGAAGGCAAATGCGACAACATTGAACGACACAAATTCTATTGTTGGCAAGTGCTAAATGCTTAAACTAAACATACGCACAAATACACTCACAGGCTGTGAGAAGCTGGTGAGACTGTGTGTAGAAGACTCCATATCACTGTCCGACAGCTCACTGCCAGAGCGCACAGATGTCACGCTACTGCTCATCCCAGCAGGACCCATGGAATAAAACATTTCTGCAGAAACAAGCACACAGTATGGCAAACTTGCTGTACAGTACTGCATACTAGCATGTACACATGGCTGCAAGGAAAGAAGTTTATGTTAGCGTATGCTTAAAATCATGCAAAGATTGCAGCCTGTTCACTATTTGTATACATTAACTGTATTTTTGGTGTGGTAAAATCATGAATGCCTCATTTGGCAAGGAACCACTTCATATAGACATAAAATGTAATTTAGGCCTGTTATTTGGGTTATGATGTAAAGACAGATTATAATTATATTGAACTTTGCTGTACTGTGTACCTCCATTCTCCATGCTGGTGATGTAGGGCTCCATGTTAGGATCTTCGTCCCACTCCCTGTCTCTGGGACTGGAACCCAGTTGCTTACTGAGGTCATCCTCAATCATACGCAAGTCATCCGAGTCTAATGGGCGGCTATGTATTCCTCCACACTTTGTCTCTGGCTCTGGGGGACAGAAGACGGAGAAATGTATTTATGAAAGTATGCAAGTGTGTGTGTGTGTGTGTTTGTGTGACAATGCAATCAAGGCCAAGTACAACCTCAGCTAGGTCCTCCTAGCCTTTCTACTATTATATATACATAGAGAAAAGAATGCATGCATGATGTAAATTAACGTTGTGACTTCATGAAGGAAATCATTAATATCGGGGGTATGTTTTAATAATCATTCATGGTCCTTTGGAGTTTTGCTATCGCTCTCTAAGAATCTTTTTAGTAATTTAATTGTGAACAAAAGATTATGTGAAAGGATTGTCCAGTTTATTACTTAAGTATTTAAGTACTATTTTAAGTCCTGAGCATAATCACAATAATATGTCAAAGTGATTTTGTCACCGTAGTATAGACCAGTGCCATGGTAACACATGCTGTTTATGCTATTACCCATAAACACATGCATAGATCACAGATTCCGGTTTACATTTCACATCAATCTGTCAACTGTGGTCAGAATTGTGTTAGAATCTGGAGCATTTAAATTGAAAAAGCAGGTGAAACTATGGCTTTGCATTAGTTTATATACATTAAATCACAGTATAAGTGTACCATACCAGTGTCTATGCAGAGGGCTGCTAGCAGGTCTGTCAGGTGGGTAATTTGATTGGGAGACAGCAGCATGTGAACACAGCCCACCTTCCCGTCTAACTCCAACTGAAGCCCATATTTAAAAAGAAGAAGTTATTATGAGAGTACAATATAATCTTATCCTTTGTAGACAAACCATGAGACACACACCTTTGGTCCAGGTAGCATGTCGTTCTGTTTGATCTTTACAGTGGTCTCGATAAATCCAGAGCAGCTTCCAATGAGCAGTGGCTGAGACGGAGGAAAGGTAGGGGCTACCTGTGGCTTTGCTCCTTCCTCTTCCTCCTCATTCTCCTCTTCATCACTTGCCGTGGCTGAATCTGGGCGCTCCTCCTCAGGAGGACCCTACAAATGAAAACACATCCTTAAGCATTTCTGGTTATACTATATACAGAGAGGGTCCTAACCAGGGTTGGATTTGTTAGAGATATTTTGTGTATGGTGCCCATCACCTGTATGTTGCCAGTGCCGTCATAGAACAACTGAACAGCGCTCAGCTGGAGGATCTTGTGCAGGAAGGCAGGTGGCTGGTGAATGTCGACGGGCACAGCAGTCTGACTGGCTGGATCTCTCACTGCCTCGTCAAAGTACTCCAGCCTGGAGAAATATTGTGCAAACAAACACACAATATACGTAAACAACAACAAGAAGTTCTGCAGTGCACGCTATAAAGCTGCACTTGCCTTTCTCAGAATCTTGAGATAATGTCCCAAAACAGCAGCTTTTGAAATAAAGGCTCGCCTGCTGAACTGTCAATGTGCTCCTGCTTCATCGTTAGTATTGTAAGTTTGTAAGAACATCTTCTGAAATCAAGTACATGGGACATAGTGACTCTAAAATGAAATAATAATTGTTAAAGAGTGGGGAAAGCTCGTGCTTCTGCTGTTATGCATGCTAAATGTATCTAAGATCATCATATCATTTTATTTCTATAATTTCTTCTCCCAGCTTGGCTGGGATATGTTCAATAAGTAAAATCAATAATACACCTGCCAATACTGAATCAAGCTTTACGCAGAGACTTTCTGACAATATCAGCCCGAGAACAGCAAGGTAATAACCGAGCAAGGGCCTCTTCTCCTTATCTGCTGATGAACAGAAAGGAAACGTAATCTAATTCTTGGCCTCCATTTTGCTCTCCTTTTCCTCTAACAGTAATATACAGTGAGAGAGTCACAATATCACTGATCACTGAGAAAGACACATTTTAACACATGTGATTGATAGAATGTGAATTAGAGCAAAACATGAGCTGAGGGTGTAAAAACTGATAATTGCATTACTAGGGTAATAAGTGGTGCAGTGTTTCAGCTTATTCTGTGTAGCCTTTTGGGGTTTTCTTTTGTTGTTCTGTTCAAAAATGCAAAAAGGTTAGATTCCAGAAAAAAAACATGATCTGATTTAGTGAATGATGCACTGATTTTAATACAATAGTTCTTAATTATATATTTTTAGGTCTCTCTGAGTTGAAATCACAATGATTATAATGGTTTTTGTTTTAATAACAGAATAAATAGCCCTTGTGAGGAATATTCTACCACCAAAGAAAACAGACCAGATTAAAGATGTAGGAAAAACTAATTTCTGTTTCATGTTAGAACTGCTAGACTTTTATATAAACGTCCTTCCCACTTCTGTTATAGTTATATGTTGTGTTGATATTAAAAAGCATTGTGCTCACTATGCCTTATGTAGAATAAATCATATGAGTCTGCTGAACCCTTTCACATTTCTATGACAGTTAATAAGAAGGCACCTCAGGTAAGACTCTCTTTAGACACGTTTTTGCTAAGTGAACTGCAAGAATTACCTTTGAAGTTTGATTTTTACAATTGCCTCACAAGCTGCTTTCTTTTACAGTGATTCAGTGACATAAATTATTATGTCAATCTGTTTTACATTTTTTTTGAATAATGAATGTGATAAAAATATAATTAACTATTGAATCTATTAACACTTATAACAAAGAGAACACACAGTATTTTAAACATACAAAACAAAAGGCACAAAACAAGCAGGACAAGCAATAATCTAAATGTCGTTCAGTTTAAAAATGGCTTTGTTGTTATCCTTGCAGGGTATGCATGCAGCTCGTTTCCTTAAGTAATTATAAAAATGTTTCTCCAACCTACCGTTTGATGTGCACTTCTAAGGCAACACCTGTTTCAAGGTCCAGGGGCTGGTGTTCGATACGGACAATAGTGTCTAGAAAGGTGACTTTAATACGTCGAAGTACTGCAAAAATACAGTAGAGCAGAAACATGCAAATGTTTATTATCATGAATAAAACATTTTCACTTTTTAGCTGTGTGTTTGTTTAGGCTGTTTTTAACTGTGGAAAGAGCTCCACAAATATTCAGGGTGTGCGTTATCAATGTGAGTAATGCTGACATCCGCCACTATAAAGTGACGTGCACCATTGACTCACCGGTCTCTATGGTTTGTGCAAACATCTCCAGCCCCTCCAGTGGGGCAGGTGGCTCTTCGGATGCCTCTGGCGGGTCTTTCAGGCACTCCTGAGCAAGTTGCATGCTGGAGGTCATACTTGATGACCAGCCTTGGGAGTCCCAACCCCCACCTGAGTGCAACCAAAACCACATGATTTCGTCACTTGTATATTTCGGTGCTGATGTGAAGACAATTTATGACTCACACTGTTACAGTTATTATGTCTATTCTAGTCTTTTGTGACTATTACACAAAAATGTGTTTTCACATCTGACATCTGGTACCAGTGTTAAACCTTCTCTGTTACTTTACTCGACCAACCTTTACCCAGCTATAATAATTCTGATGGCTTTGTAGGAGGCTACTATGTCTCACACAGTGTTCTTCTCTACCCACCACAACTATACCATCATTCACTCATTCAAGAAGTTGTTTTTAAGTTAACTTACTGGTCCGGTACTTGGGTCGACATGTTATTTGAAGACCAGAAACTAGCAAGGTGCAGTGATCAGTCAGAAGAGCTTGCCATGGAATGGTCACCTCTATGCTGCTCACAAAGCCATCTACTATCTCAAGAGGAGCCCCCAGAGACTCCAAAAGCTCATTGACCGCCTGGATCAAGAAAGAACAAGTCAAAAAGGAATGATTAAGAAATAAAAAGTGAAACAATAAGTAAACTGGTTTCATTTTCTCTTACTCTGAATAGAAGGGCAGTTATTAAATCAAGTGCAAAATATCTAGACGCGTAGGGGAGATGCAGCTAGTCAAGTGGTCTTGCAATGAGTTTCCCATAAGTACAGTTCCACGAAGAAATGCGAGCTAGGCTGAGAGTATGACGTTGGAATTGTTATTGAACTCCAGTGCAGTTGCGAAACAGTCAAGAGTGCATGGGTCCGACAAAAACACCCTATGGCTATAGCTGTAGTGGTGGAAAGTTAACAACCACCCTTCTCTCTTCATCGATACTCACCCAGACATCGAGGTTGATCTCCTTAATGACACCGCTGCCTTTGTACAGGTCCAAGCCCAGCTGGTCGAGGCTCAGTCGTTCCTGCAAAAAGTGACCGAGGTAGTGCTGTAAAAGGTACCGACAGGCCCGCTTCTTGATTGAGCCCGACCAGGGGAAAAGCCAGCGAGACATAGGGCCAGACAGAGTGGGAGAGGGAGCGAAGAGGTGGCGGAGAACGAGTGCGAGAACAGTCCTCTGGCAACTGCATAACACAAGCTAACACAAAGTGTTCAAAACAAGGAATGAGCCGCAGCTAGCTACAGGGGGCTAAGGAAGGGGCAAATCGTAACTAGTTCTCCTCTAGGCTTGACACAAAAACTACTAAATTATTTGTGTCAGGACCGACGAGCCTCCCCCGTTACTTGACGAAACGTTACTGGATTTGACGATAGCTGTTTCGGTTCATATTTTCGGTACGTTTGGGTCGAATTGAGGCGACAAGTCCGACTGGTGCGTACCTCTTGTTACAGGGTTGTTTATTGTTATCATACGCCAACTGATGGTATGGTGGCGACGTCTGTGCGTCATGCGCCACCGTGACGAAAGACGTAGCCTGAAAAGACACGTGGCGCCATCTTTGTGAGGTCAACATTTGTTCCCACAACACAACGTCTTGAAACATATCTGAGCAGCATCAGACTCAATAATCTCGTATTTATATTCAAGTCAACATATAATTTGCACTCACTTCCGAAATAATATAGTTTTATACCAATTTACTTCCTACATTTTTGTGAAAATATTAAAGGCTTCTATGTTTTGTTTATGAAATAATTATACAGGCAGTGTTAATTTATACTTATGATACCAATAGAGACCACGTCTAAGAGTACTTACTATTCATTATCAAGTAATTACTTCTATTCTAAGAACCAGAGGACATTACATTTGCAGCTACAGGAAATATTAAGAGTAAAACGGTACCCTTATGCGTATATATGCTTGACATTAAAAACTAGATTTCTGCAGATTAAAGTTAAATGTTAGTTATTATAGGCAAAATTGTATCTTTATACATGCACACAATTTTAATATTTAGATACTGTAGTAAATATCACTTCTTCAGTCTCTATTGTTAGTGCTGGTGGTAAAATCCAATTCTGAGTGCATGATAAACCAAAAAAGGCCAGAAAAGTGTTCCTGTTAGGAGCTAGGAGCAGACACTGGGCTGTTAAAACAACAGTTCATTCGCAAGTAAACTTGATCTACATTCTTTTTATTAAAACAAATACCAAACAATTGGAAAAACTGAAGCATAAAACAAACAGAAGGATAAAACAAAAGCCATAAATAAAATAACTGCAGATTTTATTTCACAGGAAGTGTTATAGAAGTATTTAATTCTTCATTTTAAGAACGCAACATCGGGGATCTGGCCTTCAGTCTGGAAAGAGAAAATAGGGAAAATGTTTAGGCCAGGCTATAAGTATTATCACACCTTCGTAGAAAATCAAACAATTATTTGTGTTACCTTTAACTGTGTGAAGATTTGTGCCGCCCTGTTGAAATCCCACTCATTGTCTTGCAGACACCTTTTGACCAGAAAAAAGTATTTTAAATTAAAAGAAATATATTTTATGCAAAACTGCAAACACTCATATTCACCAAAGAAAGGCTTACTTTTGGGACCATTCTAGGTTCATGCCAGACTTCTGGGAGAAGGCTGTGAGCATCTCCTGCTGCTGTGATGTGAGGGTGGGCACAGGGCTGGAAGATGGAGTCGGAGCAGGAGCAACAAAGGCTCGACGAATCTCCTCTGTTGTGGCCATTCGGATGAAAAGCTGGTCATTCACGATACACAATCTGGAAGAAGAAAACAATGGCTTCTGAATTTTCCCAGGTAATTAAGGAAGAGTTACATTTCTTTTATTGGGTTTCTGACACATACAGGCCACTGCTAGGGTTATACTCTACTACCTAGAAACGCTGTTCACTTAACAATACACAACACACAAGTATCTGAAAACTTTATTATGTATTAAGGTGTATGGCCTCATGATATCAATATTTTGGTCTTAAACCCAAATATGTACAGCAGAAGGGAATTTGTAGAACAAAGAGTTAGCTTTGCAATTTCAATGTTAGAACAGAGAGTATATAAAACTAGTAAATGAATTTCCTGGTAAAGAAAATACTGAATCAAGCTAATTAAACCACATACAAAATATTTTGGAAAAAAGATGGCTGATACTCCCCAGCACATAAGACAAAAATCTATGTCTTCATGTACAGATCATTTATTTAACAGTTGTTACTACTATGTTACTATAACATTTCCTCAGGGAAGAAATAGGAAAATGATTAAAACCACAGGGAGCTCACTAGACCTACCCAGAATTCCCTGCAGGGACTGTGATGAAAACTCGAGAGAAAGCCATGGTGGAGTCTCTGGATTTACCGTCGACAGCAACTGAAAAACAGAAATGACAAAAATGATTAACCGAACAACAACAAATACTTGCAGCAAATGAGGACAAATTTTAAATCATTATGATCTTACAGCTCACCTTCTTTGAAGACTCCACTTACTGTAAAAGAAAGTAGTGTGTTCTGTAGACATAAAACAAGAGTTAATACTAAAAAATGCTTCATAGTGGGAGGAAAAGAACAATAACAAGTGCTCAACAAAAGTACAAAATAATCTCACCGTGTAGGTGTTTACATCGACCGTGAAGGACGCAATGTCATGCTGAGTTTTGGGAAGCTCATTGAGAAAAGCCACCACATTCAATCGTGTGTGCTTCAGCAGTCGAAACCGCATTGCTGAAGGTTGCAAAATGCAGAGGGGAAAACATCAGTGGGCGCCCAACAATTACAAAAATGTTCCTTGTGATAAAACTGCGAAGTAAGTATATAGCACAGAAACTCACTGGAATCTTTGATCCTCTTCAGGTTCCGGCTGTCTTTGTGATATTCTCCCAGACTGCTCCTAAACACCAGATGGAGAATGAGTGGGATCATGGACAGAACTAACCAATAAACAGGAAAAAAATCTTTGATCAAATGATCTAATAAAATCTCTAAAAAAAATCGCATGTAAAAAATCAAGCGTTATCACACATTATCAATATGTTAAACGTACGTAGAAACATGTTCTTGTGTATTCTTACCTTGATGGGTTTTGGGTGGAGTAAGGTGTAGTGAGGGATAATGACGCGCCATCATGGTAAGCATCGAGCAGTGGTTGTCTGTTCCCCGAGTCATATATGCTGTAGTACCTGCAACACAGTCAGATGTTACAATGGTTAGTGTTTGAGTGTCCCTGTGTGCCCCTTGTTTCTCCAACCCTTTTCTGGTACTAAAGCTAAAAGGAGCACTTACTAATTTCACTTTACACTAGAGCCATTTTGCAGAAACACTATAGAACAGGCAACAAACTTATAAATACAAAAAAGGTAAAGACTCACTGTTGCAAGAAGTGTAGGATGAGAGCCTTGATTTCATCTGAGCCAAAACAGCTGCCCTGGATTAGAAATGGAAAAACATTTGTCAGCCACATAAAGGTGACAGAAAAAGGAAGACAGCGCAGCATTAACCTAAAGAATTTAAACTGCATGTTTCGTGCACCAGAGAAGTCATCAATGTCAGTGTCAGTGAAAACAATCATATGACATGTAGAAACCTTGCTGGGGGGGATTGTGGTGGGCGTTTCCACATCGAAGCCAATTGGTGGTGGGAGGTCATTACCATCCTAAAAACCAAGGACATCTGAATGAAGATACCCGAGACATGACGGACTGATGTGCATTAAAGTCTTTGATGACAAAAACATGAGAAACATGTTGACTTACCAGCTTAAGAAGCCGAGGAAACCTCTGCCGCACAGCACTGGTGCAGAAAAAAATATATAGAAATAAAAACCAAGAGCAGAAAGTTATTATCAAAAACCACCACACACACACACACACCATTGGAGCTAAACCATACTCGGTACCGAAGATACCACGGCAAGTCACACCTGCGGGCCCGTTTAATGTACTTTTCTGCCTTTCAGTTGTAATTTTAAACCACTGCTACACTCAAGAATACATGGGAGAACACTAGGATATACTTCATTAAAAATTGAGCTTAACTACAAGCAGGGTCTTAAAGGATTTTTCATTGCACAATTGGACTACTGTCCATGCTCTTATCTTCCATTCAGCTTCATGCTGTGCCCTTTGATGCTTCACCCATCCCAGTGTACTTACCAGCAGGTATACTCACCCTCTCCCCCAATATGAAGATATACACAGATCTGACATGGGGAAGCAACACAAGCACACTTCTCTAAGAGCACTCACATACAAAACATGCAACGACCCACAATCTACCAGACTGTGCTGAAAACCAGCATAGACATCAGTTTTTAATTAGTAAATTGAAGAGGTTATGCATTGCTGGGAGAGAGGTGGTTACCGCCAGTCTCGTCTTAACTTCCCCCAAAAACTCTCGTCAAGATGTTGAGGAAGAGATGAGTCAACGTCACCAAAAAACAAAACAGGATCTGGTTAAAAAAAAATTAAGTAACATTTACACAGACACTAGGCACAAGTAGTTTACTATTCAGAAGAGGAGCCAATGATAAATCACTACTGGTCGCCTGAGTGACTTTGTCCGTGTCAGCACCAATGATTATCAGCAAAGAAAGACAACCTTAGGACAGAGCTTTACAAAAAGCACAGCTGGCCTCAAAATGAGCTGGACCCAGTAGTCCCACCATTCATCCTACAGTCTCTCCCATTGCTGTGCAAGCAAAGCAGTTATCGGTTAATATTTTACAGTAATGCTCAGTGACGCTTAATTTGGGCCCAACCCTCTTGTTACAAAGGACCTGGGAGAGCATTACCTTTTGAGATACCCTGGTAATTCTCTACTCTGTTGTTTAATATTGGAGCTTTGTTGTATTGGTCACAGCCACCAGAAACCAGAGGAGGAAGATTTTCCACCCCCGCCACTTGATTGATTTCAGGCAAAACTGAACTTCAATTTCAGTTCACAGCATAGTTAGTTAGGGGCATTTGCCAAACTCTCCACTTCATTCACTGAACAGTTGAGGCCTGTTTTGGGCCAAAGAGAACCAACTAGGTGGAGGAGATGGAATGCTTTTGTTTTTGGCTCATCTTTGACCACTGACACATAGCCCACTCCACCTCAGCCCAACGACTATTCCTGTCGAGTCCCATCTTCTGAATTTCTTCTCATCACATTGTCAGTGAGCCAGAGCTCACAGGGACTGAGGCCGAGTAATCGTGACTGTGCCTGCCTTAGGTTGTCCCAGGGTTTCAAGGTGGGATCTTACCCGTCATGGGCTATCCAGCCTTCCATACTCGCCTGATACAGGGGGCCGAGTGGGCAAGGGTGCTACGAGGGGAGGGGAATCATTGGCTGTGTATTTTCTGTTTCGTCCAAATATTTTTCAACACATCTGTGGACTGCCCACTGTTCCAATAAACAAGATACACTGTTATACAGTAGTGCTCAAGACCATTTATTCTATTTATATTATTAAAAGTTCAGAATTAACTAAATAGAAATGCGTGTTTTAATGATCATTTTATCATCTTATATTATCAGCAATGTGATGGGTTTTTACAGCAGTCTAAGGGATAACTAGCCAGGATGTCAGCAGGGGAGCGCTGGGTACAGCATCAATAAGAACCATAAAACAGAGCGAAGCTTGGAAGGATGCCCCACAGAGAACATAACTGGCAGAGAAACAATGGCTGCTCAATCTGGAGAGTTAAGGTAAGCTGAAAAAAGCGGTAAAAGGTATTCTCAGCAATTTCTAAAATTAGGAAATGTTGAGTTTGAAGTGTGAAAATATTAATCACTGAGTGAGGAAAAAAACATGTAAAACAAAAGAATAAGGAAAACAAAGAATGAATGACTTTTTTCTACTTTCGACCATATACACATGCACATGTACACAAACAGTACAGCTGGTTCATCATTGATTGCTGGGGAAACCATTTTAGTTGTTGTAAAGGCACAAAAAATACCACATACAAACAACATAGATCCCATTCTTTTGTAGCACATCCCTGCAGACCACCATACAAGAAAGAGGCGTCTCCTCCCCTCACCCCACAAAATCACAGACTGACCTGATGTATGATGCCTGATCCTTGAAATGGTTACACAGAGGGTTCCTGTTCAGCCACAGCTCCACCAACTTCAGGCCTTTTACCTTGTCCAACTCCCGGTCTGACTTCAACTGGACAATCACAAATAAACAAAAGGGGGTGTGAGGATGTAAAAGCACTACAGGCTGAGGGCAGCGTGTTATTCTCCACCCTGACTAAGCAGTCATTTACCTCATTGTGGGATAGGTTGAGTGTCTTGAGATTAGGCACCTTGGTAACCAATTCAGCAAGTTCATCTAGTTTGTGAATGCGGTTGTTACTCAGGTTCAAACAGGTCAGCTGGTTGGGACACATGCATAATTACACTTACATTGATTACTTAAAAGCAGCTGGCATGTCTGTCTATTTTACGGCAACAGCAATCAATTTGTTTAACAGCAAAATAATAAAATAAATCACCCACGGTACATTACCTCTGGAATGTTATCTTCAATGATTTTGAGGACAGCTTCCATGTTTGTCTTCCAATTCAAGACTATTTCAATGTTGTGGGACACCAGGTCTATCACAAAAATAAACAAGAATCAAATTATTAAATACAAATTTTAAAGTGAAGAAGGATTTATTGTAATTAAAATAGGATCTAGTTCAACACCAGACTGCAGCAAGCTGCCAGTTTAGTAGATTTAATTATAAAAGCTGTAACATCTAAATACCAACAGCCAGATATTTAAGTGATTCCACCGGTCTTCAACGCTGTGTCATACATTGAATGTAGGTATGTGTAAGTAATTAAATCATAGATTACCAGGGTCTGTACGGATGTTGTTCAAATCCAATGCTTGCTGAGAGCCATCAAACCGTTTTGCCATGCATTGCTGTGAATAAATCATCAACATGAGAAATGCCATCTCAAAACCTTAAACCTCTCCCAAACACTTTTGATAGTAAATGATGGACAATAAAATCTAAACTACAGTATCTATGAGACTTTAGTCACCATAGACACAGCTGCATTCATCCCTTTCTAGAATTTATTAGCTCACCTTCAGGTGCTCCAAATGTTCAGGCTTCAGGTCAGACAGAAGGAAAGATGGAGGAGCACTGTCATTTACGTGCACCTCCACCTTCAAGAAAACAAAAATCAAGTGATAAAATATTGATTAATGAACAGTGGCGTGCTGTACACATCACAGTTAAGATGAATAACCATAAATTACACTTATTGTAAAGAGGTAATTGAGGTTCTAACAGATGGCAGAGGTTAGCATGATCTCATGTGCACAAGAAGAATGATTAGGAATATTAGTCTTAATGCAGCAGTTAAGAGTGAGATAATCATATTTACCCCAACATACCTTATAACCATCTGTGTCTGTGATCTTATGAGAACACTTGTGCAAAGCACTGGCAGCAGCAGAATCATCCACGTAGAAATGGACCCTGCTGTGATCAACGTGGTACTGAACATACAGGAGAAAGAGATTTCAGTTTAATGTAGACAGATGATTTACAAATACATGTACCTTTACATATTTGTACAGTGCATGGTGATGTGAGATGGGGACTCAAGATACCCTTTAAACAGCAAGTAAGAATTTAATAATTAAAACAGATGATGACAATATATAAATATATGTGCACAGAGCTGTAAACCCAAACAGCAAAGTTGATTTATAATTTGCAATCAAAAGACAGTGCTGAAGCTCACCTGTACAGGTGTGTAGGGAACTGTACAGATGTTTTGAATAGATGTCAATAACCATTTCTTGTCGTATTTTCTTCCATGTGGTATCTGTCAGACAACAAACCAAATTGTGATCCCATTTGATGAGTTACAGGGTAAAAATGTATATGTCATTAAGTGGCTGTTATGATACACACCGTTATTTTGTACCAGCCTGTCCGATTCTTGCCTCCTACTCCACTGCTGCCTCCTCCATTTCCTCTGTCTCCGCCTCTGAAACCACCCCTACCTCCTCCTCCTTTGCCCTGTCGCCTGTCCCTGTCAAAGCGCCCATCGCCTTTCCGAAAGGGTCTTCCATACGGGGTGCTTAAAAGGGGAGAATAAAGCTACATCTTAACACAATACTCAATACTTGTGTTTCAGTCAGCAGAACCAGGGTCTGAATCAGTGCCTTTTCCATATAGATGATTTTCTCTAAGAACTTACCTATTAGTAATACAAGTATACTGCTGTTGCAACAATTTGTATTAAGTGACACTAGAACGTATTGTCTGACCTGATTCATGTGCTGGCAAAAAAACAGGCACAGAAATTAAGGGAAATATGTTTATTGGTTAGAAGTTAGTCTACACACTTACAATCTATGCTGTGAGCTGTTGTCCTGAGAGCCATCACTCATAGTTACATCTCCATCTGTGTCTTCAAGTCTAGACCGTGGTCCAGGACCTCCAAAGCCTCCTGAGTGGCTTCCTCGTTGGCGGTCTCTGCGGGACCTGTCATACGACCGACCCTTGTGAGAACCTCTGCCTTTACGGTTGCGAAACTGTGGTGCAGTTCTATCATCATGTTCTAAGCAAGAAAACAAGATATTTATAAGTTAGTGACATAAAAGGGATCACGTGCTTAAATATAAAACAATAAGTTCAGGCATACTTATACAATTGTGTCAGTACATAAATTCAAGAATTAAAGTAAAATATAGAACATATATACTTTGATGGGACACAAGCAGCAAATTAGACACAAGTATTGAATCAATACTCTCACATCTTAAACCCTACTTTTAGCTATTTAATCTTTAGAAAATGTTTTAAGCCTCCACTTTAAGCCACTGAACGTTGCCTCGTTAAAATCTGTGGTACCTGTATTCGATGGAGACCATCTATACATGGCATCAAACTCTCTAAAAATAGTTATATAGTGCAATAATAATAATACAAATCCAACAGTAAGTAAATACATGGGGCCATTAACATCTCTATAGCGTTATATAACGTTACCTCCTGGGGTCACGAAATCTGTGCTTCTGACCTCTCTCTTCACCATAAAATGCTCACGGTCTGGTGAAAAGGGGTAAAAGTAGCACAGAAGAGATTAAGGTTGTAGTAAAAATGTATTCTTACCGTTGTAGTACTGCCCGCCATCCGCCATATTTCTGGAATAGTGTTAACGTTAGGTAAAAAAAACACCACCCTCAATGGAAAAGTAAGATTTACGAAGCCTCGCTTTTCCTTTCACAAAATACCAAGACTGTGTCGTAAAACAATCGCAAACATCCCCAGTGGCACAGAGAAAACACAAAGGTTACCACGACGTTATCGTGGGGGGTTTCTCTTTAACTAGCTGTTAGCCTAGCTAGCTTCTTCTAATGTGCGTTGGCTGAAGAGAAGAAAGCGGAAACACCACTTTTATCTTCCGGTACAAGTACACGGCGCCGAGAATTTAAGCTAAAGTATTTTTTCTGTGTGCCTGGTCCACAGAGAAAATGTTTCTTAAGATAGACATGACGCAGAATAGTAAAAACATCGCTGAACCTGCAGGCAATGCCAACCCCTTAGCTTTGTGTCGTGTTCAGGCGCTAGCTAGCTAACGTTAGCATGCACATGTGTAACACAGCTGAACTTACGTCCGTGAAGTTTTCGGCACAATAAGCTATAAAGTTCCTGTAAGGAGCCATAACGGGCAAACGTTCAACCACGTAGTTACTAACCGACAATAAACACAACACAATGACAGTTAGAAGGGCAATACGTTTGCTTTTCCGTTAGTCGCGATTTAAATGTATGCAAATGTAGCAGAGAGCTTAACAAAACTGTACTATAGAAAGCCTCCAAGGATAATTAAAAATACAACTAAAACCTATCTATTATCTGGCCACAATATGCTTCAAGACGTATAACGTGTTGTATTCATGTTTCATCTGCATTCATACGTTAATTCGTGTATAAATACTGTGACAGTTTATTTACTTGTTCTCACAATATTTCACATTACTTTTAAGAAAAAAGTCACCAACAAATATACCACTCATTTATTGTTCCTCTGATATAGTATTCCCCTTTAATCTGAACATTAACTTCACTTAACATTTTGATATAGAGAGGTAACGGTCAACCCAATCTGCATCAAATCATTAACATTATTAATAGCCTCAGGTTAAAATTTTCATTTAATTTTAAACCAGTAACTAAGTCAAATTGATGTCCAGAAAAATCAAGCGATGTACTTGGTTCTTGATACACAACATTAAACATTTACCACGTTTGTCTTCTCCTTTACTTTAACCTGGACCTAACTGAGATGCTTACTCTGACCATTAACTTTACCCGAACCAGTTACATGTAGTACAGGAAGCACAATGCATAATGGTGAAGTAACATTATCTGAACAGTATACAATAAAGAGTCTGCCCCAAAGCAACAGCAAATTTACCAGTGTGAAAAACATTTATTTAATCAGTGACCCAGTTGCTTACAGAAATCAATTTCCTACTGGTATTTTTGTACTAATGTTAGAGCATGCCCTTAGTACTACAGCTTGAACGCTACATTTAAAATAATACATCCTGTATTTTTGAGTTTGTGTCACACTCAATTGTCAATTTGAAAAATAAGCTAAACCAAGTTTAAATAATGCTATATAATACAAAGTTCCGAAAACAATCTGATGGATGGTTCAATGTTAGAAAGGGATTGATTTAACTTTATGAACATTTTTGAACATGTAGTTGCTAGTACAGTTCAAATGTACTAGCAACTACAGGTCCTTTTCAAAAGATTAGCATATTGTGATAAAGTTCATTATTTTCTGTAATGTACTGATAAACATTAGACTGTCATATATTTTAGATTCATTACACACAATTAAAGTAGTTCAGGGCCTTTCATTGTTTTAATATTGATGATTGTGGCATACAGCTCATGAAAACCCAAAATTCCTGTCTTACAGTTGTGTGTAATGAATCTAAAATATATGACAGTCTAATGTTTATTAGTACATTACAGAAAATAATAAACTTTATCACAATATGCAATTTTTTTAGAAGGACCTGTACGTACTCAACTATACTACTTTGTTATGTGTGTAGCCCATTTAGTGTAATGGAAAAGTAATATACAGTTCAACAGCACAAAAAAAGAGTACATTAATTAATTAATTACTGTCTCACTTCATTAAATTACAATGTTTCATTTCCACACATGGTTTGTAGTGTTTCTGAAATATTTTCTGTTTTCTCTGTGGTGTCAGCCACTGTTAACCAGGGGGCCATTCCAGAAAGCAGGTTCAACAAACTCTGAGTGAAAACCGGAAGTCAGGGTTGTCCAACTCTCAGTTGTCCAGCTCAGAGTTTTCTGTTTCAGAACAGGTGTTAAGCATTCGTTCAATCAACTCTGAGTCAAAGTTACCCCCAGTTACGCTCATGCACGAGGATATAGGAAGCCCTGATCAATGGAGCATAGATTACGAGGATTCACCATAGCAACGAGCGGACAAAAGTCAGAGCCTCCTCCTGCTCGCCGGTAGACTTGGACCTTTTAATGACTGCATATGCCGAAAATGAGCAAAACTTAAAAAGAAAAAGTAATACTGCAGCAGCAGCAAAAGAGAGAGGGAGCTTGTGTGGCAGAAAATTGCAGACCAAGTCAATGCGTGAAGATTAATATTTTTTTAAATAAAAAATAAATAAATGTTTGGATGAAATCAAAAATATAGTTCAAACAAAAACAAAGTTATTGCTTGTTGTTTAGCCTTCTCTCATAAAACTGCATTCAGTGGTTACATTCTACATGCGATAGCTTGCTTACACTGGTACCTGCAGTTCTGTGGATCGTTGAGATGTCTGGTTTTCTGTGACCTGGAAAAACTACAAAGGTGCACCAAAGTCTTTTAGGTGCTTGGGTCATATTTCTGACAGCCCGACAGACGGTTGCCTTGGACACATGCTCCGCATCACCGATATCAGACAGAAAACTGCCATTCGCAAAAAAACGAGGTGCAACACACAGAATTATCTCGGTGCTGAGAGCATCATTTCCACGATGGGTCATATGAGAGATGTGTGGACTGAGAATATTTCTTAAATACATTATCGATAGTCGTGAAAAACAGTAGCACTCACACAGATACTCCTCGGGTGTAATAAGACATTAACTCTGGGTCTGATCATCGTCTCCCGTCATCGTAATATCTGCGCTTCCATTTCAACAGGCTGGTTTCAGACCGAAGGCTTCACCGTAGGAGCAGGAGAAACTCAGAGATGTTTGAAGCACCGAGCAGGTTAGGTTCACGGACTATGTTGCCCGGGTAACCGACTCAGAGTTACGCTGAACTTGCTTTGTGAAACCGAAAAACCAGAGTTTCCCTCATCTCAGGGTGAACTAACTCAGAGTTTTCACTAAACCCGCTTTCTGAAACGGCCCCCTCACTGACAGAGGCCGACCAAATTAAATTACGGTGCTGGAGCATCTGCTTTAGTCTAATTATTAAGGCGTATGAAAGCATTTTCCAGCGGAGTTTACTTTTATTAAAACGATATTCGACACCGACATCCAATCTTGTGCATCTTTATATATTTGTGATAAAAGGTTGAAATGACCGTAACCAAACGTACCATCATTAAGCACACGTGTCATCACCACCAGGTTGGGATAGCTCCTCCGAAACAGATTCACACGGTCCATCCAGGCACAAAAATACTTGGTATCACCCTTTTGAAAACGTGAATATTTTGAAATTGTTGAAAATACAAGACAACTTAACATAACTCGATTATCAATCGATTCAGTTTCTTAAATATTAACGCGTCAACTTCCGGCGGTAACATAGGACAAGGTTAGCTTTAGCTAGGTGTTAGCATTAGTGCAACAACTGCTACATCATTCAGCACTCACTGTCACTGGCCGTAGATGTTTACCGATACTTTCTTTTAATGTAGTAAAAACGTATCCCGATGAGAATCCGTCTGCTGTCAAACTGTCCAGTCTCTGCTATGGTGTAAGCTTCTCCCGCTCACTTTTCTCCAGCTGAAACCACTGCATGGCGCCACCTGCTGGACACGTAAAAGCCCAACGGACTGACACAAGCGGGAAGCGGATTTGAAATTATTCAATTCAATTCAATTCATCTTTATTTGTATGGCGCCAAATCACAACGAAAGTCATTTCAGGGCACTTTACATAGCAAGGTTTAGGACCTTGTAAAAATATAAGTGTATATATAATTAAAATAATGGAGAAAACCCAACAGCCCCACTTGAGCAACAGTGGAGAGGAAAAACTCCCTTTAAGAGGAAGAAACCTCCAGCAGAA
>JAUMHF010000002.1:12012451-12047546 GCA_032359275.1 Microctenopoma steveboyesi | reverse complement strand
GGTTAAACGAGATATCTTGATCAAAAATAACACCAAGATTCCTCACAGTAGTGTTCAAAGCCAGTGCAATATCAGCTAAGGTGGCAATCTGATTGGATAGCTTGTCTCTTTATCAGTTTTAATTTTTTTTTAAAAGTTATTCAATAAATTCAATCTACTCGGTTGTTTTTCACTATTCTAAAGTGGTCAGTTGCTAGTTCGCTAAGTTAGAACTAATACAACATTTAGGAATTACAATTGGACTCAATGCATGTTGTAATGTGATAACTTTACTTTTTTAAAATCATTTGAGTGTTGTATTTTGGGGTGCAGTACCTCAGTTTCCATATTTTCTATAACCACACATCAGCACTAGGATACATTAAAGCACCATTCTCATGCACCACTACTACTAAGATTAAATGATGGTAAAAATACACAGTCTGTGTTTTAAGTCGTTTATTTTTTGTACGTAAATTTAGCTTTTCTCTCCTCCAAACATGCAAATTTTTCTATTACTCTTTTATTAAAATCAGGCATGTTCCTGACAAGTGTCTTTTCCACTGACAGCATGGCCAGTGCATTAAGATGATCCTGGGACACTGCATTCTTGGAGAAGGTCTTGATTATTTTGAGAGTTGAGAAGCACCTCTCAGCTTCAGATGTTGTCATGGGGGTGGTAATTAAGATCTTAAGCAGTGCCACAGTCTCTGAAAAGATGTCCTGAAGGTTGTTCTGCATAAAGAGCTGGAACAGAGACACAGCACCAGTGCACTTCCTGAAATCCTTACTGCTGTAAATTAACGACAGCTCAGTTTTCAGCTTGCTTTTGTTCAGGACTGGGTAAGCCTCTATGGTGCTGTTGAGTGCTTCATCTGGGAACAGCCTGTTGTGTTGGTCAAATCTATCTGCCTGCAGCAGTGTGGCACTGATCAGGTGCTTGGTAAAGGCAAACCTCTCCAGCACATGGGCCACAACAGTGTCACAAACCTTAAAATAAAAGTCAAAGTCAAGTGTGTGTGTAAAATTAAAATGATGAAAACAACAGTTTTAGCAATATCTGTATTTAAGAGCTTTTATCTCACCTCTGTAGCTATTCTCTGAAGTTCACCTGGGCCCATTGTGCGACGTTTTTTAGCCTGTGGCTGCTCTATGAGACTGCTGTCATGTGCATCACAGAGACCAGGGAGGGACTCTCTGAAAACAACCAGGATGGAGGACAAAGTTCAAGCTTTAGTTGTCAGTAAAATTATTTGAGATATCGCATGGAAATAAATCATTACAGCATACACATCACTTTACCTGATGCTTTGCACACTGTCTGTGAACTCCTGCGTGACTCTGCTGACAAAGACTGTGTCAATGGAGCGCCTCTGGAGCTGGGTGTGGAGTGCATCCACCTGAGGCATGATTTGATGGAACAGTTCCAGGAAGAAGCTGAACGTCTCATCCTCCAGCAGCCTCACGTCAGAACTTGAGAAAAACCCAGAGAATCCAGCCACGTCACAGAAGAACTGCTTGACTTTTGTGATGTGCGATGTGGCCTGCTGCGTGATCAGGTTCAGCTGGTGAGCGTAACAGTGGACATAGTGTGCGTTCTCATAAACATCTTGCACTTTCCTGGGCACACCACCCGTGGCTCCTCCCACGATTCTCGCGCCGTCATATGTTTGGGAAATAAGCTTGGTCTTCTGGTCCCTGGGGATCACGGCGCCCAGCCTGTCCAGGAGTGCTGTGGTGACGGAATCAGCAGAAGCGTCCTCGAGAGGTAGAAACTCAAAAAACCTTTCCTGCACATTGTGAGCTTTGTCGATGTAGCGGATCACAATCACCAGCTGACACCGGGAAGCATTGTCCACTGCTTCATCAGCCTGGACGGAGACAAAGTCAGCACTCTTGACATCAGCGATGATCTGCTCTCTTAAAACAGAGAACATGCAGTCAAGGAGCTCGCCCTGCACGGTCTTAGATGTCGCCTTAAACACAGTAGCAGTCCGCAGATGTTCGTGGACTGCTTCATCGAGGGATCCAACTAAATCCACCAGTCCTCGGAAAACGCCGGAGTTTTCGCTTTCATCGTGGCCGCGCAGCGCGAGCTCAAACGCACCACAGAATTTAATGCAGTCTATTACCTTTGACAAGATGTACCGGTTCTTGTCCACCTCGTCATTGTGTCGCCGGATCCCTACCCTGTAGCTGTCATTAAGCTGCGTGGCCACACTCACGTTCCCAAACATGGCCAGACGCATCGCGTTTTCCATGTGGCTCCTCGTCTGTTCATGTTTTTTCGCTTTTTCGGGAAAATGTTTTAAATCTGTAATGCCCACCTGTACCCAGGCCTGTTCGGTTTTTGGTAGCTGAAAGAGGATGCAGGGAAAACAAAACAAAGCGCCAATTTCAGGACAGCCAGTCAGCCAGGTCTTCTTTTCGTACCAACCCCTGGAGAACGACCGAGTATAGTTCCTTCCTCTGTCCTGCGTATGTTGCTTTATTGTGATGTCGGGCTGGTCTGGTCCAAGCTCTTTAAGCAGAAGCTTTTCTCGTATTGTTCTATTGTGAAACGGGTCGTTTTGTAGAGATAGGACTGAGTTTCTTTTCTCCATGACAAGAGGGATGCTTCTCCGACAGACTGTAAACATACAATTAATGCTGAGGAGAATTTCCGTTTCTGGGAGGTGAAGCAGGAACGTCACTCTTGAAGGGTTTCTACTGCGCATGCACCACTACCGAGCACCTATTGCGCCCACGAGGAACAGGAAATACGTCACTTGAAAATTACATTTTAATGCACATTAAAAACAACACTCTCAGACTGTATCACATTGAGCTTTTTTGCTGCAGATCCTGATAGTCTGTCCTACAGGTCGCATGTCTTAACACTACCTAACACCTGGTGAAGTTCCTCATATTTACTTTACCTTTCTAGGGATGGACTAGGAGTCAGACGGGGTTTGAACCTGCAACCTTCTACATTCCATTCTGATGCTACCGGGGCCACTCCTGGTAGTTCTCCTGCACGGGCTTGGACTCTTCTGTTGATGGTTGCTGCTGTTTGTACAGGTCCAGGAGGTCACAGTACTGTACTTAGTTTGCCAAGACGCTGAGGCTGCACTCTCCATACGCTTTATCTAAATACTCAAAAGCAGTTCTACTTCACAGTCCTTCCAGACAAAGAAATACGCTTTGCTTTTTCTAGGAGCCATCCTCTGTCTCCTCTGCGATGAAGTTTAGCTGTAATTCTTAGTCTGCTCATAAACAAAGTGCAGAGCGGAAGTACTTTTTGTGTCCTCTCTTCTTCGCTTGTTTCTGTAGCGGTTCATGACTGAGAGACAGAAGAATAAACTCAGTACTCCAAAACACTTAACCGCAAGTAGAAATACTGCCTAATATTTTTAAGGTTTTAAGTACGTGTTCTAAATTACACAAATGGCGTCAAGTAAAAAAAACAAATAATTTCACTGTAGTTTCGTAGACTGAGGTAGATGATCTTCTACTTGAGTAAAAGAATCATTACCACAATGTAGAATGTAATTTTCTTTATTTAACAAAAGTACGTGTAAATCAGTTACCAAGTACCAAATGAGAAGGTTTGTCTGTACTGCCCTGTGGCTTCATCTGCATTGCAACTAGTAAGTAAAACTGCCAAAATACAATTCAAATATATGCATTTAGTTAACTTCCACCACTGGTGGGTTTCGTGTAATGAAGTACTACAAAGTAGTGTGAAATAAAAGATACTCTGCATAAGTGAGTACACTATTTGAGTAAATGTACTTCCACAGCACCACAAACTAAACAAAAAGGTATCGCCTCTCCAAAACACACGTGGAGGTAAGATTTTTAAAACAGTGTTGTATAATAGGTAGGATACATATACGTTGTTTTTTTTAAATGTTTGTAGGTTCAGTCCACTACAATTCAGAGAGAAATACCACCAGCAGCTACCGAGCCTCATACGCACTGTGATGCACTGTTACGTTTTTCCATTTCTGAGCCCTGTTAACCACAACATGAACATCATGTTGTAAACACTTTGGTAATTAACTACCTTGGCAACTTTTTTATCTTTAGATAAATATTCAGTTTAACAATATAAAATTAAACGGGTGAATGACTTGGAAGTTATTGGCGTGGACATGTAAAGACCAAGCACATTAAGTTATTCACTGTTTATTTTCTTTGCTACCTTATATGTGAAGGTGTTATATCACCTTCAGCTCCATACAGTCTATAAGACAATAAACCAATTCAGTTGCATCATACAGTATGTAAAAAATTTAAATCCATGATAATATCACAAAATCTATTTTCCCAACATAAGCTGTCCTGTATTTCAGAGTCCCCTTTAAATAGCACACTTAGTTTTTGTAGGACGGACTTATAACAGATCAAACATGAAGCTGTTCCACCATATGTGCGTTTGTGAGATGTAGAGAACACCTTTGGGGTTTTTCATCCTGCATGAATGAATATGAAACGAAATGAAAAAGTCGGTAATAACAACACTGTCTTCACAGATACAGTATGTAAATATCATATCACATTTATGTGGATTTTAGCTGAAATCTACTCCGTTATTCCTCTTCCTTAGTCCATATTTAAATCCTCCCTTGTGCCACCTCCAGTTAAATTTAATGAGGCAGCAGGTAAACATGTAACAGCACCTGTTTTGGTCTATGCTACAACCCCCAATATTCTTCATATGACACTGTTTTCTTCTTCACAGCTGTTCTCCTGCTGACAGGATGCTACGTTGATGGCCTGGCTTAGAGAAGTGATGAGGGAGGTCAGCCCGATGAGGTATCCATCTTCCCTGCTCCCCTCAGCCCACGGGACGTTGTGTCGGAGCTCGCTCGAGTGAGGCACTGGGGTCGTCTTCCCAAAGTCTATCATCCACACACTGGCTTTGCTGCTGTGGTCATGGACAAAAAGCAGTGAGCTGCCGATCACCTAAACAGGACGATTACACAACGATTAATTCAATGAGCAAGTTAAAATCAATTAAGTGTTTTCATATGTGTCTTAGCTGACATTTTATTGTCAACTACTATTAAGATCAAAAATGAACAAATACTGTCTCCAAACCAACCTCATGGGTTCGGAAGAACTGTGAATGCACAAGTGCATCACTTAGAGCCAGAAGTCTGGAGTGGTATGCTTTCTGAAAAACAAAAGAGAAAGAAACACTTGTGGTTTAGCTGCAACAAGTAGCATGAACACAGGGTAGAGGTGCATCAAATCAAAACAGACAGTAGCAGAGATTAGAGAACAACATGGAAAATTGAGTAAAATTATTTCCATTGAAAAATTTCTACCATAACACCAACTAACATTTCTCTATGTGTATGTACAGTAATTTTAATAATGTTTGACACAGATACGGTAAATTGTAGCACTTTTCCCACATATATCAACTGGAGACACAGAAACTCAACAAATTAGATTTTCAATGTCTTTCAGTTTGGGAGGAGTATGCTTAAAAATCTCAATACACACAGATAGGACTGACCAGAATGCCCAGGTGACTCCTGGTGAAGTACAACAGAGCCTCTGTGGCTTGAGCTAGAGACAGAATCTTTCTGAAGTCTCTTTGAACACTGCCGTCCTCCATCTGACAGACATGGAATCACAACAGTGTACATATGAGCACATTAGAAGAGCACATTATAGGGAATAAAAGAGGTCGGGAAAAGTTGCTCAGTGTTTTTACTGCCTCACACGCACCATCACGCCCTCTATCCTGAAGCCTAGTGTGGCTGTAGAACTGGTTGCATCCCTCCACTGAAGGTAGCGCCACTTGGTCACACCTTTAGTGGCATGTTCCTCTTCTGATGGAGCCGAAGGGTCTATTTTCACCATCTTCTGGTACATATCACTCCGCAAGGTGGCTTTAGTCCGTGCTTTGGTCAGCTCCTCCTCCTGGTAGGTCCTGTGGGGAAAATATACTACCTTGAATACAGAAGCACACAGCTACAGGTGGCCTGATAGCTCAATGAGTTAAGCGCCAGACTAGGATGACTGGGATGCAGAAGGTTGCAGGTTTGAGCCCTGTGAGACTCCTGGTCTATTCCCTACCAGGTGTGTCCCTGAGCCAGACACCCAGCACTAGCTCCCTGTAGGTCGCTTTGGATACAAAGTGCCTGGTAAAGTAAAGCTACAGACCACGGGTCTTTTGGTTCTGTATTATACTAAAACACTCTTAAAACTAAACCAAATCTTTATAATAATCAAATGAGAATATTTGCTTCATAAAGCTTGGATGAATTGCATCTCAAATTTGTAGATTTAATTGTGAGTAAACTAGTCATAAACTATCAAACAGAATAGAAACATTTTATCTTTAGGTTTATCAGGTACAGCATCAGATACAGTCAGGGCCATAATTAATCATAACCCCTGGAAAAAGTTTGACTCCTAAATACCCTGATTAATTGGGAACAGCTGTTTTAATCAACGCAACAGGTAAAAAACAGCAGCTCTCTGCAGTTGGTTTGTGGACAGTCATGGCTAAGACAAAGGAGGACCAGTGAGGACCTGTGGCTGCGCATTTGTGGCTGCTCACAAGTCAGGAAAGGGCCACAATGCCATATCTAAATGTTTTCAAGTTCCAGTGGCTACAGTGCAAAGTATTATTAAAAAATACAAGATGTTCTGCACTGTGGAAGATCTCAGGGGACATGGTCGGAAGCCAAACGTGACACCTGTGCTGGCCAGAAGGATAGTGAGAGAGGTTAAAAAGTATCCAAGGAACACCACCAAGGCCATCTAGGTAAATTTGGGCTCAATGTTTGAAGGCAGACAATCCAACAGATGCTGCACACTGCTGGGTTGCACGGATGCAGACCAATGAGGACGCCACTTCTCCAGATAAGGTACATAAAAGTTTGCTTGGCCTTTGCAAATGCTCATCTGGAGAAAGAAGAAGACTTCTGGTCGTCTGTGTTATGGTCAGATGAAAAAAAAATGGAACAGTTTGGTCAAAATGATGTTTCCTTCATTTCGCGTAAGAAAAGGAGAAGCCTTCAACCCAAAGAACACCATCCTCACTGTCAAACATGGTGGTGGGAACCTAATGTTTTTAAGTGGCCCAGCCAGAGTCCTGACTTGAATCTAATTGAGAATCTGTGGAGGGAGCTAATGATCAGGGTGATTGCAAGAAGACCCTCCAATCTGAAAGATTTGGAGCTCATTGCTAAAGATGAATGGGCAAAAATACCCGTGAAGACATGCAAAAAGCAGGTCTGCAATTATAAGAAGCGTTTGATTGCTGTAATAGCCAGCAAAGATTTTTCTATTGATTATTGAGAACGGTATGAATAATTTTGGACATGACACTTTTTGTTCAAATGTAAATAAAAGCTGAGAAATGTTCCTTTTTCCTTAACAATGCCTCTTTTACATCGTCGTATTATCTTTTGGGAGACAACTCTTATTTTCTGTCAAAGAATAACTTGCTGGTTGAAGTAATTTTAATTTAAAATTTGCCAGGGGTATGATTAATTATGGGCTTGACTGTACATCCATTACATTTAGAAATTCAGGTAACCACTAAATGGATGTTAATGAAATTGTTTGGTAATGGGTTGTTTGCATCTACGAGACAATGACAGGATAAATATTATCTGTTAACCAAGATCACATAATATGAATCACATATTAGCAGGTGGAGCTTGATGTGACATTATTAGTCAGATATTTAGAAGTGTTTAATATTTAGAAGTGATAAGTAATAATAATTATAGTACATGAAATGTATACTTATGTACCACTGAAATTGTATATAAGTGTACATACATTTTACAAAATTTTACATTTTACCTTAGAGATATAGAATAATATTAATTTTAATGCATTATTACTAAACCGCCAAACAGAATATAAAGTGGTTAAGCTTAGCCCCGCATTTATCAGCTGCTAAATGAGTAATGTTTACACTATAATTTATCAATATGTACAGTAATATACAGTGTAATCTAATAATACAATATGTGTAACTCTGATATTAACCAGTGGTTCTACTGTTACATACATGCAAACGTACCTGACTCCCATCTTACAGTCCATGATAACAGGTCTCCTCAGACCGCGTAGCAGGTCCTCCAGGCGGATGTAGCAGTGCTCTCCTTTGTTCATCAATCCGTGGTACTGTGGCACAAAGGGTTTCAGTGGGTCTCTCATCAGCCAGTCCAAACACTTTGCCTCCACTTCACTGTACAGTTTCAGCACCTCCCCTCCTTCACCCAGCTGGAAGTTTCCTGGTGAGAAACCAGCAACCAGCGAGGAAGTGACAAAGAATTTAATAATGGTTCTGTCCTCTATGAAGTTACTTACTTAAGGATCCTTGACTGGATAAAAATATATTTTCTAAAACACATAGAATAAAACTTAAATATATGCTGGTCAAACAGAAATGAATGTGGATTTTAGGTACTCCTGTAGCAATATACATGTAAGCCAATCAGAAATGTATTTAAATATAATTATACTATACCTATTAAAAGCCTATCTTGCTTACAGAAAGCTTCAGAAACTCACAGAACTTTGACTATTTGTCATGGAGAGACTTGATCACTGAAAGTTAACTGTGACACACATGCCTTGATGTCCACCCAGCTGGACCCAGGAGCTATGCCGCCCCAGCGACCAGTGCATCATGGTCAGGTAGGTTTTCCAGGAGCGACACTGAGGCACAAAAGAATAGCAGATTGCGTTGTATTTATGTGAACACTGAGAAGGTAACAGCAGGTGGCACAAGTGGAGATTTTATTCATGCTTTTCCTTTTACACTGCAGGCTGGTCTGGAGATTATTATGGTTTCAAACTGAATCTAACCCCTCTGTGTTATAAAGAATATAGCTGCAGCTTTGACAAGTTGTAAAGAATACTGAGAAACACATTTCATAACTCATAACTTAACTTAAATATGTTCATATCAAAGTGGCAGCCTGGTAGCAGAGTGGTTAAGGCAGAGGGCTGGAAAGCAGGAATCCCGGGTTCCCAAGGGGGGATGGGTTAAATGTAGAAGAACACACTTCACTGCAGGTTGTACACTGTATAATGATGTATGTGACAAATAAAAAATTTGTTTTTGATCTGCCAAATGAGTAAGTATATTCTTTTGTTAGTTTGAGCCAACCCTGATAATATGTGGTAAAAACCCTCCACTTATTGTAAACATGTTTTTTATCTTACAAATGTCAGATGTTTTGGTGTTTACAAACAGAACATGTTTTGTATATACACAAAAAACCCCTAAGGGGCTTGAGCATGCTCAGTAGAGACACATTTATGAAGTGGCATGTTTGTATGAATAAACTTTCAAATTAAACATTTGCATCCTAAATGTCACTGCTTTAACCACACAACCGTAATGCTTCGGTGTCTAAAAACTCTTCAGCCAATTTTTTTCAATCATTTAGACCATTCCTCAGTATCTGACAATGCAAACAGACGGACACAGCACTGACAAAGTCAAAACCTTCTCCTTTGATCTCTCCTAACTGCTCCCCTCTACTCTCATATCTGTAGCGGCAGCAGCAGCTAGGCATGCAAACACCATTCAAATCTAGCCTTCGTCAAAGCCCTCTTTCAAGCCCATGCAAATGACCACAGCCACAGGTGCAAACAGTTGAGAAATATAGTTTTAAGCCTTCCATGGAAAACCTGAGCAGCCAAATGCACAGCAATGATGACATTGATGACAGCAATGATGACAGCAATGAAGATTGATGACGCCAATAGCAAATCAGAATTCTGCGTCATTCTCACCTTCCTGAGCGTCTTTCTCTTTTTGCTACCCTCCTCTCCCTCGCTGAAGATCTCATCACTCTCTGGTGAGGAGAGGTTGATGGAGGAGCACGAGGAGGTGGAGGAGGAGTGAAAAAGCTTAGAGAGAATTGGGTGTGAGGAGGGTCGTTGATCTATTGTGGAGCCTTCTCTCACACCCGAGAGAGACGGCTCATCAGCTTCTTCATCCTTCCACTCAAACGTTCCCCCGCTCTCATCACACTCTATCTCTACTGCTGCAACAGGAGGTTTCTGCCTCTGCTCATCATCCTCTTCTTTTCTCTCTGTCTCGAAACTCGAGTTTTGACTTCTGCAATGCTTCCACTCAATATTTGTGCCCCCTTCCCTCCCCTTATCAACAAGTTTACATAGTTCCCTCCCACTTTCTTCTACTCTTCTTTTCCCACTCCACCTTCCTCTCTCGCATCCATCTGGGTCAATCTCATAACTCCCCCATAATCTCTCCTTCCTCATCATCCTCCATTTGACCTTCACATCATCTCTTGTACATCTTGGAGTCAGTTCAACGTCTTTTCTCTCTGCGGCTTCATCTACAGCATGTCCGTCACCCTTCATTGTCTCATTGTATGTGAGATACTGCTGGTAACTGATCTCACTGTCCTGCGCTCCATCCTCTCCAAGTCCACCTATACACTGATTGTAAGGGGGGAAACTTTTTGTCGCCTCGAGTCTGGGTCTGGATCTCACCCAGACTCTCCTGCAGCTGCTGGAAGGCCTCTCAATGATTTTCAGATGTTGGTGCGCCTCATCTGATAGTCTGGTTGAAAAGTCTTTATCTGTAGTTTTCTTATTCTGTATCTCCATCTTCATTTCCTCCCTGCTGTCATCATCTGTCGTGTCCATCTTTGTTTTCAGTGTGGAGCATAGATGATGAACCTACTCCACGACACCAACATGTGCTTGTACAAAACAGAGAAATGTTAGAGATACTGTTCAAGTCAAAAAGCTGCTCTGCCATAACCGTACAAATATTTGAAAGCTTTCTGAAAATTAAAAATGACATATAAAACTTACAAGTGCTAATAATCCCATAACTTACCCGTGACTTGCACTTGTTGGTTCTGAGTGATAGAAGCTCTGTGTCTGTCGGTGAGCTGCATCTCTCTCTCATTCAGCCCCTGCTGGGGCTACATTTTGCATGACGGTGACGTAGTTGAATTTCCACAGCTTCATACAGGGCAGACTTTTGGAATTTTGCCAAAAGTGCCTCAGGCCAAGAGGACATCCAGGAATGACACATTGCTTGTGTCACACTGTAAAAACGGCAACTAATTTTTATTTTTTATATAGAAAATATTATATTATCAGAAACATGACTTTTCCCTTAGGGGATCAATAAAGTATTCATTTTTATTATTATTATCAACAATAAAAGTGAAAATGTTGTTGTGTAAAAAAATATTTTTTACATGCATTAGTGAATTATGTCATTTGTAAATTAATGTTCTACCTGCTGCCCCTTGTTGTTCTCCTTGATTTGCCTGTTGTTCTTTCTCTCTTCTCTGTCCACTAACCCCAACCGGTCGAGGCAGATGGCCGCCCACCCTGAGCCTGGTTCTGCTGGAGGTTTCTTCCTCTTAAAGGGAGTTTTTTTCTCTCCACTGTCGCCTCAGTGCTCAGTCAAGTAAGACTGTTGGGTTTTTCATATTATTTTGTACTTACCTATTTTTTGTAAGGTCTTAAACCTTACAATGTAAAGTGCCTCGAGATAACATCTGTTGTGAATTGGCGCTATATATATAAAACTGAATTGAATTGAATTAATTTTAGAACAGTGATAAAATTACAGATACAGAAAAAACACTTTTAAGTGTTTTTTTGCCATAGTTAAACTGAGCATCTTTTAAATGATCTTTCTGCAACAAAATACATTTTGAATTACTCTCAATGAAATAATGGCATTTATGTATAAGTACATTTGTTGACATTTGTAATTTGCTCAAGTAACAAACAGGCAGACGAGATTTCAGCCAGGATCAATAGAAGTAAAATAAAAATTCTGCTTAATAGTTATTTTGTGTAGGGTCTAAAACATTCCCCTTAACAGTAACATTGCCTTGAAATAATGTTGTACTATGAATCATTGAAAATCTTTATGCATTTCGTTATTCCAAGTTGAAAAAAGTTATTAAATGCATCAATTAGACATTTACGTATTAATACTTGACATGAGTAATATATATCCCCCATTCAGTGGTAACTGAACTTGATTTAGTTCCTTGAATACATTTTGCCCTCCATTACAGAGGGCCTTCTCATTGGAATGGGTGTGTGTGTAATGTTTTCAATGACTTTTTTGGGAATAATCGTGAACTGGTTATTTTTAAAAAATCCTGATTTTCACTACAAAAATTCCAATGCATCTAGGCATTTGTATTCTAGAAGGTTTAATTCCCACTTTCATCATAACTGCTATAAAAATGAAGCAATAACAATGAACACAATTTCATGGTTACATGTATAAATTTGTCTTACTCTGTATTTTTTATTTATCTGTTGGATCTTCATTTTGATAACCACATCACAGTGATAGAATTTTAACAAATCTAAAGAGATTAATAGGAAGTGATGGAAGTTCAGATGTGTAAATGTTGTAAATCACACAGTTTCACAATTAAAGACAAAATACCAGTAGGACACAGAGTACATGGTTAAAAAAGGAAAATGATTAACCCATGGTATGTGTATAGGCGCTTTCGGGTTATTCACAACCACATAAATCTTCATCCCAACATCACTTTCTACACGTTCAACTGTGCCTCTCTTTTCTGATTCAGTTACTTCTACTACTCTGTGTTCACAGTTAAATCAGGCTTCTCTTGGCTCAGATTTGCAGGGTTTGTCTGGAGGGGACCCAGCAGCTCTGCAGCATCTGTGAAACAATTTCTGCAGTCAAACACACTGTAACACATTAATGTTGTCGGTACCAACTAATTGTGTTGTCTTTCAGTACCTGCACCGTAGACATCGTTTTCATCCTCTTGCTGTTTGTTTGTGTTCTTTTCCCTCTCTGAAGGGGGTTTACTTGCTATGATCTGGCAACAACAAGGAAAAAAGGCACAACGAGTTTGTTGAGTAGAAAGTTGAAACCTAAGAGCAATCCGGTATTTATAATAATTCATATTTGCTTAAAGTCAGTAATCATGCAGCCTAACGACAGGATGCTGTGTGCTCTGATGTCTGCAGTAACAGGCCTCTTCTCTCACCTGCTCAGGTTTCCATTCGACTCTCAACAGCAGCCTCATGTAGCTGAGGACAAAGATGACACTGAGGAAGATGAAGTTGCTGGACACACCCAGCAGTGCCGATAAGACAGGGAAGTAGAACAACAAGTATCTGACAAAAAAAACAAAAAACAAATTACTTTTCATAGTTGTAGGATATTTCCTGCATCCTGTTGCATTCTGGTCTGTTGCCCTGGGAAAGCCCTGGGTTTGTGGAGAGTGATTTATCTTACTACAAAATTACTACATAACTACATAATTTTATAGTACATAATAGAATGTTCCAATAACCAGAACCAGAACCAGAAGCTTATGTTTACATGATTTATAACTACTGGAAATATCTTAACTTGATGCGACTTTGTCAACATTAGGACACAACAAAAAGCACAAACTCTCTTTTCTGGCTTTGCTATAAACATTCCATCATTTTTTTTGTGGTATTTCATCAGCAGAAACGGCTATCTATTGGACCAATGACACAGCATCAGCAGTATGAGATAAATGTATGTGTAGTGCAGCACATAAAGGATTTTCCCACCTTATGCCAGTGAAATGAGCCTGGACATAGAGCTGGGACGAGTAGATCTGCACCTTGTTGGACAGGATCTCAATAACCGCCATGGCTGAAGGGGAGTACTGAACATAGAGACAGACTTACTGGGTAGACTTCAAAGGAATACTTCTTATTGCTTACACACTCACAAAAGCAGTACTGCACTCACAGGGTCGTCTGTGTAGTCTGAGAAGAGCTCCACCTCTACTGTTTGTTTCTGCTCAGCAACTCCAGTCAGAAAGGCTGGGAGGAACAGCAGCGTTCCCAAGGTTTTAAGCAGGTCTGAGCGGTATCGCAGCATGCTCTAACCAACAGGACGACACAGTTACTCTGACAAAAACACCTACAACAACACAATACTGCATATGATTATGGAGCAGATTATTTTATCTGTTCTCTCCACAGAAGATGTTTTCAGTGATGCTATATTGAATATTCAGAAAAGGACAGTTGTCATGGATGTGAAGGTTTTACTGTTTGTACAACACTGACATAAGCTGATTGCAATTGACAACTGCACTGTAAGAAAAGGTAGAGACATCTTTGTTGGCTTTTTGTGAGACCTGTATACAGATCTCTCATTGTGTATTAGAATAATTTAACTGATTCTTTCTCATCAACATTCACCACGTTAATTTATTCTGTCCTGTCCATCTGAATGAGTTGAGCACTGAGATCAACTTCTGTTCCAGTGGAGTGGTGCAGTAAGCATTAGCAGCTCTAATCTAGCTCTAACCAGGTTTGTGACTGAAAGGTTACTGTGCATCAGCGCTGTACTCACAAAGCGAGAGCTCGAGGCTGACAGCAGGTGTTGTGCCTGAGAAACACACAGCAATGAATGCAGACAGTAAATCATGGTGTGTTCGCAGGAGGTAGTAATAAAGCATTTTTTGATTATATGTACGTGTGGGCAGCCAGGAGAGAAACGACTTCTGGTGCAACTTACGGAACGAACAGAGGAGGCAACTTGGACTCCATTCTGAGACAAACAGGTTGTCTTGATCATGAACATCCCCAGATCTTGATTTGTTGGGGACTCAGGCATCTCCAGCAGCAAAGAGATCTGATAGACCTGTCCAAATGTCAGCGCCTGAATATACATTTGAAAGAGATATCACTAGTCTGAGTTTCTCTATGAGTCGAAGGGGTTAATGTTTAATATGCACACACACGCTCACTTGTTTCTTGTTTCTCATTAGGGAGATGTTGGCCACAGGAAAAGAGCAGGAAAAAGAGGCAGGAGATTCACAGTCTGTCCTACAGACAAAAACGTATCATGACCAGATCAAAGTAAAAGCCAAAAAAAGGGAATCCAACACAGAGCTGTGTTGTTTTTCTGATACAACTGAAAAATAAGTTTCATGTACATACCTGTAGTGATAGTGCACAGGTGTGGAAAAAGCTGCCCTGGGCATGTAAGAGTAGTAGAAACTTCCATATAAAAATGCGGCAAGCCAGAGTAGCAGCGAAACAACAGATAACACAATGAAACTCTGCATAACCCTTTGACGGATGCGTGACATCGCCATGGAGACAGCATCATGGAGACTCAGCAACACCTGATCAATAACGAGTGCGTCTCCATCACCTCCTGAACGCAAATGATCTTGTGGATCCATGAAGTCTAAAATCCAACAGACAATGAAAAGACTTAAACAACAACTTAGAAAGGGAGACACAGTAATGGTATAAGCCTGTTTGAAAGGTTGTTTTTAGATGCAATTCAAAAGAACATACTAGTTTAACAGTCACTGAGATTGAAAATGGTCTACTCCCTTTATTTTCTTAGAAGTGTAGTTGATTATATAATAACGTCAGGAGGTTTAAGACACAAACCATTACATTCACAGTACTGATATCCGCAAAACCACTGAGTCCAATCTCAGTCACAAGCACAGACCTTTTCATCAGATGACTCCAAAGTGTATCATTAGTCAAATGTCTCTATGGATTACATGTATCTAAAACAAAAAAATCCAATCTGGATGTGCTTATGTAAATAACGTTTCAATGGTATAAAATTTTCAAAACAGGTGCAAAGATTAATTTTATCAAGACACATAGGGACAGTTACAAGAAGTATTTCAGAACAAGAGCTAAGACAACAGTAATAATAACATCTTGAGGTTATTAAAGAATTTAACTTAATGTCCAAACCAAAGCTTCGAAAAAACAGTGTAATTAAAATGTCTACACAACAGCAGATTATCTATGTTAATAATCATTTTTACTAAAAGAAACTCACCTCTGGTTACTGTTGGCCAACTGGGAGCTGTGAGGAAAGTGTTACACAGTCATTATGAAATGTTGAGAGCAGAAACCCCCAATAACATCTCCACAGCTGTCAAAAAGCAGCTATTGGCCAGGGTTTAGTCCATCCCACATGAAGACAGATGCTCCTGCCAACTGGAACACAGTTTTCAGTTTTGAACATAATATTGACAACAGGCCTGAAGCTTGAAAAGGTGACGAAATACTTTTACAATATATAAATGTAGACTAAATTCTTATTTGAGCAACCCGGCTTGCCTGCATAAAGGAGGTACCATAGATAAACAGGTGTTGAAGGTTTAAAATTTGTGTTAATTGTAATGATAGGTGGTTGGTATTTAGCAAAAAATAGAAGGCACAGCTGTAAAAGGCTGGCTCACTTGTTACTCGTAACAAACAAAGGTCCATTGACAGTCTAGAACTATTTCAGGAAAAGAATGAAAAAGCGATATAAACCTTAGTGACTGATATTCCACATGATTATTGTGTTGCACTGGTTAGATGTAGAATTTAAAAGGCACAATTGAAGAAAGGTGAATTACCCCCTTTGGTGTGAGGTAGTTTGGTGCGAGCATGTACCACTGAGGTATTTTAGGAGAGCTTTTACCTCATGTGCGTTCAAACTCCTGATGGCTTGTGATATCAGGCTGTTAGACATTCTTGTACCATACCGAGTCCGTGAAACTGGTTACACAGACTTTGCATTCCTTACTATATTCCTGGTTTTGTTGTGGGAGTGAGTTTTGGAAACACCTGTCCAAGGAGGTAGGGGCACACTAACAACTTTGTTTGGCAGATTCTTTTTTACCCAAAGTTTGGACTGGGATTTGATCCTGTTACCTACTGCAACTCAGTCTGATACTTATCCAATTGAGTTACCAGGCCAACTTTTTCAAGAAGACCTTTTCAGCTGCCCTCTTATATGTCTAGTCTTATATTGTATGTGCTTGGTCATAAACAAGATGAATAAAAACAATCCCTGTATCATTGAAGTACAAAAGGAAAAACAGATAATCAGAAAACGTTTCTCAGGAGGGGGCGCTATCCTCTGACAGGGGAAAAAAACCCGCCAAAGTATCCTACATCATAGAAGAAGAAGAGGTTTCGTCCAATCAGCGTAGACCTCGGCACAAACCGGAAAAGATTCAGTTTCATAAACGTTTGGAAAACTGCAGGTAATGTAGAAGTTTTGTTTTTAAAAAGCTGTTATTGCTTTTTCGTGTTTAATAGTGTTCATTTTTTATATAAGAAGCATGATATTTATTTTATTATAGTGAAAGTCTGCAAAAACAACGTTAGGTTTTGAAACGTCTTTTATAATTTTAGCCCTACATTAGTATATATCGTTTCTGTGTCGCACTTCAGAAACAGCTGCAGCAGGTAAATAAACAGTAACTGTAGGTTTAAGAGAAAAACGATAGACCCTCCAACACTTCCAGCTCCTCAGTTAGTCACACGCAAAACCTGAACCTTTAACCTTTGTTACTTAAAGGCTGATGAACGAAAATAGTTAATTTTGTTTGTGTGTTGTGTCTTTTCTCTTCTGGTTGAAGGATGTCCTGTAACACCAGTGTTACTCACGTCCGTTTGTCGTCAGTAAACCAGGCACAGAAAGTTCCAGTCCACCTTATGCCATGTGAGATCGAACACAATGGACCTGCACAGATGTCACAATACCTAACTGCCACCACAAAGGAACACAAACATGGTACATTCATCAAATGTTTTATATATCTGACTGTTTTAGGGTTACAAAGTTTAAAGCCTCTTTTAAGCTAAATGTTACACCCTTTTGCAGTTAAGTTAAAAACTGTGAGATAAATCCCTCTGTGTGACCGTTACGCGCATAAAATGTCAATATGGCTGACATTTATCCATACTGGTTTTGTTTTGCTTCATATAATAATTTCTGGGGAAAGGTATGTCCAAGATAATGGGGCATGATGATGCAGGGAATAGATCATTTATTTTTTGTTGACAGGCCTATTAAAGCTTCTGTATATTACCAGTTTTGAATATTCAAATATTTCAGAAATTATTTAGGATTATGATAAGTTATTTTAACATACTTTTGACAATGTAAGGATTTGTTTCATTAAATAATATCCTAACTTTTCCGACAACCATTTTAGTAAGTAAAACTTTTTTTTACAACAATCCTTTGTGCTCTTAACACAGAAAAGACAGTGTCATTCAGGGGGCGTGGGTTGAAGGGGCAGGAGCTCAGCTGTCCACAGGGTTACACCGGCTTGGTGCTAAAAGAGTTCAACAAGCCTGGCTCTGATCAAGAGGTAAAAAAAACTGATATCATTTATCACACCATAAAAATTGTCCACTGCATTGTAGATGTAGACTGGGATAAATTCAGACATGCAGCTGTGTGGCTGTCTACATGATGCTTAATTATGTGAGTGAATTTGTGTCCAGGACAGGACAGTGAAGGTGTCCTCTGTGTTTGACAAGCTGACTTACTGGAACCTGGAGACTCCTCCAAACTCTGATGACACTGTTGTGATGGCAATGGATTGGCCTGAGCTGGCTGAGACAGTGAGTTTTTTTATTTATTTATTTTTTTACACAAAAAATCTGTATGTTGGTTTTATCCAACTCTCATAAAGGGGACTGCTAATCATCAGTTCATTTGAATGATTTTCTTGAGTAAATAACTTAGTTTAGCAGCTAGGCTAACAACTACTTTTGAACATTTCTTTCTGTCATTGACAAAAGAGCTACACTACCAACAATTTTTTATTACAATATAATTTGGTTGTAAAGTGCCAGAGGTAGATGGATATGTAGCTGGATGCTAATATCTTACCTTTTTACAGATCCATGGTCCAGTAGAAGACTGAACAGGAAGACAAAACTTTATTAGAAATGCAATATGTGAAATGAAACCATTTAGATGGTTACTGCTCACCATGAATGAAACGACTTCAGAAGAGTTTAGCGCTTTAGTGTTACTGTTGCAGAGCAATTTTTGTAGTAAAATAAAGAAAAATAAAATATGGTGACTGAACAATCCAGAGCATGTGTGATTCAGTTAACAATTACACACAATTTATACTGAACAGTGTTTATTGACAAGTTAACATTTAGAGTTAGCACAGTGGCTACCATAAAAGCTATCACTGAAATGCCTGTTATGAATGTGCAGTCTAAAACCCCTCTGTGTGTAAGGTTGGGAATTCCAAGTCATTTCATTATGCTGAAAGTGTACGTGCCATACATGTACAATGGTGCAGAAAGTTTCATTTAGAGGAGGATGAGGAAAGAAAGTGTCAGTGTGCTCATGCTGTATCTTTGACTACAGGACAAACACCTCAGAGAGGTCACATGGCAATAAGAAAAGCCTAATAAAGGGTGGTCTACACTGAAGTAAAGCACATTGTCATGTGGAGAATTTGGTCCCCAAACAACTGAATTCCTATGTCATTTAGAATTTAACAAGTTTGTTAAAGGCTCTTTATTGCTCTGTTAATGGAGATGAGGCCTCCCTTTAGAAGGTAATAAAACAAGGCAAAATATGGACTATTTGGAGTATTTGCTGCCATGTGAACACATCTAAAGTACAAACACTTTACAGTCAGTCAAATTTAGGGCACAGAGTTACACACAAAGGCAGTTGTACAGATTGAATCAATGTAGTTGAAAACATAGAAAAACATTTTCCCTTATTTTACCTTAATAGAGCAACAACTGGGTGATGTCACATATCTCTAAAACATTTTCATTAACTAATCCTTTCTCACAATAAGGAAATCTACAATAATTTTACATCCATACAAATGTATAGATAACCAATATTGAAACAGTATAAACCTAAATGGAATTTGTATTTTATATTTTACTGAAAATAGCACAATGGCACAGGTTTCAGATGACTTGTTTGTATGAAGACAACTATGATACATAACATAAAGCATGTTAGTGTTTTGAGGCTGCAGCGATTCCATAAATTATCCAAATTGTTCGATTATAAAAAATTGATCCCGGTATTTTTTCTAGTTTAATTACTAAATGAACTAATAATTAATAAAGTCAGCGCCAGTAATGTCTGCAGAAATGCATGAAACCTCTCGCTGTGTAAATGTTCACATTGTACTTCTTAACCATCTTTGTTGTCAATTATGACGGTCCGTGTGAAACGAACAAAAATTGCTGTTTAATGCGAGTGGTATGAAATAAACGAAGAATCGATCCTGCTATCTCTGCATCCCAGCCCTCTGTCTTAACCACTGACCTACCAGGCCGCTAATTCGAGGAATCGTTGCAGCCCTACAATGAACTGAGGCCTAAATTTCAGAAATGTGAGCAGATATCCTTGAGAATCCACGTGTCCCTTATCCCTAAAAGAATCTTGGTTTATGATTCTGTTGGCAGTTGAAGTTAAAGTTTATATATTCATGTAGAAATATGTTAGCTAAGAGGGGGCGGCGGTGGTGGTTGTATTGGCACAGACAGCTCCACATCTGCCTTGCTGCGTTTAGCTGGCAGTGTCTGGTCATGAGCTTTGCGAATGTGTCGGTACAGGTCGCCCGATTGTGTGTAGCTCCGGTAACAGTAGCGGCACTCGTAAGGGCGCTCTCGTGTGTGCACAATGGCATGGCGCCTTAGTGTGTATGTACATGAGAAAGTTTTTCCACAGACTCCACATGTGGGGACGTCTTCCACAAAGTTCCCCATGGGGTGCTGGAAGTCCTGGAAGTA
The DNA here is from genome assembly GCA_032359275.1 of Microctenopoma steveboyesi. NCBI lineage: Eukaryota > Metazoa > Chordata > Actinopteri > Anabantiformes > Anabantidae > Microctenopoma > Microctenopoma steveboyesi. The sequence continues at coordinate 12,026,999 of JAUMHF010000002.1, read as the reverse complement.
GGCAGGAGGGTCTGAATGCTGCTGAGCTGTGGATGGAGGATTGAGAGAAACAGCAAATGAGGAGGTGTCATGGGAGGAAGGGCCAGCACCTGAGGAGGAGGAGGAGGGGGAAAGAGTGAAGGAAAAGTCATTTGAATGAGAAGTCATTTGTAAGAGCCCCTGTGAGTGGGAGGAGAGAAATTGAGGGCTGTTAAGCTCCTCCTCCTGAATGTCATCTTCAAACTCATCATCCACCCCCATCACTGGTTCTCTCTCTCTGCTTTCCTCTTTCTCCTCCTGCTCTTCATCAGATATTACAATGGCCTCCACTTTGACTTTCACATTTTCCCCACAGTTGTTGTCTGCCCTCACGTTGCTCACATGAGGGTGATATCTTGGATTTCTATAAGTTGGAGAGGGTCCTGTATTCCTCTCAGCCCCCTTAAGAGTCTGGGTCTGAGAAGTAGCCTGGAAGTCCAACCTTTTGCGCTGAAGTGACACAGCACTCTCAATTTGGATTTTGGGATGCACATGCTGGAGCTGGGAGTGCGTGGGTTTGGCTTGTATGTGTGAGGTTAGTGCTGAGGCTTGAATTAACATGACCATCTGTTGTCCTCTGCCTGATGTGTCTCTGTGCTCCGTCTCTGAGGGCCTCCTACCAGAATCACTGTTTTGGGACTGTGTGTCCTGAAGTAGGCCAAGGGAACCACTTGATTCCAACAGGGAAAGAGTAACAACTGACCGTCCACTAGTTTGGCTCATTGGGACCAGAGAAGATGAAGATGAGGAAGGCTGCTGGTTACTGCTGTGGGTGGAAAAAAAACAGAAAGAAAGGGAAATTTAAACAGCCTTTCAGTGACAAGTGATACTTAATATCTAATGTAGAAAAAAAGATTTTACTGTATTTCACCAAATCAATATCATGATGTACACTTTGATTATTAAATACACATTTAATAAATTACCATTCTCAATAAAAACAAAAGTTTTCTCAGAAAAGTTGAGTGTTTCTGTTGATATAATTAGCCTAGGTGTTCTGTTCTTCAGACTTATCTTTTGCTTTGAACTCAAAACAAGTTACTTAATTTCCTTGGGTAGCTTTCAGCCTGCCAACCACTGAAAATAAACACCACAGTTCAGCCTCATATATTAGGCTTGAGGCAATTTGGTTTTAAGATTTTTCCTTGATTAGACCCATACCTGTATGTTTCTGTGGTGCTGCAAGGGCTGCAGAGTGCCGACCCATCCCCCTGAGCTCCTGTTCCCAGCCTTATATTACTTCCAGAAGCATCCATGCCTGGCTGTGTTGTGTCAGCGAGGTCAGGGCTCAAAGGAGTCTGAATTCGTGCCGCTGATGAACCTCCACCAGTCCTTTGCTCAGACTTCACAGACTCCTGCTGACTCCTCTCTACCACTATGGATACTGATGAGAGTGGTGCTGCCACAGCAACACTATTCAAGTGATCTCCGGCCATAGGCACCACAGGCTCAACTCTATCAACACCCTCACCCTCCCTACCTGTCTCTCCGCCCTTCCTCACACTAGTGCTCTCCTCAGAGCGAGTGCTGTCTGCCTCAGCCAGAGGTCCACGTCTCTGCAGCCTTCTCTTGCACACTCGTACAACCTCATTCATGTGCAAAAAGCTTGCAGCCGCCAATATGTCCTCCACTGGAGGAGACTCATCCAGCTGCAGCACCCCTTCATAGACAAAGTCCAACAGCAAGCTAAATGCAGCAGCCGTGACAATGTCGCTGTCAAGTGTAACAGAGCTGTTGGCACTATTTCCGCCATTGCCCCCCGGACAGTCTGAGTAGAACATATGGAAGAAAGGCGAGCAGGAGGCCAAAACAGCTCGATGAGCAAGAAAATGGGATGAGCCCACCAGGACGGTGCAGTCACAGAGGAAGCCTCGTTGGCGCTGGGAACGCAGAGCTGACAGCAGCTGCTGGGAATGCTGAGGGAACTCCATCACCTGGAAAACAGAGATAATAGAAATGACAGGAAGACAGAAAAAGGAACAATACTGCTTTCACTGACAAAGACTACTACAAACAACTCTATGGCTGTGTGAAAAGTATTTTTGTTATTATTCTTCTTTGGTAAAAAGATAATAAATAAATAAAGTTTTCTCATATTTGGTTTGTTGAAGATTTTTGAAGATAAAGCAATAAACACTCTCATTCATTAAAGGCACATAGCAACTGTGTGATTGAATTTTACAATTGTTGATTTTATGGCAGGTATTTCACCAACAGAGAACTCAAACCTGTGGCATATAAAATCAAAGGTTATTATATGGCTAAAGACATATCAGTGTGGGCAGTAGTATTACTCACATCCGTTACTTAAAAGTTGCAGTGCTATGGTGTAAAAATATTCTGTTACAAAATACATAGATTAAAGATTAAAAATAATCATCACGCAGAATGGCCCAATTGATCATACGTATATATAAAATAATCTCTTTGATTACTGTATGTTAACTACAGATGCATTAATGCTGCAGCTGTCAATGGTTGCAAAAATGTGACAAATGGGTAGCATAATCTATAATATTACAACCTAAGGTATGACGTTGATTAGATTTAAGTGCTTTATAAATAAAGTTGATATGGTATGGTAGGGTAATAATTGAAATGTGCAAAGTAACCTGAAAATAAACACATCTGACCAATTTCAATTTCAAGTAGCCTAGGTAACAAGTGATGGAGATACTAGAGAACACTTTATATTAAGGTACAGTATTTGCCAAGAGTCACATTTTTCCTGTGCATTCATATTTATTACAAGTGTATTGTCACTCATTATCTGTGTTTACACTGACTGCCACACAAGGAGTTACAAGATACAGCACGTCTTTATTCTGTAATGTATTTGGTTGTGTATGTCAGTTTCTTAATTTTAATGTTTTTTAAGTTTCAGTGCTTTGAGTTGTCAGAGACACCTTTGTTTATGATTGTACACAAGTCCTGTGGACAGCTACAGCTGGAAACTGGATGTAGAAAAGATTAAAAGATAAGTGCCTCAACTTTTTTACTTAAATCAAGGGATAAAGTGGTATAATATGAAGCGTGGAGAGCGACACAATAGAATAAATGTAATAAGCATTTAAATAGGTATTTAAATATGTCAGTAATTGACACATAATTTATTAGATATTTTTTAAAAGAGTATATCTATTTTTTTATTTTACGTCTGTGTTGCCACACACCATGAAATAAATATATATTTTTTTTATTTAAGTAACTAAATATATCCATGTCATTTAAAATATATATATATATTCACTGTCTATTTATGTATATATAATACATCTATTTAAATGCTTATTACATGTATTCTATTGTGTCGCTCTCCACACTCCATAGTAAAAGGTTTGAGTTTAGCCCTAAAAGAATTAGTCCACCTCTAGACTATACTTTTGGAGTTAACCTAAGCTACGATTAATTCTTAAAAGGAACATGTGAGAGTAAAAAACAACAATAACATCAACATCTAGCAACTAAAATAATTCAAGATTTAATAATATAATTTATGAACTACAAAAAAGCTGAATAGGGTACGTTTCTACAGTTCAACAGTTGGACTGATGTTTCCATGGTGACCTGCCCCAATTCATCAGTCCATTGGCGAAGTCTCCGCAAAGAGGCACATCTTTATAACACATTCACAAACAGGTAAACACGAAGTTAAAAATACCAGCCACGTAGGTGGCAAAGAACACAAAATCTTCAAAAAGTCGAAGATGTCTATTAAGAAAAAACGGTCAGGAAACAGGTAGTTTTATCTGAGCTACGCTAACATTAATTAGCTAAGTTAGCTCAGCCTGTGTGTAAAATCCAGCACTGGGAAATATAGTATCCGCAGTTTTCTGGTGGGATATATCGACGTCACTTGTAAGTTACCGTGAAACTGTCTAAGCAGGAGGGATATTTTTGTGGGTTTACTGGGTATTTGCTTACCAGCTGCCCCTGCACACTGCGAGATGTTGTCTTCCAGGACAAAACGCAGATCTTCTTCACTGGTACCTGGTTCCTCTCCGACCGAACCAGTGCCCTCTACAGGCGGACACCGATAACACACCGGAAGTGGAAGCTAGCGCTGGCTGCATGTTTTGTCAGGCAGCCGTCTAGTGACGGTGATTTTTCATTTAGTAGAAGTTGAATTAATTAAATCAACCACTCCAGTGGCAACGTATTAAACAGTTTCGTAGCATGAAAGCATGGTCTGAATGACTGCCCTCACTGCATTTAAATGGACAGAGACCGTAGAGGGAAAGAAAAGCGAGGAAATCATGGTGGGGAGGTGAGAGATCGTAAGCCTGTAAACTGATATTGTTATTCAAAGACTGATTTATGGTTTCCCGTGACAAGTCTGTGACTGGTTACCCACATATATGAACTGTTTGTCATGGGAAATGTTGGTCCTATATTTAAACCATAGCCATAATAGGAGCTGGACTTGTATGTATGTATGTATGCCGGATTACTATACAGACAAACTAAGGGCTAGTTTTGTGTTAGTTAAGACCACGAGAGTAAGTATTTTGGGTAAGCGAAAACATTTTTGTTAAGGGTTAAGAAAAGGTTAAATCAAAAGTTTTAAGACAATATAGTTTGATTGTATTTGATTGTAATATAGATTGCGGGTAATCATTTAGTTGTGATGGTCAATGTGAGAGTGAGGGGCTAGAGAATACATTATGTAATGAAAGTCTTCATAAAGATATCTTTAACTAACCTGTGTATATCTGCAATGAGTGATGCCTTCTCCTTTAGCAGAACAGAGATGTTCACCTGTCTAAATCCATGTCTTATGCTCTTCGCCATGGAGCCAACAAAATGGGTCTTCAGATGGGTACAGGTGAGCAGCAACTCTGGCAGTTTCAAATTCTGAGATGACTCCTAGGTAGAGAACCCTTTATGACCGTAGTTATGACAGCTCTAGTGCTCCACTCTAGACGGTTTCTTGTTTGTGGAGGAACTCCTGGCTCACCCACAGTTCCGCTCATACTCATCGGAAGATGTCGAAAGAGTTGTGGCCACAAATGACAAGCAACGCTTCAAGCTTCGTTCCCATCCAGATGATGGACGCCTGCAGATCAGAGCCAATCAGGGACATTCAGTACAGGTATGCAGAGCAGTAAATTTTATATGTAAAAGACGTGCAACACAGATAATATTTAAATTATTTCCCTTTTTGTGGACTAGCTAACATGATAATATTCCATGTAAGCTAGAACAAAGTTACATTTAACTTTTGGACCATTTCTGTATCCACACAGGGTTTTAAAGGCAAACTACAAGACAGAGAATGCAGAGACAGTGTGATAATCAGATACCTAATGTAGTATGTTAGTAGTATGTAGTAAGTTTAACAAAATACAAATACATCTAATGGAAACAACAATTAAATGAATTAAAATATATATCTACAATGCCATATACTATTAGTACTGACAACAAATTAAAAAGGATTTTTTTTCTATTCACTGAAATAATTGTGATGCTTGCTCAGAATACAAAAAGACACTAGAGAGCAGCACCAGCTTGAGCTTGATTGTGTTTATGTCACTTGATTACTGCTGACTCCCCGTTGCACATTCTATTGTACATTATATGATTATAGTACTTATTGTGTGTATAATAAAATAGGTTGTATTTATCACTCTTATCTGCTGCTAAATAGGAAGAAGCCTGTTTTTAATTTTTCCTGCAAAGGTGACAATAAAGATCTATCTTATCTTACTAGTTATTATTTTTCTTAATTGTTTACCAAATAACATGTCAGTTAAAGATGAGCTATAGTATATGAAAGTTAGTTTTAATTTTTTCTATACTATTATTACAACTAATAAAACGGCAAAACCGCTGCTCCCTGCCGTTTTCAACAGGTTTGATGAAACACACAAAGGTGTGTAAATCTTAGTCTGCTCAGTATACCCCCATCTTAAGCATTAAAGGCTGGTTCCATTGCTGTGGTCAGGTATTGGATTTGGAACTAAAACCGGTCCTGGCTAATTCTCCAGACTGTCCTGCTGAGGCTGTTCATGGTTCCTACCTCCGCAACTGGACCTCCATCCAGCAGCATGGCCTGAGCCGCATGAGGAGGACACATATCCACCTGGCATCAGGCCTGCCAGGGGAGGATGGTGTCATCAGTGGTAAGATGTGTGTGTGTTTGTGTGGTAAATAGACGTCACCTGAAAATTTATGCAAAAAATGTCTGCAATGTCATTGATTTTCTCACCAGGAATGAGAAAAGACTGTGATCTAGCTATATTTATTGATGTCCCCAAAGCTCTCGCTGGTAAGCCTATCTACAATGACTTTTTTTCCATATGCTCTATATACCCTTGATGTTTAGGCAAGCGTTTGTCTTACATATGTTTTCTGTGTGTATCTGACTAAATAGATGATATTGAGTTCTTCTGGTCGGAAAACAACGTGTTGCTAACAGCAGGTGATGCAGAGGGAAAACTTCACCCTAAATACTTTAAAAAAGCCCTCAGGCTGAGACCTACAAGTAAGGAAAATCCTCATGAATCAATACAATTTGTGTTGCATGGACTGGGGCCAAACATTTACTTTTCACTTTTGTACTGTGTTTCAGGGAGCATCCTGCCTCTTCAATAGCAGGAGTAGATCCTGATCTGTCACGTATCATAGGACTTGCCTAATTTCGAAATGACAACTTTTTATTTATAAAATTCTCGGTTAGTACTAACATAGTACGCCATAGCTTATAAAATGGCATAGGCATAAGGTAATATTATGCCAAAATATTTTCACTAAGCAGTTGTAGAATACATAACCTGGTTACAAACAAACACGCTGACTTCTGGCAACAACCAGTTAAGCTAGTTAGGTTACATAAGTGAACATCTGAGGACATGTGTGGTTAGTCGCATTTGGGAAAACAGAGGATGCAGACATTGTGGTTTTAGTTAACGGACTGTCATAACAGCTTTTTGTGAGATATGGACAAACACTGAAACACATTGTGAGGTGAGATAATTGGTTTGAAACTTCCTGTGTAAGAAACAACAAAAACTGCCACCATATGTTACCACCATAAGGAGTGAAAACAACAGAATGAAATGTGAATGGCTGAATTTAGATGAATAAATGTTTGTTTATTTGTGGGTTTACGTGTTAAACATTTCATATTGGCATGAATTTAATACTTGTATTGTTTTTTATTACTTGCTATAATAATAATCTGACTGCTATAATGTGCTGTTACGTTTTAACAAAACTCAAAGTGATAAGACTGCAGCTCTGAATTAAGCAAGCATCCTAAACAATATTGAATACAAGAAACAATAACGTGATAAAGAGAATCATGTTGACTGAATTAACTGTAGATTTTAGATTTTGTGAGATTGTTCAAAAGTCCTTATGATTCCAGTCCAGATGTCCAGCAGTTTAGACAGGAAGGAAATGTAGTCAGAATGAGGACACATCATGAGGAGACATCACTGGACTCTTGAACATAGTAAGTCCTCCATCTATAGATGCAGCTTATGAATAACTTGTGTAAAACTAAGGCTTGAAAATAACTTGGATGGACTTTATAAGTGAGCTGTAGGATATTTATGTAACATAGAATACTATTCCACATGTTTATCCACTGCCGAGATACTCTGTTGATCTGGTGTAGGTAGGTAAAGATCTATTTTGCTTGTGCTTAGGTCTCAGAGAGCTTCGTGGCCACCAGTCAGCTTGTGGAAGAGCTCCTCATTGAGTGTGTCACTCTTCTCACGACTGCGCGTCGACATAAAGATGTAGCCTCCAACAAACTCATGAACAATTTTGCAGTCAGCAGTGACGCAGCTAAAAGCAATGTTGACGTTGCCTTCAAACTCAATGGCCATCTGAGTGGGGTCAGAAACACAAAGAGAAATTTAATCGAAATAAACAAGAGTTTTATCTCTTATTTTGGTAGTTTTACAGTCAACTTTATTGTCCCCACGGTGGGATGTGCAGCGAAATTCAAGCTTGGACTTCTAAGTCAAATTCACCCTTTGATCTTGTGTTGACACAAATAACATAGTGACATTAGTTATTTTTGAGCCTGATCTGGAGTCTGACCTGTCGTATGTCCCAGTTGACATTCCACTGCTTCATGTTGTTGTAGCGCCAAGTCTTTACCACATCACCCACTCCCAGGTCAATACGGATCAGTCGGTTGGGGGCGATCCCCAGGACCTCATCTTTTCGGCTGCCCTTAAACCTGTTGGCCAAAAGTATCTTTCAACTTCTTTTATTTGGAAATCTTGCTAAAACACGTTAGACTGCAACACTTTGTTTGTTTCGTCACAATGTGTGACAAAGCTGGCTCTCCCAATCGGTTTGTCAGTTTAATTGATAACGTTGGGCCACTTAGCAATTTAATTTGAGTAACTCTGACTGCTGCAATGAACACATACATAACCTTTTACTCAGGGGACAAGACTTGTGCCCCCATAACATTCAGTGAAAGTGCTTTGGTTAGCAAAACCTATTTTGGTGTTCATATGGGCTACTGTCTAGTAAGACAGACTTGACCTATACATATGTGCCTATACTCCCAATTGTGTATCTTAATTTAGTTACACTAAAATGTCACTTAGGGTGACACAATAGCTGCAGTTTCTCCAGGTTAAGACAAATAGTGGTAGTGGAAGGATAGTGAACCTTAATAAATACAGAAATTTCATCCATTTAATTTCATTTAGTTGAAATTAAACCTGACAACGACGTATGAGAGTCCAAAGTCAGGGAGGGCCTGCCAAATCTGTAGGAAGCGCATCACTGCATCTGTCAGTGAGAGCTGAGCCACGTTCTGGTATGCATCCAGAATACGAGGGGTCAGCTGGAGAAGAAGTCACAGTGTAAGACATCAGATTTTTTGTGTTCTGAGCATAAACTGAAATAAATATCTTTTCACAAAGATGCTTAAAATCACCATGCTACTAAAGGAATAATAAAATTCAGTTGTTAATATGGGCCATTGTGGAATGTCATACTTGTCTTTCTTATAATAGAGAGACTAGTGTGTTTTTTTTCTTGTTTTGGACATTAACTTATACTGTGTGGCTCCTGTACCTGTTTGACCTTGTACTTCTTATGGTAGCGAGGCGATACCAGGCTATATGTGTTGATGCTTTCATCATTAGCATCGTTAGTAGCATGGGAACCAGAGGTGGTATTTTGCATAGCCAGGAAGGAACGGATGCTCTGTATCTCACTTTGGAAACTGCTGTCTGCGAGACTCTTGCCTTTGGAGGCCAGTCGACACGCAGCCATCCACTGAGCATACTGCTGCTCCTGGAGGGTAAAAAATAAAAAGGCAGTGCAGGTAGAAAGAAAGAGAGAGAGTTAGACACTGGTGGGACTGTGGGCAGTTAATAGAGAGGATGTTGCATAGAGAGATGTGTGTGTTTGTGTGTGGCCTCACATTTTCACAGCGCAGATAGACCTCATTCATTCCCTCGGGTGCTGGTATCAGGAGTCTGATAAGGAACTTCTGTGCGGCCACATTAACATCTGGAGCCACCTCGCATCCTGTGTGCGTAGGATGAAATTATAGTAACAGTCAATAGTAAATGTGACATTTATGGCTTAGACGTGGAAATGAAATGTGGTAGGAAAAGATAGAAGGGTAATGATGATGAGCACTGAGCCAGACTTTCATGACAGCTTCAGCATATGGTCCCAGCCTGAGCCTGCAATATCACATTTATGGTTCATTCCCTGTGTAAAGCATGTTGTCATTTGCATAAGTGTTAATATTGTTGTTTTTAACTACTAACTCTGTTAGTTAATTATTCTAATAAAAAAGAAATTCTGAAGTGGTTAATATTACTGAGCTAGAATTACCAGAGAGCTACGCTCTCACAGATTTCTGTTAAAACTGGCCCTAAGAAAAGCACTTTCACATTTACCGGTTAAATGTAAGCTATGTGTTTGTGTGTGTTGTGGGGTGTGAGGTGATTTTGAACTGGGGGAAAATAAAATTGTGAAAAATAGAATAATGCACTTAGTACCTTTGAGGTTTATCTGTTGAATAGGCTCTCCGATGCTTTCCTCTTTGCTTTTGAAATAAGAGATGGAAGTATCCTGGAACTTGAACCAGTATTGTTTGTAGCCCTTAAGTGTTAGCCTCTTTGGTCTGAAACACACAATCACAGCCCACATGGTTGTTTTATTAAATAAAAGCATTTTATGTGTGTCTGAGAGAACTGAGGTGTTGGAAATTAATCTCACCTGAATATCTTCAGATAGTCATTGAGTTCTGGTGCAGTCATGTTTTCCTAGATGAATGACATTTTTTCAGTGATAAACATAACGTATAGTTTTTGAGGGCCATCATGTATTGGAATATTTAAAGTAATGTTTCATGATACCATATCACTAACACAAGCCTGTTACAAGCATTGGTGACATAAAACCTGTTGTTTCTCATTTATGTTTTAGCTTTTGCATTCTTTATTGTGTTCAGTATATTGCTACAGTCAGGATAAGGTTGACAACAGTAACAGTAGCTTGTAACAATAGTGAAAAACAGGCCAGTACCAGCAAATCAGAGGCAGAACTGGATTCTCCTTCCATCTTGACTTCCAGGGACTGCAAAGCTGACTCCAGGTCGTCCATAGCTGCATTGGTGGCCAGCATCTGGGGCTCCGACTGAGACACCTTGCTGATGTGGTACTACACAAGTGTAAATGTAAGAAGAAATGTTTAAGGAGCATGTATGATGTAGATACTTGATCTAGATCTGTCTGTCATTATCTTTCTGACTATTTCTAAAGTCACCCATAAAGTATTTTGTGTCATTATCTATATATGTATATGTGTGTGTGTGTGTATGTGTGTGTGTGTGTGTGTATATATATATATATATATATATATATATATATATATGTTTATTTTTTTTATATTAAGGTGAGATCTACCTGACTTTATAAAAAATAAAGATAACAAACTCACCACCCTTTTATGTATTACGAAAATGATTCAGCTGTTGTTAAAGTGACGTGCCTTGCCTTTTGGACATTAAATGCATTTCACCATTAATGTTTTATATTTTTATATATATGTTTTCTTAAAATTTGCATATAAACCTAAATAACAGTGAGGTCTTCCCCACCAGCATCACCATGCAGACAAACAAACAACTCTGCAAAAAGGTTGTGTGAAGTTGGAGCATGGCTACTGTTCAGTTAAATTGATCATTAAAAAATGGAAGGAATATGGCGTGTGCCAAAAAGAAATGGCTAATGAGGAAGACCAAGATGCTGTGACTGCCTAAAAGGAATTTCAAGCCTCAGTAACTGAGAGGTGAGTTACTGTATAAAAAGATACTTTTGGCTAGGTTCTTCACCAGTTGAAGTTTTATGGTAGAGTTGCCAGTGGGGAAAAGTCGCTCATTAAATCTCAGCTGTCATCATCCAGAAGTCATGTGGTAGATACTAAAGTCAAATGGAAGAAGGTTCTTTGGTCTGATGTGACCCGAAGTTTACTTTTCCCATTAGACTAGACTCTATTGTGTATGAAGAACCCGGTCAATAGATGACATGACACCATTGGTAGTCATGGATAGAAATTAATAACAGGTGAACACCCAATCACTAGGCACTGCAGTTCCATTTCAGCAGTTATGTTTTCTACCTGTAGAGCACCAAACAGCATCATCTCCTCCTCAGTGCAGTCAATGTCCTCCAGCAGGATGGCCCAGCGAGCCTGCTCATATAGCTGGGTCAGACGCACAACATCGTACTGTAGAACCAGAGGCAGAAGAACAATAATGTGAAGGTTGTATAATTGTCACAGTACCAAACGCAAGAACAGATACACATACTATATATTTAAAAGCAACATGTTAACACACCTTGGGATCTAGGTCATAGAAGGTCATGTACTTAAAGCGAAGCCAGAGTCGGCCATTTTCTTGGATGCCCTGCTGCAAAAGACATCGCGAAGAGTCCAGCCATCTGAGATGAAAGTAGAGTAGCTACATGTTATGAAATTTCATATTAAGTTTATGCACATAACCTTCTACTATTTTCATAGAATTTAAAAAGCCTCCTCTTTCCACCTCTCCCTTGGAGGAAGACTATCATCATGTCATGATAATGTGAAGAGCCCCAACAGACTTTTTTTTACGTACTAATATTTTTAACAAACTGATTGAATAATTTGATTTGATATTAACATGGTGAAATAAAGGAGGCATGTGGGAACATTTTAATAAATAATATGTGTTTAACAATGACTTTAAACTTTTTTTTCTTCTTGTCTAGAGCTCCTCATTGTGAAGTTATGTTTCTATAGATAGATATATAGTTAATGGGGGCCTGGTAGCTCAATGGGTTAAGCGTCAGACTGGGATGTGGAAGGTCGCAGGTTCGAACACTTTGGATAAAAGCGTCTGCCAAGTAAAGTAAAGTAATATGACAGTTAACTTGTACGCATACCTGCCATTGATATGAGCCTTGTCCACCACGCTGGCTGGACGGTACTGTTTGGCTAAAACCTCCGGGGCAGGAGGAGGCTGAGTGACTGACAGCATCTTGTAGATGGCTTCCATTTGAGCTGAGTCAGCAAAGTGTGCCGGCATGCCGTTATACAAACAGGGCCGGGATGCTGCAAAGGATGTGGCAGTAGTAGAGTTAAGGACAAATAATTAATCTTTTTAAAAATGGTTTAGGTCCACATTTACAGTTTGGCTTGCTATGTATATAAAGTGCCTTCAAGAAATAATTAAGAAGAATCAAACAACATTGAATGCAGTTTGATGAGTGTACCTGAGGAGAGGGGCACCTCACACAGATCATAGATCTCTTCATTAACGCCTTTATCCTTCTTCTTCTTTTTTTCCTCCAACGGCCGAAGGAGGGAGAGCTCCTCAGGGTGGCGGATGTCTGTGGAGATAACAAAAATTGAAAAATAACTGATCAGCTCCAGTTTTAGCTTATTAGCTGATCAATGATTATACACTGTGGCACAAGTAGGTCATGTTGAACTTAGCTGTAGGTGTTAGGGTTATGAATGTTTCACGTATAGACTTTGAAATTACATATAATAGCACATCTGACTCCAAATTAAATGTTAAAGTTCTCAAGTTGTCTCACCATATAAAATTTCCAATTCACTTCTCTTTATTCATTCTGTTCTTCCTGTCTCCTCAATTACACACTGATAATGAGTGGAACTGAGTGATATCTATCAACCTGCTTATTCTGATTGTGGATGTTTGAATACTGTTTTCGTGGATTTATACTTGTTCAGTTTGGATTTGGACTCAGATTTTGACCCTGGCCTGTTTTAACCTGCACTGGCACCTGTTGCTCTTCTGGACCTTTGCCCCATTCCTGTTTCCTCAGTCAACACCAAATGTGTTTCTCTGCGTTTATATGAAAATGCCAACAACAATTTTTTAAACCTTGAGTTTATGATGGGAAGTGGGTGGGGTAATAAATAATTCATTACAAAGAAAAAATCCCAGTTTTTTTGACACAAATTCCACTTGTCGACTTATCAAACTGTATCTTATCTCTATCTGAGGTATGTTTCTAGTGATATATTGGATTATCTTTACTGTTACTTTACATGCTGCTTATCCAGACCTCCTAAGTCTGATGAAACTGCCTGGGGATTTGAGGAATTGAGCTCAAGAAGTACCATGGTTAAACAAAAAAAAAAAGCTTGAAGCAGATGGTAAACCTCTTGTTGAAAATTAAAGGGAAACAGGAAAAAAAAGACAAAACTGGGAGGAAAAAAAACGTACTCAGCATTTTACAGATGCCCATCACGGTCTTAAAAACTGGGCTGGAAAAGGAGGCATTTAGCCTCAATGTGATGCCACTGGGTAGATCCAACCTGAGGGGTTTGTGTTGGGGCATAAAGATGAGGCGGGCGTTGGCGTGAATGCCAAATTTTTCCAGACTCCAGGCTGTTCTCAGCAACCACTGCTGCTTCTGCTCCCACCACAGTGCATGGTCTGACCAATCACGCTTCATTTCTAAGAAAAACAACAGATACTGTTAAAAACAGAGCATATTGAAGAACTGACATGACTTAAAATAATAGCAACCTTTTCTATTTAGTACGTCTAATCAATGGATAAACACAGGCAGTTATGCAAGTGGTCGGCGTACTGCTCCAAGCGTTGCATGGTAGGACTCTGTTTAGCGCTGAATTACCTGAACTACCTGCATGAACTACCTGTTTAGCGTTGAATCAACGTTAGGAAGTAATGACCAGTTCACCGAATCTCGTTAGGGTTAGGGTTCTCATATCCGAATTGTTTCTCAAATACAATCAATGGATAAACACAGGCAGTTATGCAAGTGGTCGGCGTACTGCTCCAAGCGTTGCATGGTAGGACTCTGTTTAGCCCTGAACTACCTGCTTAGCGTTGAGTCAACGTTAGAAAGTAATGACCAGTTCACAGATAAATACAGATAAACACAGGTAGTTATGCAAGTGGTCGGCATAGTGCTCCAAGTGTTGCATGGTAGGACTCTGTTTAGCGCTGAATTATTGTTAGGAGGTAATGATCTGTTCACCTACTCTCACCAGT
>JAUMHF010000002.1:11994756-12005565 GCA_032359275.1 Microctenopoma steveboyesi | reverse complement strand
CACCTTGCTACCAGAGGAATGAAAAGTTGGACCAGAAGATTTCTCTTTACAGTGGTGACATCACCACATTGAAGATAGATGCTATTGTTAATGCAGGTATGTGTGTGTGTATTTCTGGGTTGCAATCCCACATGGTCAATGATCTGTTTTCACACTTAATTAAAAGGAAAAAACAACATAAAACTTAATAAATGTTTTTCATTTTATATTTGCAAATAACTAACCAATATTATTTAGAAGGGAAAATAGATACTTATGTACAAGAACAATATAAATAACATAGTTTACCATGTGGAAATATAAGAAAGGATCATGAATTTAAAAGCTTAGTTCTTTGCTGTCCATAAATTTAGCACAAACCACCTGCGAGTGTTAGTTGTGCTGTGGTTATGGATTTTATGTTTTCTCTGTGTGTGGGAGGGCCTGTTACAGACTTTTGTATAGTTACCAACAACAGTTGAATTACTCTGCACTTAGTACAAGAGAAAGACAGAAAGAAATAACAGCAGAAAGTTTGTGATGCCGAAATTTAGTTTGCTGGCTCCATGGAAACTTGAAAAGTTGGCCAAATTCTGTGCCTGTGTATACTGTATGTGATGTTGCAGTACAGATTGCTTTAAAATGGACCAGTGTTATAACCCGGGTTAAACTGACTTTTAAAGGTCCATGTCAAGTTATAGCTTCTGGCAAGGGGTCAAAAACCAAAACACCGGTTAGCAGTAGCTAATAAGTGGGTTACTTGTTGAATTGTATTTAAACTCATCAGGATATTGCTATACTTTATTAAATGCCAACAAACAATGAAATTGTCTTTACAAGTTATAGAGCAAAATGTGTCATATTCAAATATTTTGATTAAATGAAAAATCTCTTACTTACTTCCTTAGTACGCTTTACCCAGATGTTATTTGGGGCGGCCCACAGACAAACCAATATCATACTGACCAGTTAAATTGTACATTAAGCATACTTTTCACTGATATAACGCTGTCAAGCTGAAAACGACTTTGTAACTTACAGCTAAATATGACAAAGCTTACACAGTAGTTAGTTTCTAGTATAATGTCAATTAAAAATGGCGGAGTGATATTTTTCTCACCTTACTTGTTTTCTCTCGATCTTAATTTTTCAGCAGCTGCAAGTAGGTTACAGTATTTCTGTTGACCATTAGATGGAGCCAGAAACCAGTTTACACACTGCCGACCTCAGTCCCACAAGCTGTTTGGGCACTTGGGAGAAATTTAATCGGTGTCTTGGCACAGGCAGTGTATCAGGGGAGACCGAAGTAGGCCAGCACACCTAAATGATGCTTGATGAGGCTTTCGCAGAAAAGGATTTTATTATTGGCAGTTGACTGTCAGCAGGTGTCCCCTGTGCCAACATCCAGTGAATATGTGGAATGTTGACTCCAATTTATGGCAATACTGCTTGTGCATTCATGCATGCATGCAAATGTCTAAAGATGCCCAAGTAATTACGTGTGTATATACAACAGGTAGTTGTAATTTGTCTGTGTGTGGCTTTAAAGGAGACTTTGTGTTGGGGTGTGTTTCTTTTACAAGAGCTTTTACAGAGTTGCACAATGCAAAGTAGCATGGAATTAACAAGAGGAAACAGCTAGTAAGTGTCACTTAGCAGAGAGGACGAGGCAAGGTGAGGGTGGGAGACTGAAAAACACAACAGCGCCAGAGGAAACATGACTGAGAGACGTGAGCGTGAGAGAGAGTCAGCACACTGACTGACAAAGAGTGAAAGGAGAGTCTGGAGGAGTGAAAAGACGAAGATAAAAGAGAGGCAGAGAGAGGACACAGGCTAGTATTTAAATCTCAGGCTGCATTGCCATGGCAACAAGCAGGTACAGGGTTCCCACAAAGGAGTTTTGGGCAGCTGAGTCCGATCATCTTTTTCTGTCTGACTGATTGGCTGGCCAGCAGACTGTCTCTGTGATCTTTTGGTTGACAAGTGACTGACCTTTTCACTCAGTGACTAACTGAGATGACTAAGATGCTTTGAGTGTTTTAAGTCACCATTAAAGAGAAATTAGGTTCAAACAACTGAGAGCAGATAACAGATACAAGTGGGTAAGAAAACATTTCTAAAAGAAAACAGTTAAACTAGAGGTGGGGTGTTGCTGATATTGTCTGTCTCTTCCGGCCTTGAAGCATCATTTAGCCCCTAAAGCAGCAAACATTCAATTGAAGCCAACTGTGGCCAATTATACGCTATACTGGCAGACTGGTAGGCAGGTAGGGAGGGAGGAGGGCTTCCAGGCCTGGCTGGTGAAGACTGCAAATACTCACATCAAATAGACACACACATATAACCATACGTGAAAATACAGATACAGATCAAGTTGCGGAGAGCGGTAAAGTATCAGGTAGAGGCTGACTTCATCCTGCTTTATCCTACCTAACTCCTTCTCCCGCTCCTTTCGTCTGTCAGCGCTCGTTGATCAGGTAAGCAGGGGCATTGCAGGGAGGCTGGGCGGGTACTGTTTGTCGTTTGTGTCGCTCTCAATAAAGATTGGATTTACAGTAATTCTCCACTGCTCCTCTTCTGCACCTCCTCCTCCCACCTCCCTCTTACCTTCCACACTTTTACAGCCTCTGGCTTCTGCCCACTCCTATAAAACACTACAAACATAAAAACCCACAAGCACTTAAGAGCCGTCCTGGTGAGGAGCTGGGGGGTGGAACAGGGTGGAGGAGATGGCGGGCAGAAACACCCTCCTCTTTATACCCCTCAATCACTCCGTCCGAAGGAGAGATGGAGGGGAGGATATATTGTCTCTGATGGGCTATCTGATTAAGATGGATTGCACTATGAAATGTTGTTGGAGTGATGAGTTCTTGGAGTGGGTGTTTGCGTGTGTGTGGATACAACGTCTCAGCAACTAACTTTGCATTAAAACCTTTTTTCAAATTGATTAAATGCAAATTTGCCTAGCTCCACTGGAGCTGCATTTTCACTCACTGAAGTTTTATTCATTATTTCCATTCCAGCACTCATGTTTGACGTTAAGTGTCATTTATTTTGACCTACCTTTTCCCCCACATTGAATTTGAGTTTAATTGAAAAAGATTTTAAAATAGGACTGATAAGTTTCCTCAGTATTTTGGTGTAATTCCTTTTTTCCGTGGAGCTAACTCCATGTGGGAGAGTAAATGCAGCTGAAGTTGGCTGATAAATCTTTCAGGCTAGACTATAAAAAACTGTCCCTAAAATTAAGCCGCGCACCGTCATATGATAAAGAATATTCTGGTCCTATCTCAAGTCTTTAGAGCTAAGCCACTTGTCATCGTCACAATTTCTGCTTGCAGAGAGTCTGTGGGAGTGTGATTCAATAAAGCACAATGTGTGTGTGTCACACCTTTTCGTGTGTTTATGTATATTGACAAGTTTATATGCATATAGGTCCACGTGTGTGTACACCTGTGCAGAATTGCACCTGCTTGTGCCAGAAACAGACAGCTCGCACAAACCTGGCTCTGAATTCGCGCGCGTGTGTGTGTGTGTGTGTGTCTTTGTGTGTATGTATGTATCATGTTTGGTGGGGTGGTGCATAAGTGGTATATGTTTCTGTGTATTTTGTGTGCAGGTGTCCCGTTGTGCGTTTGTGTGCATGAGATAGGGTCTCCGAGGTTTTCCGCTGCAGGTCAAAGATAAAGCCTTTGGTTGGCGCTGGAAACCCACTCACCGTGGCAACAGCTGAGAGATACAAGATTAGAGCCAATAGTTTTCCTGGCCTGCAGGTGACAGCCAGGAAAAGAAAGCGAGAGCAGGAGTCTGTAGTATACTGTAACTTCATCACTGATAAGAAATGTAGAAAGAAAACATAGATGGAAAGATGAAGAGATAGGTAGCAGCTGCAGTAAGTTGTTGGACCACGACGAGAAGAATGTCAGAAATTCTTAAGGCGGGTGAAGGTCATCAAGTGGAAATTCTACTAAATATCCAATTTTACCATCAGCATGGCATCACAGTGACGCAGGTTTTTATAAATGATAAGCGTGGGTCAGGAGGACAAACTTTTTTTGAAGTCTGGAAATTGCACTGACAAACTAGCTGGTTATGACTAATGGCAAAAACGTTTTAGAGATTCTAACCAGACCCCAAAGCCTGAATAATCAGGCATCAGGAATAATAATAAAAAAGTTGGATGTGGGTTGAAAAGTCAGAAGCAGACGCTTTTTAAAGTCACATGACATTTTATGCAGTGTAAATCTATCCTATCATCTACTTAGAGTATTAGAGAAGAAACACATCCGTTAGTACACACTGGTCTGAAATATTACAACCCAAACTATTACTATTACTATAACATTAGACACCTTACACATTTTTAGTTGTTCCACCTGAGTCTGAAACAAATAAATGCTTTAAGTGACGTCATCATCTAAAATTTTTCATATTTCAATGCACTATATGAGGATTGATGCATGGAATATTAATCAATAATTGAATATCAGTGCTTTTTGAACTTGGATGTTTCCATGGAATACAATATAAATTTACCCCAGCCTTGGAGCATCTTTTATTGATTCCAGGAAAATCCATGGTGGATGATGACCGATGTGTGTAGTGGTGCAGGTTTTGTAGCTTTGGGGATATAGAGGATGAAGGGACTGGGGTGTTGGGAAGAGATGAGTGAACTGTGTGGGACCCTGAGTATACCAGCTGGTGGAGAAAGGTGAGAGGGGTGTGCACAGTTTTCTTGTTTGGTCATTTTAAGAGGATAAAACAGGTGAAACCTTTCCTCTGCAGATAGATCACCTTACAGGAGTATTAACCTACAGTCGTACATTGTCACAATCTCTAATATGTGGCTTCACTGATTCTTAGCTGGCTTTAAAAAATGGCGCTGTGCTCGGCGCCTGGCAGACATCCCTGCCATGCTGCTACATTGTCTATAGTCTCCACTTGTTCTAAAATACTGCAGAAAGACTAGAATTGTTTGTCAGACGTGAACTGGAGTGACAGAGGACACACAGTGGGAATGCCTAATCTTTGCATGCCTAAATACTTTAAAAAGGATTTTCAAGCATCAGGCCAAGTGATTTTTTTTCACTTTGAATACCACAGTATCTGTCCCAGTCTCTGGTGCTTAAGCTGTTGATATTCTGTTTGTTTTGAGGTTGTCTATATTGTTGCCTTTCATAGAGAATAATAAAGTTATAGACAGCTGTTGTCTTTTTTTTTCCTGTTTGAGAAATGAATGGCTCCAAAGCTGCCATTATTCCTTAGACGAGTGCCACCTTGTCATCAAGTCACTTAGGTTTTAATCAGGGGAGGCAAGTTGTTGTGATCCACCCAGCCTCCCTGGTAGTAACAGGGGTCTGAGGAGGTGATGGAAAGCCCAGAGCAGAGGCCGCTCATGCTGCTGAGGTCCCACAGGCCCAGCAACGTGTGCACTCTATCTCCCTTTGCTGCAGTTACCATACATCTACCCTAGAGCTCTTGTCAGCTCCTCTTAGGACTGGCTGATATTACAAGATGCAAAATGTCAAGTTTGCTATTACAGATGAATATTTTACGTGTGTGTTCTGCGAAAGCCTCAAAACAGTATAAAATAAACGGAAGCGTGCTTTTGTGTATGTGTTTAGTTTAGGGGTTCTTAAATTAATATGATATAAAAAATGTTCCTCTTTCTCATCTCAGCTGACCTTTCTATCTCTGTAAACGTTAATTAATCTAGAGTTGCATTGTTTACTGAGAATGTTATGCTCTTTTACTACTGTTTTGAAGCACAAGTCTTACAGATCACTCATGAACTGCACTGTTTCTCCCTGCTGTAGTAACTGCACTTCCGTAGCTCTAGTTCCTATAGCAGTATCCCCACTGCGCTGACTGCGTGTTTTGTGAAGCAGTGCTAATGGACACATTCTCACAATATGCCCGTCAACTGTCTGTACACACAAGCACTTACAGAGGCAAATTGGCATTGCTGATGCTGATTCAATTTCAGAATAAATATGATAAGCTGTCAAAACTTTGTCCTGCCATGACCACCTCTCCACTTCACCAGCTCCTGAACTTGGAATAAATCACTGTGGCGGAGCATCGAGCACACTGTGCCAAATAAAGACATTAACCTGTTATTCTTTTCTTTTT
Organism: Microctenopoma steveboyesi; assembly: GCA_032359275.1. Classification (NCBI taxonomy): domain Eukaryota; kingdom Metazoa; phylum Chordata; class Actinopteri; order Anabantiformes; family Anabantidae; genus Microctenopoma; species Microctenopoma steveboyesi. The sequence goes on along the minus strand of JAUMHF010000002.1, from coordinate 11,999,454 downwards.
GTGGTGAAAAAGGGATTTGTATTGTGAAGGGATGACACAAACGTGTTAAAGAAGATCAGAGTAGGTCCGATCTATATGTTTAAAAGTAGGCAAGAGGAGAGATAGGTAGGGCTGTGTGTATGTGGTGTATCACAAATAATACTGCAAAATTTACACTAAATTTAAAAGAGCACTATAACAAATCTCCCAAAACAGGACAAATAAACTTATCTTAATATGGAGAGATGGTGTTGATGCACATCACACCATAATAAATATATCTTCCGACCCAGTCACACCACAGTAAGTCCAATAAAGCTGCAGCAGAGCAGTTATTTAATATCATAATGTGGTTACATACTCATCCATAAACTTACCATCATTTTCTATCATTCTCTGCTATCTGAAATGTCTGCAGTGTTCTCTGTCCTGCCATCAAGACATGTCTGCGCTCTCTTTAATTCAGACCTGAGTCTTTTAATATTGGGTATCTGCAACATGAGTTTGTTACCTCATGGCAGAAAGTGGCTGTGCAGAAGTGGAAAAAACACAAAACACTATCAGTCACTCACAACAGAGTTTATGAGTGTGTAATAAAACAGGCAGCAAATTTAATTTAAAGTCTGTCAAACAGTCTGTTGCATTATCCTCTCATTGCCTGCTGAGAAGTCCCTGTTGGGTACCACAACATTGCAGGTGGTAGAGGACCCACACACAGTACTCCACAGATAGGCGAAGAAGAGGAGCTGGTTGCTCTCAGTCTCTCATCTAAATTTTTTTCCAATACATTCCCAAAGGCTTTACTCTTACATAGAATAAGGTTGGTTTTTTAGCTTGTTCATGACAGTGAAACAAATAAAATTGGCACTATATGAAAACTACTGCTGGATTACTGCAGTGAGAAAAGAATAATTCTTGATTGATATTTGTTCATTGTTACTTTTCACCACTGAATAATGCGGATACATGAATCAGGCAGGTACTAAGCTCATAAAAGGCAGACAAATGGTCTCACTGAGCAGGTGGAACACAGGATGATTGTATGCAACACATTTCTTATGTGACCTTTGTATAATAGAGTGAGATGATGAAGGCCATTTAACGATTAGATATCTGAGGAATATTGGGAAAAGTGAGGAAATTAGTCTGGTAACACGGAAACAAATAATGAAACAGATTAAGAAATGGTAGATGTCACGACAGGCATTACATTGCTTGCTTTATGTAAGCAACATTTACTAACAATAGAGGTTTCTCCTTACACGATGAGGCCATCTTCCTGATATACTCATGGATCTTTGATATTTCATCCTGGATAGTGTCTCTGATGCTCCCTAGTCTTTGGCCTCCTTCCTTCTGCTGAGGGTTTTAGGATAAATTTAAGCATTAGTGCAAAACCAGTGGGTGTCGAGTTTAAATCATAGGCACAAAAAGCAGTGACTAACACATCTGAAGACCTTAGAAGTTACTGGATTTAATGTGTACACACAGTGTCAATCATAAGTGTTCTTCAATATTTATCTTACTGCTGAAGGTGAAGACAGGACTTTATGTAAGCTTAATGTGTTAAACAAGTTTTTTTAGTATTATTAGTGTAAAATTTCAAATTAAATTGGAATCTTTTGTGTTAGTTGAATGGCCTGCCACCATGGTATAATTACAGTGGTCCCTGTACAGTAATAATACTTCTGGAGAGAGCTGATCTTTAAGCCATAGCAATTTCCCTCTGTATTTGTTTTGAGGATTTTCTATAAATCCTCCTGATGATTTAAAAATACATATCAAATGAATAGAAAATTACTACTCCACGCCCTCTTGAAGTGGCTTGTGTTTGATGGTAAAATAAATGAAAGGCTGCAGGCATATTTCATATCTTTTAAGACTTTAAATGATCTGAGCTCCACCACTGTTAGGAATCAGTCTACTTCAGATTCAGTTCAAAAGGAGCTTTTATATGGCTTGTGACTGACATTTTGTTTTATGTTTAGCTGTAGATTTTTTCTAGTCTCTTTGCTCTTTGCCTACATGCACACTGCTGACCCTCATTTCTTACTAGCTTAATTCTTGATTCTTGTATCACAAATTTTTTATTACAGCAGTGAAGTCTTGGGGTTGTGTCCACCCTGTCCTCTTGTATTTGTGTCTTTACCAGTGGCGAAGTTAAGAGGCTGCAAAAGCTCTGTGAATTGACTGTAGCGTGAATTTAGACAGTGCTGCTGCTCTAGTTTTTCCAGTCCAGATCTGTCTGAGTTAATTACGGTACAACTGTCAGAAAGACCACTTTACTGGTCATTTGGGCAGCGACATTAATGCTCTCTGTGTACTAAAAATTTTTAGCTTTCAAGGTTCAGTGCCCTAACTTTCAGTGGGATGCTCCAATGTCTAGTTTGTGTCTCAATTTGAGTAGGAAGACGGAAGAAAAGCTCTACTGCTGGTTTGTGTGTCTCCAGAGTTTAGTCCTCTCCTCTTCTCTCACACTCCTTCTTTCACTTCCATTTAGACATTATTACAGGGCTGTGATCTGAGAGGAGTGAAACATTTGCACTGGACAAACAGGCCCCAGTTTACAACTTCAGATTGATTTACACCCTGACATTGAGAAGTTAACATGCCCTTGGAGAGTTAATCCCTAATGTTGTCCAGGTCAGTAAATAAACAGAAAAAGAAAAGCCAAAATGAAGGAGTTTGCAGAAAAGCTCATTTGTGCTAATTATTTCTCTTCACCCCTCCCTTGTTAAAAGCTTTCCCACCCCTCCAATCAATTGCCACTTTAGCGTGCAGGAAGGGATGGAGGAAGTGCGAGCCTCATTAGCCTGATTGGGGCGATGTAGGAGATGGAAAGAGAGAGTGAATGAGGGGGTAAAAGAGAAAAGGAGTCAGCTCCATCATCAGCACTTGGCCCATCAGAGCTTCTGTCATCAAGATGAGTACGGCGTTCAAATGTATTGGTTTGTTAGTTGTGACTCTTGGGACACTTGGAGGTGATCTGCTGATGGGGCTTCGGATGAATGAGAAGCCATTAATGGAGTTAGTTTTGCCATTTTCTCAGTGCTAAAGCACCGTGGGAGAATTTCACTATTTTGGCTAAGCGATTGATAGATTAAGAGTTTAGTATGCTTTAACCAAATGAGGTTGTACGACGTCATCCAACCACATCTGTAGCAGAGCTAAACAGTGCAGCCATTTCACTTGCAAATGCGACTAAAGATTAGAGTGTGTGAATGTGAAAAATGATTTGGACTGATGGCAGTGCTCAGGTTACCTTTGCTAAGTGCTAACCAAAGAAAGCTTGTTGGCTAATTGCTGAATTCAATCAGCATCTTTAAAGCAAAAACTTTATGCGTGTGACACTATGTAAAAACTTAGTAAGTGGTGAGCTGACAGATGCAGCAGTCTTACACTTCTAAATCAGCAGTAGGTACCTGCCCAGGAGTGAATCACATCAGCAGTAGATAGTAGATTCTGAATGTAAAATATAGAAATCAGTCACTAACAATTATTGCTTTTCTATTTAAACGTTACGCAATGATTAATGTCTGCGCTTATTGTGTGAAGATTTTATATTTAATTTAAAGGAGATCTTCTGTCTGTGTTTTGACTTTGCTCTTGTAGAAATTAATTAACAAAGCTAGATCTTGTATTTCTCATTGTCCTGACTTTATTGATATAAATGTGGTAAAATAAATTCCTCTTAGTGTAATGCAACACAGTTGAATAGTATTGAAGACTACAGCCACAAAATCATTATACAAACAAACAAATTTCATACAGGTCTGGAGAAATCAAACATTTATTTTATTTATAGAAGTTGTTTTGCTGAGCACATGTGCTTCTTTGGGAAAGCATCAACCCCTGTGAAGGCAATGTGTGTATCCCTATTTCTAGTGATGATACCCAATGGCAGCCCACATAGCATTTTTATTTCTGCATCCTTATACTGGCATGATCTCCGTCCAAAAAATGACTGAATAAAATGTTGTGCAAAAGCGGTCTGCAGATGTCATTGAATTTGCTGCCACAATCTGCATGTATCAAGCATCTGATTTACTATGACAGCAGCTTATTACAAAGTCAGCTCCTGAGCAGTGAGACCTCCAAGATTCATATTGAAACCGAGGAAGAGCTCATAAACACAGGTCAGTGGTAGGATTTCTCAAAAAGCTCAAACAGAATTAATAACATAGTGATTTTGTTTACTTCAAGTCCACTTGAGAAGCCACAGCAATCACAGCAGACGGGGAAAGAGAACAGCAGGTCATACACAATATCTTAACAAAAGAAAGAAAAAACGTAGTTACAGCCTTTACAGATGTTATTTCACGGAAGGTCAAGTTCACATTGGCACATGGTGCACTGAAAACTGCAGTTTATTTCTCGGTGTGTATATGAACATCATTGCACCGTAACAGAACGTCACACTGGTAATTGATAAAATAATCAACATTAATAATCAACGACCTTCTACACATGAACAAGCAGTTATGAGATACAGCTTACCCTCAACAGTGCAGGTGTATTCTATCGCGATCTTCGCTATGCTTAGAAGCGAGCCTCTTATATGCTAATAACTTGGTGCTGGGGCATGTACTGACGATATGCTCATAGTCTGTTCTCTGTGTGTGTGTGTGTGTGTGTGTCAGCGTGAGAGAAAGGTAATCAATGCGTTGAAGCGCTGCAATGAAATGAGATCTTTCAAACATTATAAATAAATAAATAAAT
>JAUMHF010000002.1:11950236-11994656 GCA_032359275.1 Microctenopoma steveboyesi | reverse complement strand
TGAGAGAAAGGTAATCAATGCGTTGAAGCGCTGCAATGAAATGAGATCTTTCAAACATTATAAATAAATAAATAAATGCAATCAATATATGGCGGTCAGTGCTGATATTGTGGCGAGCTGCCACAAATGAATGAATATATGGGAAACACTGCACAAACAGCAGCTGGCATCATGAGTGCCATTTGCAGTGTCATTTATGAACACAGGCTGGTGATATTTAGGGGGAAAAGGGTTTACAACAACAAACTACAGAGAAGATAAGACAAATGGTGCGACTCTAGACACAAGAAAAAGATTTTGCAAGTTCTCGGTTTAATGCGTATGTTTATTAGGGGGAAAAGAAAAGGTGAGCCCTACCCTCCTGCCTAATAGATAATTTTCTTTGCAGATGGACATTTCATTAGTCCTGCTACAGAACTATAATCTAACTCTTCTCATGCACCATATTTATTTACAGTTTGCAATGCATTATGACTATGACTTTCTTCTGTATTCACATGAATATTCTTATTCATGGTATACTGCTGATGGACAAGTCACTGCTCATTCAGCTACATCTTCCAGTTCTTCTATGTTCCATTGGTTACTCCTATGCCCACTGGCACCTTATGTACAGTATATATTGATAATTGTTTATTATTCATTGTCTATAGTTTAATTACTGTGTTTGTGCAACACTGCTCTTTGTGCCTAAAATTGCCCGTCAGGGACAAATAAAGTTTTTTGAATTGAATGTAACTTGTCTGAGGATCTAAGATATCTGGGTGTCAAGTTAGGCATTAGAGATTAAAGCTGATGCCAGTCCATGTGCTTTAATAACAACAATCCTGAAAATAAGGAGTCTGATGCTCCTAGATAATCTAACAAATGGTTCATTTGAAGGATACTTAAGCTATTAGATATCAAAAAGTGCTGACAAAATGTGACCAGAGCAGTTGATTATGTGCAAAGCAAGTCTGACAGTGTGACAATAACGCGCAGGCTGTAAAACAGCCAGCTGCCAAACTTGTGTCTTCGCTTGTGTAGGGCAGAGTTCAATTTTCTGTTCTGTCTCACTTAATTCAGTCCTTAGTATCGCTGTAATCGTTTGCGTTCTCAGTTCTTTATGACAATAATAGTGTACCGCCTGGCCTTTTTTTCAAATATTGGTTTTAGTGCCAGATGAGTAATCAGCCCAGCATTAAGTCTTTGGCTGTGAATCCAGTGTCCTTGGCTGCTCAGGTCAAATACTTGAACAGTTAAAAAAACAGATGCTAAGTACTATCACATTCACCTGATAAATGGCTTTTTTAATGAGTTTATCAACCTTCGATGATTGATGTTTTTCATTTAGACTTGTGACATTTGAATTCAACCCTGTTTCACTGAACCAGCTGTGCAAATAATTTTGACTGGAACTGAACACACAAAACGAAATGAGGAAAAAATTAGATATGGAAATTAAAAGCACATTGGGGAAAGATTATCCTCATTGTAGGCAGTGCTATTTGAATAATAAAGTATAATACAGTCTGACAATAAGCCTTCATTTTCTCTCATCTTTATAATCATAGCTTAGTGAACAAAGTACAAAGGATATATCAATGTAACCTCCAAAATGGGCTTTAAACCAACCCTGACTCTTCTTCCCCTCTCTCTACCAGCAAATACAAGGGGCCCTCATTGTCTGCTCACATGTCCTCATCACAGACAACGCTTTTGTCACATAATCACATACACAGACACGCAGAGAGTACAGGGAGTACACACAGCACACAATTACCATCTTGTAATTGCGATCTGTCAGGCGTTGTTGTGAAGTGGTGCCCGATGCGTGTGCTGTTGGCCCTGCTGCATTATCAGAGCTTAGGAAATGACAAGACTATTTATAGGAGCTATTTATCCACTTATCCTGTTGTTGCCTTTGTCCACGTGTGGAACAAGCAGCCCTGGTTGGAGCCAGACTGATAGGCAGGTTGATCAGTTGATGCATCAGCTTGTAGGTTATATGACGTGTACTGAAAGTGGACCGCGATGGATTTAGTGCATTTGGTTGCATACGGCAAGCTTTTACCGATCAAAAGAAGGTTCTCGATGCTGGTCCAGAGAATGAACATCTGGTTGTAGCCTACAAATGTACTGTTCTTTTTTTGGTTATAGATTTATCTGACTGGTAAATTACACTTTTTCTAGTTGATAAAAGCACAACATTTTGCAGACACATTTCTTTTTAGTACATGAGCAAGGGCATTTCTGTGGTCAATGTGTATTAAGTAAACTGAAGATTTGTCTGTCATGAAAATATCAAGGACACTATGATGTATTGAGATCCAAGGGATAACTCAATCACAGTAATGTCAAGCCGCGAAGCGATTTATTACACCCCTTACTTACTGTGTCTTCTGCAAGAACAACAGCATGTGATGGGTTTGTGGTGTGTATGTGCAGAAGTGAGCCTATTATCTCTGTACATCCTTTGTTGGTGTGGGCACAGTGAAGGAGTCCTCCTCAAGAGGTTGTCCAAATACATTTTTTAATAATTAAAAAAGATGCTTATGATGATTTAGCAAAGTGTGCTTCTGATTAACAGTAATTTGCTGCAAATAAAACAAAGGGGGAAAAAGTTCACTTACAATACTTGGAGAACAACAGAGCTTTTAATTTAGATCTAAAGGTGGTCGAAGTTAGGGTACATTTAAGGTCATCAGTAAGTTGGATTTGTTTACAAGCCGCATCAGAGAGCCTACCTTTACTCTTCAGCGAAATTCTGGTCTTCACAACAATGTTGTTCATTTAATGCTGCTTCCGCAGTTTTGAGTACATTACTCCTGTTCGTCAACCTTTACTCTGACTTCTAGTTACTTACCAAATAGATTTTATTATAATAGATAATAAGATAATAGATGATAGTTCAGAAATTACTGAGCGAAATGTCTCTCTGGTCTTCACTGAAAAGTAAACCCAGGTAGGCTCTCTGATGCTGCTTGTAGACAAATGCAACTTCCTGATAACCTTAAATGTACCCTAACTCTGATCACCTTCAGATCTAAATTAAAAGCCTTGTTATGTTCCCTTTGTTTCATTTGCAGCAAATTACTGTATAACGTATTTCTTATATATTTTAGGTAGTATTCATTGTATGTATTTTTTTAATAAATGAGTTTATTAAGATTTTTTGACTCTGACTTTATGTCATTTCTGTTTTTCCAGCTTTGAGCTTGGATGTTGCCATCAAATGAATGAAATATTCGTCAGGACATTGTGTGTGTGTTTGCCTGACCTCTGCTATCACCATTAAGTTGTGAATAATTTACCATGCTCTTGGAATTTTTTACGTTTTTTTTGCTGTGTTGTGTCTGCCTTTGCTGAAGAAAAGCTGAGTGTCAGTACTCCAGGGGAATTAACAAGTTGCCATAACTACAAGTGCTGAGGTCTCTGTGTAGTCCAGAGTGTAGCCCTGCAGAGGTGGGCAGTAAGCCGACCATGAGTGAAGGCTGTGAGCTCTGGAAGAACATATCCAGCGGGAGCTCAGCACTGTTTCTCTTCACAGTTGCTGATGGAGGAATGAAATGAAACTGGTGGTTGATTGTGAAGAAAAGGAATTTCTCACTTAATGTTAGTCTAGGACACATTATGAATGAAATAGCCAAATAAGTGCCTTTAATTTAGTTCAATTTCAGATGCGCCTTTACAGGTTATAAATAGCCAGTGGTAAACAGACTCATAATTAAGCAAAATTAAAAGATAAAACACACAAGGTCAGGTAATTAAATCAAGGACAACTGCAATACAAGGACGATTTGGTTATTATCTTGTACACGGCTCACTGTGGTACAGCAGAACTTCTCTTGGAAGGGTTTCCTTCCTTGCTTTCTCACTTGAGGCGTCATACAGTGGCACCAAAGTGCTCTCTGATATGAAGCCAAAATTGTACAGTTGGTGTTGTTATAATCTCCTGGGGCCTGTCTTAGTTTGCTGTCTTGTTTATTGCAGTGATGTCTTATCCACCCCTTGCTACATAGGAATTCAGACCACCGCGGCCTAATGTTGTTGTTGTTGCTGTATCATTTCATGCCTCTGAAATATTTCACTAGTTTCTCTCAGTGTTCTTGTGTAAGCAGATATGTGTTATTGTTTATCCATCTCCACTGTAGTCCTTCAAGACCTCCAGTTCCCTGTCACTCAGGTGTACAGGTGTATGTCCAGCTGCAGTGCTGTAAAAGTGTGCTCTGCCCTCTGAACCTAATAACTAATTGGGCGACTTTTGGAGGCAGCTAATGCAATCAACTGTGAATGAGTCGTTCACCTCACTGTGGAGAATTTTGGCCCACTTGTCTTTGCAGAATTGTTTTAATTCAGCATTGGAGTGTTTTCAAGCATGAACGGCCTGTTTAAGGTCATGCCACAACATCTCTGTCAGATTTATGTCTGGACATTGACTGGACCACTTGAAAACGTTAATTTGTTTTGGGTTTTTTTCTGCTTTTAATTCCAGAGTTAAACTTGCTGGTATGTTTAGGCTGTGCATATGCAAATCAACGCACAGCTTCCAAAAAAAGTGGCCTAGTAGCTCAATGGGTTGTAGGCACAGGAAAAAAGGTATACATACCATTTCTAAAACGTGAATGTTCCGAGGAGCACAGTGGCCACAATATTTGTGAAATGAAATATGTTAGAACCCACCTGAACTCTTCCTACTCTTGACCTTTCAGACAAACCTCAGCAGGGACAGGGAGATCCTCCTTCATAATTGAGGGAAGAATGAATTTAGCCAAATGTAGAGAAGTCATTAAAGAAAACATGCTCTAGAGTTTCAAAATGATCAGTGTCAGACCAGAAGACAGCAGTTTGATGAAGATCCTTCCTATTGATCTAATGGAGCTAGAGAGGATCAGGAAAGTCTGGGAGCATAGAATAAACCACCCAAATCTATCTGAGATGCTTGAGATTTACCCACGGAGTAGCTGGGGGTGTAGTTAGTTGTAAGTCACTGTGGATAAAAGCGTCTGCCAGGTAAAGTATTTTCTTTTCTTGGTTTTTAAGTGTGCATTTAAATGCAAAAATAACCGTTTAATTATAGTATTTCAAATTGTATTAAAACAATAAAGTGTGCAAATAGTGGAGAGGTCTGCATACTTGGATTTAGAGGAATGCATTGACCTTTTGCTAAAGAAACTAATAATGCATGCATACACTGGGAGACACTTTACTGTACCATGCAGTTATACCAGTTATACCTTCTTAACAGTGATGTGATGAAGAAACTGCAGCTGCAAATTTAGGTGCTGAAACTGAAGATTTTTGTATGTGTAGCATGTTTTAAATCCTTAAGTCCATTATTTTCTATGTTGGTGAAAAGTAGTCACCTAGGTGAGGTTATCTGGAAGTTTAATCATGACAACCAGAATTTTTTCTGGCTAATATATAGAGTATACATCTTTTCCTCATTGTGTAATAAAGTTTTGGATGGTACGCTAGTTTTAACTTCTTATTGGAAGCATGCATATAATTTTCACTTTGATCCTGTTTATTCAAAGTCAACAGACATGCCTGAGTCTCCGAGTATAATAACTTTGTGGGGTGTAGTGTGTGGTAGTCTAGTTAAGCTAGAGGGCTAGATGTTAGATAATGGATTCTGACTGTGAAAGGATGCCATAATGACCAATGGAAGTTCAGGACATTGTAGTTAAGAGCACAGACATGGAGGTACAGCTGAATCCGATTTACAGTATGTGTTGACACAGACACACTTATAATCACAGATCCTTAGAATAAATATTCTATGAAGTTTGCATGTCTCCCTCTCACATGGGGTCATTATAAACTGCACAAGAAACTTAATATATCTATAGCATGTGCAATGCATCAGACTCCCTCCTTCACAAACACCAATCACCAGGAGTTACTCCAAGACGGACACTTATACACTCCCTGTTCGTTATATTGATCCATGCTTACACAAGCATTAGCACTCATTTAGAATCAGAGGCATGTCTTCGTCAAAATGTAGGAGCACAAAACATAAAGACATCTATAGAACACAGACACAGTCTCTCGTGTCACTTAGTGAATCATGCAAACAAACACTTACTGTACACACTAACGTCCCAAGATAAGAAGACGTGTCTCCCCTTGGCTTGCAGATTCTTCCAAATTGATTCGGCGCTTGTAGCAGCTGATGAATTCATCCACTGTGTGTGATTTAACGAGGCCGCTCTGTCTTGGCATAAATCATGTTAATAATCTGAACTTCCCATTGATTTTTATAAGATTTTTGAGATATTCCAGTGCATTATTATCTCCACCCATTGTTTCAGATTCAATAAACACCCCCCCCCCACAGAACTCATGAAACTGTTTTTCCTTTTAGAAGTCTTTATTCATCTGCGTAGAAAAAAGACAACAGACCAATATAAGGAATAGAGTTTTCACCCATTTTTATGTTTATACATTATCACATCCAGAGGTGACATTTATGAAGGAAAAGGATTTTCTACACAGAGTAAAAGGAAGCTTCAGTGCGTATAAAAAAGAAAAACAAACAAAAGCATACATAAAATGGTGAAAACCCACACCGGAGCTCCTCCAGTATTACTGGTGCACAGTAACACAGGCTGGAAAAGACAAAGAGAGCTACTGAAAGTAAGAATGGGCTTCAACAGTTAGGGACTCTATCTAAATCAACCCCTCCCTCTCCTCTCCTCTACGGCCTCACTTTATTATCTTACTCTCTCTACCCTCTCCTCTTCCTTTCTTAATCTCTGGCTGTTTGTTAGAGCTTTCCTTTGAAGTTCCTCCTCCTTTAAAGTATACTAGGGTAGCTGAAAAGCAGTCAGAAGGTTGAACTGCACAGTGTAGCGGTCAGGCTGTGATCCCTGTTAACAGAACCATTCTATACTAAGGCCTATAAAACTTGAGACCTGAGTCAACTAATATTTTTAATTTTTATCCAAGTTTTGCGTGTGGCTTATACCACCTAAAATGTCATCATGTAGGGTTTGACTGCAACAAATAATGTTTGCCATTGTTTAATCTTCTGGTTACTGTTTGATTTTCCAATGAATAGTTTGATTTAAATCACAGTTTCCTGCCTGGGGTACTATCTTTAAATTTCATCCAAACAAACAAAATAACATTAAAACTACAAAAGCAGAAAATACTCTGAATTGAAATTACTCTGAATTCTGAAAGAAAACCTTTTGCCAGGAATATGACTAATATTAGTAGTTTTTAATGAAATGTTAATCAATTGACTGTCAGCAATCCAGAAATTTGGCCATGCTGTTTAATTCGGTAGATTTTATAAAATTTGTGTCTTAAGTATATCTAATAATTTTATCAATAATACGTTTCCTAATCAGTATATCCTCAATATATCCAAAGTACTTTATCATTACTATGTATTAATATTACAAAATAAAACTTGTACTTTCTTCAAATTGCCCAATGATTCTCTCCTTAATATACAAATGCAACAATCACATGTTTTTAAATAAAAGTGAATTTTAGCAAAGAATAATTAGCAGAGTAGCTCTGACTTCCACCCAAAATTATTAGCTGCTTATTTTCATTTAAATAATTTTAACCAGCCTCTAGAAGATAATGGGTTACTATTACAAGATGTGTGATTGGGATTTTGTCTTTTAATTTGCAAATGTAATTTAATAATGGGACCAGGCCACTTTTGAAATTTGGTATATGCAGAACATTTTGCAGATTTTGAAACGGTGACTTTTGTTCTGCCGTCTCTGATTGTCTTGTCATTGCTTTCTTTCTCTATTTGTCCTATTCAAATTTTTGAAATGACTATATATAGCGTGCAAATGGGAGTGTGTTTTGATGATGATAAACAATACAAGGGGAGGAAAGTAACTGCCCAAAAGTATTTTATAATGTGTCTTTTGACTTGTAATGATAAACAAATAAAAACATCAGTGCTTGAAGAAAATGTGCAGTCTGTTATCAATTAGGCATTTGCAGAGAGCAGCAATGAATGCGCTGTGGCTAGAACTTGAGCCATTTTTAGATGACGATGTCACATTATTCCAGTTGTCACCCCTCTTCTTTACTCCGTCTGCACTCTCTTCAATCCCCTCGTCTTCTTTTCCTTTTGTCTGTTTTTTTACCTCCCGCCGCTGCATTTGTCACACGCCCTTTTTTCACTTATCTTCCTTTTTTCTTTTTCTTTTCTGTCCTCGCTCTTCTTAATCCAGCACACCTCTCTCAGCGTCTCCAGCACCCCTTTCCCTACCCTTGTCTTCTCTTAAGTTCTCCATCTCCTTCCATCTATCTATCCATCACCCCCACTTCTCTCTCTCTCCCTCTCATTAGTCTCCCCATGCTGTGGTTTGTGTCTCTCGTCTCTGTCAGGACTGTTATCACTGCTGTCAGCTCCCTTGGCGAGAACAAAGTCATCCTCTGCTCACGGCACCACAAAAGACACGAGAGAAATAAAAGGAAAGAGCCTCAGCCAAAAAAAAAAGAAGAGGCGGAAAGGAGGAAAAATTAAACAAGATGAGAGTAAACCACTGGAAGGGAGGGGGCTAGGAACGCATCTTTTCATGTCAACCATGGTGCATTGTCATCTGTGAGTTTTAACAACCATTGATTTCTCCTTCTGTCATCCCTTTTATCTATACAGCACAGAGCTTACAGTTGGTAGGAAGATATGAGAGCTATCTCTATACACATCAAGTGCCTTTTCCTCATATTATAAATATATCTCCTGCTAAATCAGCTAAGCCTAGTTTATCAACCTCAAATAAGTTACTGTGTATTACTATGAGCTGAGAAGAACAGTAGGTTTGAAAGACACTGAGATATCCAAAAGAGAAAACGTAACCATTTATAACTAGAAGTAAGTGCTGAAGAAGGGCCCACTGTATAACGTAGCATACAGTAGTAGAGTATAGTAGGACTGTTACTTCTGTCACTCAATAGCAATGTCCGATCAACATACACATAGCTGAAATCAGTCTTTTCTACTTAGCAAACCAATTAGAATTGAACCAGCAGAGGCACAGAGGGTACTTTGGAAACCAAGGACAAAATGTGACCAGACCAAACCAGATAGTGTCCCTATATCATCACGTGTAGGCATAATCTATGTCTGGGATGCCACCCTCTCTGTAGCCACGATTGGTACCATAAGTAACATGATGATGGTTGGTTTGGCTGAGGATGGTGCCATTGAGGCTGCCAGCTCCGTGACTGCTCCGGTAGGTCCCATTAGCTTGGGAGGAAGAGGAGGAGGAGGGAAAAATGGTGTGGATGTAGGTGACATCCTCCAGCTTAGGCTGCAGGGGCTGATGGGCCATAGCTGTCATCTGAAACCCTGCAGGAGGTGCCCTAATCTCTAAGATGGAAGTGTCTTTCTTGGTGCCTGACTCTACATAGTCATCATGATGTTTTCCACCTCGGCCCCTGCTGTATGAACCTGAGTCCCCAGACATGTAACCTGCCCTCTGTCCATACCAGCAGAAGATGCCAAAGATCAACAGCAGACTTACCAATGCTGTGGCACCCCCAATGATTCCAGCCAGTGGCAATGCTGTTAGCTCTGAGTCCTGTCCCTCTTTATCTGAACCCTCCCCTCCTGAGCTGACTAGAGCCTCTCCCGTCTCTATCTGAGCACAGGCTGGGGCAGAGTCTTTACTGTCCGTGTCCATGCTGCCAACTCGTGATAAACCCATGCTGGAACCCCCAAAGGAGTGGTCCTGATGTAGTGGCAGCAGGCAAATGAGGTAATGGGAGCGTGGGGTGAGCTGGGTAAGGAGGTACTGCCTCCTCTCCCCAGGAACCAGAGTTTCTGTTATTGAACCAAGAGCTGCACTGCTACCCAACCTCAGCCATGACAGCCGGAAGGAGGGTGCTGGCTGCGGGCACAACCAACTCACCAGTACACTGTCTGAAGAGAGAGGTTTTACAGTCAGCTCTAAGGCCTCTCCTGGTACCTGCCCCCCTTCACCTGGAGGCAGAGGCATCACAAGGCCCGGCCGCTTGGCTCTTAGTGTGAAGAGGGAGCCTTGTGTTGGAACCAGTAAAGAGGTGGTGGTGGTGGTGCCATGGGGGACTGAAGCCACTGCTTGGTCCCTTCCAACACCATTGTCACCTCCTACATCTTTTTCTGCTTGGTTCACCCCAACTCCGGTACTGGGACCAGGAGGGGGACCTTCACACTGCTCCAGTAGGGAGGTTAGATCTCTGAGACTCTGGCCCCTTACAGGCTCAGGACCCTGACAAGTCAGACCCCTTACTGTCACTGCTGATCCCCGACTGTGCAGCCAGGCGTGGAGCCAGCGAAGGTTGCAGCCGCAGTACCAAGGGTTTCCTCGCAGCAGTAGCATCTCCAGGCTTTCTGTGTCTTTCAGAAGTCCTCGAGGGAGAGTGGTCAAATTGTTTCCAGACAGGTCCAGCCTCTGAAGCCGCCGCATTCCGTCCAGTGCCCCTCTTGGTATGTGGGTCATTCCATTGTCTTGCAAATGGAGTCGCACAAGGTGAGCGGAAGGCAGGTTGATTGGTGGTGACTGCAGGGCATTCCTTACCAGTGACAGCTCAGTCAAATTGGAGAGTCGAGAAAAAGTGTCATCTGCAATGCGTGTGTTGGCCAACAGGTTTCCATCCAGGACTAAGCGTCGCAAGGAGGAGAGCCCCCGGAAAGCATGTGTGGGGATGGTGCTGATTCTGTTGTCGTCCAGCCGCAGCTCTTCCAAGGATGCTGGCAAGCCTGCAGGGATGCTTGACAGGTGGTTTCGAGACAGAAACAGCAGTCGAAGCCGTGGAGTCCCAGAAAAAGCTCTCTCCTGGATGCTAACTGTGGATATAGAGTTATCATCCAGGTGTAAACGTTCTAGCAATGGTAACTTGGCCAAAGCAGATCGCGGTAACGTTCGTATGTTATTATCCTGCAAATGGAGCTCTCGTAATGAAGGTGGGAGATGTATAGGAAATTCATCCAACTGATTAGCGTACAGATATATCACTCGTATAGAAGTACTACGTTCCAGAGAAGAAGGCAGCCCGGCATTACTCAGCCTGTTGCTCTGCAAGTAGAGGATGGCAGCTGTTAACGGTAGTGGAGGAATTATGCTGAGGCCACGGTCGTTGCAGTAGACAAAACCCTCATCACAACGGCACACTGAAGGACAAACAATGCCCTCATCTCCTTCGCCTGTCTCCATGGCAATTGCTGCTGCCGCCAGCTCCAGCACCTCAGCCAGTAAGGTGAGGCACAGGAGGAGCAGAAAGAGCCAATCGCGGAGCTCAGCAAGACTCTCAGCTGCCATGTTGGTGCGCAGCTTCTGACTGAAAGAGAAGAAATGAAAAACTTGATTGAGGCAAAGATATTATTATTATATTTTTATTATCATATTCATTAAATTCAAAGAAGAAATTAGAAAGACGAGTGGGCAAAAGGACAATAATTTAACATAAAGAGTGCAGGACAAAGCATACAGTTAACCTCTGTCTCTAAAATTGTTAGACTTAAGTGCTATACTTTCTACCTGCTGTTTAAAGTTTTTTTATCTTGTAAGTGGAAAAAATTTGGGGATTCAAAAGCCAAACGTACTTTAGAGGGGTTGTTCAATATTATATGGGTCAGAGCAACCAAGCAGAAGACAAACTGACATTTAGAGGCAGAGAGCGTGATGAGGGGTGGAGTGAGTGGGCGAGAAGGATTTCAAGAATCAGAGAAAGCAAATGAATGACAGAGATGGAGAAAATTGGACAGCGACAATTGTAGGGAGGGAGAATAAGTGAAGAAGAATTTTTCCAGGGAGCATAAATGGAGTGAGTGACGTGAAACTAAAATGGATGAGAGATTGGGGAGAAGGAAATCAGATTAATTGCCCTCAGTACTGCTGATAGCGCTAAAGACAACAGAAGTGCAGTACCTAACTTGTGGTGACTGCACTATATCTAACCCTCAAATCAAATTATAAAGAAAATATGCATGAATTGAGAGTAAAACTTTTTAAAGGTTTTTGACTTTATACTTTATATATATATAACAATGTTTTCTGAGCATAGGACCAAAACACACAAAGAAAAATTCTCACACTTTTTAGTCTCAGTACAAACCAGTGTGTATAATTCATGTTTTCCTTTGGTCGTTGTTCGTGAAATTCCTGTAAATTATTTATGGAAGTGGTCCTGAAACCCCAAGAAATGTTTTAGCGAGATGTTCTACAGCGAAGTGTTTTTCTGCATCATTAATACTTTCCTTGGTCGATGTTTTATGATTTGTCTTCTAGCGAATTCCTGACACCAACATTAATAACATAAATTTACAATTCAGATAAAATGATCGCTGTGCACTCACATTCACAGCACTCTATTTATAGAATATGAATAATATAGTGGAGAAAGTTGTGGAAATTACATTGTGGCACACTCTTGTTTGAATGCTTTCTTTTGGGTAGCCTGAGGCTAGAAAATGTGCCCTGATGTGAAATGCCTGACATGATTTGACAGCACATTTGATAAACAAATCCTCTAAAGGCAAGTATTTTTTCCCTCCCCTTCTGTGCACACTTGCATCTGTGTGTGTTCTTATGTGAACTCGGTAGGAGATGCAAAATTGCCCCTTGGCTATAGTCAAAATTCATGCAAAGCAAACAAGAGATGGCAACAATAGGAGAGACTGAGGGAGATGGGGGGGGGGCTTAGGGGGAAGGAGGCGGGGAGACAGATGGAGAGTTGGACAGTCAGTCACAGGAAGAGAGGGGAAAAATGAGTTCCTGGCAGTGAAGACTGAAGCCAATATCAGCTGAGCTTGCTGCAAAGAATGGTTTCAAACATTGGTTGGTTGTCTTTTCTGTACGATGGGTGTAAAAATAGCTTCACTTGTGTACCTGCAAAGCTTGTGTGTCGATCTATGTGTGTATATGTGATAGAGATCTGTATCAACAACAACCAGCGTCTCAGCTCAATACCGGCAGTAATATCTAGAGTGGGTGTGAGGGTGAAAAAGAGTGTGCTGCGTAATTCTTGCGAGGACCTGCTCTATATTTCTCTTTTTATTTAAATGTTGTTTTTTTTAGCTAAGATCTGACTGTTTCTAAGCATTACTAGTGTTTGACAGACAGAAAAAGTAAAGCGGAGGAGCACATGCACACAAGAGGGAGTGTCAAGGTAGGAGCTGAGACCATATTGGGAATGCTCTATGAATATAAACTAGCATATGCTTCAGTGCCACACTATCTCCACTTCCCTTTCATAAATATCCTCTTGGCACAAACCTGTTTGTGTGTTTTTGCCTACATGCCAAGGTTTCCTATCGACACATACTCCTAATGATCCTTAGATTTTCTGTCTTCTCCTCTCCCAGGCTGGTTCTCTCACTCTCTACAATTGTCGCTCTCCTCTCTCTGCATCTTTATCTTTCATGTCATCTGCCTCTCCGATCCACCCACCATCACCTCCTCCCCTTCATCATCTTTCATTATACCTATTCTCAGGTTTGTTTACAGAAGTGTCCCTGCAGTCATCATCTTTCTCTGTTCCCTGTCTTTCTTTCTAATCCTCTTTTTCCTTCTATCGCTTTCTCCAGTCGTCTGTCGATTCCTACACACTGAGATTGGATCAATCAGCCCTGGTTCAGTCCTTCTGCCCAGACCTCCCCTCTTCTCTCCTCCATGGCAACTTAGTTTCTCTTTTTCATTTAGATGCAGCAAGCCCCACATCTCCTCACCCCCTCCTCTTTCTCACTCCCTCTCAGCCTCAGCTTTCTCGCCTCCGCATTCGCCTTCCTCTCCCTTTGTGGCATTTTTTCCCCCCCAATACATTTCAATCATGTTCTAAAGTAAAAGGCTGTGCTGAAGCACAGAAGCAGTGTGTGTTTCTTCCTATCATGTAGCTGAAAGCGAGATTGCTGTGAGTGTAAGAAGAAGTGTATGCATGTGTGTGAAAGGTCTGATCAACCTGAGGTGTGCAGAGGGCTTGCTAACCTGCTTCGTCTCTGTGCTGTTCACGTCCGCTGCAGCTTTGTTTTTCCTGTATCAAGGATTTGTGGAACGCAGTATTAATGTGTCTAAATGTGAGATTGTAGATGTCACTGTGGATCTCTGTGTGTTAAAGCAGTTTTCCAGTCTTTGAATTGTTCAGAAGTGTAGCCCCGTTCCTTGGGGCCGTTGAATCTTCCTCAGCTTGGGTGAATGATGATAGGGATGATGATAGCCTGTACTCCAGGGCTCCACGAGTAGCAACACCAGCATGGCTCAAAGCCGCCTCGGCATCCACATTTGTGTGTTGTGTGTGTCTCCTTTTGCCAAGTTGTCTCTCTCTCTCTCTCTCTCTCTCTCACTGGATAAGGGGCTTTTAGGCCTGCCAACTCAAGTCATCTTCAACAAGCATCCAGGGGCCTAATTCAGAAACCACCCTTCCACACCCAAATGCTACAGTTGGGCAGACAGTCAGAAGATGGTTGAGGGCTCAAGGGTCCTTCTTCGAAGTTAAAAGCAATCCTGGATACTCACACAGTGGGTCATGCAAAAATGGTTCTTGCCTTAAATAGCCAGGTAGTGTCAATAATTAATAAATAGTACGGGGAGAATAAATGAAATTTTCCAGGCTCAGAAAAATCCAACAAATGGTCTATATAGAAAGTTGTGATATTGTTATTATGTTGTATTCAAGCAATTATTACAACATGAAGTTGACAGTTCGGTGATAATAATAAGCGATAATAAGCACGTTTTGAGGCTGTGATGGACAGACTGGCTCGTGCAGACTGTAATATTTGAGACAGGCAGAAGTCTCCAGTATATCTTTCTCCTTCCTTCTCACTTCTGCTAAATCTTTGATCGCTTGCTTCTCCGTTCACACAGATCTTCAGAGGCAGCAAAGCCTGATGACACTGTGCGCCGTATGGAGTCTATGCTGAGTAGCGCGAGATGGTGTGAACAGTTCTCCCGCAGGTTATAAGAAATGTAACACAGTCTAGTATCCTAAAGGTAGGCTTCACTGGCGTTTGCTTCAGAGGGGCAGCTGACTGAGTGCTAGCGAGCACCAATCTGAAAAGAGAAAAAAGACAAAAATAGTATTAGAATTCTCACTTGGGATTTAGGATGGATTAAATGTTCCTGGTTTAGTAAATAATGCTCCCTGCAGTTTTTGTATGGCTATGTGTTGCACTAAAAAGCTATGTATTTTTTTTATTGGAAATGTTTGTTGCATGAAGTGGAAAACATTCTTTGTTTTATTAAACTGCCAGCAGTGAGGGAACAGATTCTTTCCATTGCTAAAGTTCAGCTGATGATTGGATTATTACAGTTTTATATGCTCTCATAAAATGTCTAGGAGACTATTTAACTGAAGTGAAAGTGCTGTGTGTAAGTTTTACTGTTACTATTGAAAATGGACCAACGTCAAATGTAGCTAAGTAAATAAACTTGAAACAGAGTTACTGAGCTGTGTGATAGGGATGCATGAAAATCATCCATTATATAGGTTGTTGGTCAGTTTATCAGCTTCTCCAGTTTAGGGGAGGATTAAACTGAAACTGTCAGATACAGCATATCTTACTGCAGGGGTTCTTCATTTCTGGCTCATCACCACCCACTTGTGTCTCTGCATCAAAGTCTGAATACATTACACAACATGGTGGTAAACCTTTAACCAACCAATTCCGTTCATAATATCGATCTTGGTACAGTAAACTACAATTATAAAGTCTACAGAGAACCTGGCTTGACTTGTCATACATAGATATATGCCTAAATGCTAACAAGCCTCTCAAGCCGACTTGTTTTGTCTATATATTTATAAGAAATATGCTGCACAATGATGGGTAATTGTACAGATCTAATTACATCAGAACTTCTGTCTTACTAAAAGAATATTCAAATACGGGCACAATAGCTTACATGTGTAAAAACCTTCTGCCCAGCTTCCCTTAAATAGTGCTGAGATGTAATGTTGGGTTTCAATGTTGGCACAAAATGAAATAGTAAAAGGTACATGCTAAATATTTATCCCCATCAGAACAGTTATACCATTTAAAATTAAGTACCTCATGAAAATACTTCCTGAAGGTCAACGCTGCATATGTGCAACGCTAAGCTCCCAGTGGAGACAAACCTCTCATTAAGGTAACTCCATGTTATATGTGTATTTTCTTTCTCCACACAATGCATTGATGTGTTCATTAACCACCGCGCACTAAGTGCCTGTATCTTGTGTGCACAATCAAACCCCCCAGCGAATGCTGGCTTTGGAAATATAAGGTTTTTCATCAGGCATACTGAGTGTACAGAGACAGATTCATCAAGGCCATTAACTGCTCCGCTGCTCACATTCGCCTGTTCACTTCATCCCAGAGTAAGTAGACTACATAGCCAACTGGGAAATTATCATGCCGTTTGCTTAAACGCAAATAGAGACAAATAAAGCCGTCCTCATTTTCATTTTCAAAGGACACATGTTGTAGCTGAGAACAGCTTGGTCAAAAAGTTATTTAAAAAGGCCATAAATTATGCACAGTTCATCCTAAACTCAGGGTGAAGAAGTGTGTTTCTGTTTTAGGTTTGGTTTTAACTGGTTCCACAAATGGAAAAGTATGTGTTTTACTGGGTGCAGTTTAGTGGGGCAGTTAGGTGTTTGGTATGAGCTGAAGTTGGCCACTCTGTGGTGAAGTAAATTGTCCTTTTGTAAATCAAATCCAGACTGATATCCAATTTGTGGCCTAGTAAACTGATTTACATGCACACAGTGCGGCTAACGTGAAATGAAAACCGCTTGACAGTGGATGGAATGCTAAATAGACGCTGTTTGGGAATGGCATTTAAGGAGAACTGAGATGATCACACACGTACACTCAAAGACAGTGTACGTGTGTAAATATATACAGTTTCATGTTTGGTGCTGTATGAACAAAGTACTATAACAATTTTCATTGCATTTATTCGAATTTCACTGATTGATGTCTAAAATAATAAATAATGTTTCTGTGTGAGTATTTTGGAGGCCAAAGCTTTTAAGTAGCTTCGAAGCAAAATCGCAATTAAGATGTCAACTCTAATAACAGTAACCGTCATTATAAAGCATGTTCCCTTAGTTTGTTGCAATGCTGGTCCAAAACTACTCTTACAGTCTGCACTAATCTTTCTACCGCAGGCAAAATGTCTGCACATTGGACAAGATGTGAATATTGAACATCAGCAGCATTACCCCAGCTCACTGCCATTACCCATTAGACATCAATATGTGAACCTCTGGATAATGTCAGAAGCTTTTTTACAATGGATTAGTAGAAGCCACGCTAGCTAGAGGGAGTATGATGGGAAGGAGGAGATAGAGGAAGTACCAGTGATTGGAGGACATAGTTTAACAGTTACACTCATCTTTTCATAACATGCATTTTGGTACATTTTGAATCTTTTTTCAAAAGAAGTAATTTCCTTATTAATATCCGACATCTATCCAAAACCTACGTTTTGATGACACAGTAAAGTAAATATAATAATATAAAGTTAAAATTAATATAATAATTAAAGATCAATTCAAAAACAGCGTTTCTTATGGCAGTTATCAGAGTCCACAGTAAATGACCCTTAAGTGAGGAATTAAGGAGATGAGTATATACTACAGCTCAAACAATTAGCTAAATCATCATCAGTTGTGATTTTTTTTAATTGCCTAAACCTCACTGGTGATAGCTTTATGTTGGTGTTAATTAACTGTAAATGTTAGAGGAAACTGAATGGCTGTGGTGGGGCTGTTGATTGGACAAAACACACAGCATTTTTCATTGTTTCTTTACATTTTACTGAAGATACTCATGTTAAAAACATGAATGGAAATTCTGACTAGTTTGACTACCACTCTGTAATAGAACATTTTACAGGAATTAAGTTAGCCAAGTGTATAAATTATCCTCCATTTACTTTTTTTTATACTTACAATTTGCTTTATTACTCGTGTGTCCATATACTGTGAAAACAGATTGAAGCCACACTCAAATGAGTAACTGTTCTCTGGTGACATTAGGACATGATGTACAATTCTAAGGTGATGTCAAAAAGGAAACACTTAAGTTGTTCAATAGGAAAGTGTAAAATATGTCAGCAAATTCTTGTAATAGCAAGGAATCTATAAAACTGTTTTATTGTATAGATGATTGGCACACGTCATTCAACCGTGATGAGGACAAGAAGGGATTTTTCTACAATGAAAACACGTTCTTAAGGTTCACTTCAAACTCCATCTCTATTATTGATCTGAGCCAGACACCCAGCGCTAGCTCCTTGTAAGTCGCTTTGGATAAAAGCGTCTGCCAAGCAGCCTTAAACATACAGTAACAGTGTGACATTCCTGTAGTACGTGGATAAAAATCCACAGCTTAATAAAATCCACAAAATCTGATCTGATTCATCAAAGCAAACACCTACTTCTGCTCTCTGAGCTAACAAACTGCTTTCGTTCTTATGACAATAAATATTTTCCAGTCCTTACCGTTGTGATTTGTGCAGATTGAGCTACATAAATAACATAATGAACTCATGTGGCTAGAAATGACCTATAATTACTTCCTAGTTTTACATAACTTTCATAATGCCAGTAGTGAAGAATGGCAGTAATAAAGAGAGCAGTTTCCACACTTGGTCTGGTGACCCATATACTGTTGAGGTCAAAAACATTTATGACTGACCCTTTCACTGTGCATCTTTTCTGTTGTATTTTTTTTTTACTGAGGAACAAAGAGCAAAGAGAACGTCTCATTCCTCAGGGGGGACAGAAATCACTCTGCTCTTGTGAGCGAGTCAATGACAACTGTGTAGCTACAGGCACACCACAGTGTGTGACTTTCACTGTGGATGCTAATGCTCTTACTGTTTTCCTCTTTCCTTTGAACAACGGCAATTAGATATTTGGATTCTATTTCCTTGCTAGATGGGGACACCTGTAGAGGCGGCTTGTGAAGATACAAATAAAGACACAATATATTTAGAAATATAAACAAATACTAAATGCATCTGCACCAAGCCTCAGGGCTACTGAGGGCTTCAATTAAATAATACTGCCTATATTTTGGACACTTCTTATGCAACACATCTGTTAGAGAAAAGTGCACAGATGTGCGCATGTGTCTTGTAAGCGATTTATATTCTTATAGATTTACAGATGGAGGTAACATATGAACAGACATGTGGGCAGAGCTCTATATGCGTGATTAGCAGTCACCTTTACAGATGGAGGTAAGATATACAGTACAGAGGACAGTCTGATGCTTCAGGTGTACCTACATGTACCTTTGCTCAAGAAACAGTGATGGGAATGAGACTAAGGAGCCTCTGATTAAAGAGCCAACCACACATGCACACATGGATGTTCTTTATCATTTTCATAAAAAACTGCAGAGAAAATGGAGTCTTCTGATTTTCCAAATTCTCCTCCAAGTGACCTCGTGGTTGCATTATCACAAATTTGAAACACTGAAGAGGGTGGTGGAAGGAAATTGACAATATCAAATTTCCATTTCCAGCCACCCTTTGCTCCATCAGTCTGTGCAGAATAATTTGGAAAATGGAAACCAAAGAAAAGTGACAGCTGTGATACTTGGCAGAGTGCTTGCTCTGTGCACTGTAGGGAGCTAGGAGATAGGAAGTGAGTAAGTAGGAGCTAGGGATTAATAGTTATGGGACTGGGGACCAAAGTGTGAGTAGTTTGTAATCATGTGGCTGCCTGACCTCAGTGTTAGTGAGGTTGATGAACACACGTCCCTCTTGACACACGTTCCCTCTACATCCACCTTGCTGAATATTAATATGAAGGAGAGAATTCCATTGAGCACCATTATCGACGGCCCTATTGTTCTCTACTGGCCTCTGCCTTGGTGTGTGTGTGTTTAGTATTAATGTGCAAGTTAATGTCTACATTGTGTGTTTTTGCATATTATGCCCAAGTCTTCATCGCATGTGTGTGTCTTGGCTGCAGCAGAGCAGCAGTTAAAGCAGCAGTGAGGGAGATGATGGGTGTGTTCGTGGCCCGCTATGGCCCATAAAGAAAACCGGCCTGAGAACACTTGGACCAGCCATCAGGGTCCAACATTGGCAATTATCTCACCTAGAGGCACAATCTGTAAAATGAACACGCTCATTAAAAAACCAAGAGTGTGCACATGTGTATGCATGTAAATGTTTGTGTATGTGTGCACACGTACAGCTGCACAAGACGGTTCAGAGGCAGGGAAAATATATGGCAGCACGAACGCTTGTCTTTTAATCAAGTTGTAATGTGCTGTTTATGATGTCTGACTTGACATGTATGTGTGTATTTACAAATATGTTTGTGAATGGAAGCACGTCTGTGGGTGTATGCATACATGTGTTTACGTCGGTGTGTTTGTATCTATCTGTATGGATTTATGTGTGCAAGTGTGACTGTTTAACTACCCCGCACACGTAACCTCCCCATCTCTGCCTCCCTGTTTCTCATTTACTGAGCCAGCGCCAAAAAGAAGGAGTGTGGGGAAACGAGAAAACAAGTGATAGAGGGCGAAGGAGAAAGAGAGATTGTGAAACAAAAGGCAGAGAGCGAGGGAGGACGGTGGAGGTTTGTACAAGAAAAATGAAGTGAGGCTGGAGTAAAGGGGAGAGAGGAAAAGGAGGGATGGGAAGATAGAGAGGCAGGAAGATGGGGGAAAGAGAAAGAGGAGGAGGAGGCAGCAGATTTATGAAGCCATTGGAATGTAATTTGGAGGCAGAAATTACTGTCAGCCTGAGCAAGGTTTAAAGTCACTGAAGCCTGAATCCAGGGCCTGCCTGTGTGTGTGTGTGTGTGTGTGTGTGTGTGTGTGACTGTTTGGCATGTATCACAGACAAATGGATGGCAAATGTGATGCAGAATAATACTACAGAAGCTCTGCAGTTACTTGTCAAACACACTGAGCACCATGTGTGAGTGTGTGTATATATGTGCTTGCCCATTGTTACTACCCCTCCATGCATGAGTGACGTGACTACATAGCGTCGGAACATAACCCAGCATTCATATTTAACAGCTCATATTTCATCTATGCTCGAAGACACAGATACTCACACACACTTGCACACACACAAAGGCACGGGCACTGAATTCTTGTCAGGCACTGAAGGCCATGACTCTGGCAGAATCAGTGGAGGGTGTCGCCGTGGACAGAACGAAGGCTGGAGGGAGCAGAGCGGGAGAGAGAAAGACAGAGTGTCAAGGATAGACAGAGAGAAAGGTAGAGGTGGGAAATGGAAAAAGAGAGGGAGAGACTCTAAGAGGGGCTAAAAAGAAGAGTGAGAGGGATGTGACTAGTTTTCTAACACAGCAACACACAGCTTCCATTTAGCATGAAAGGGATGGGCAGGGAAGAGAGAGATGGGGGAGCGACGGAGCAGGGATAATCAGCACAGATCTGAAGGGAGGAAAAGCTCAATACTGTGTTTTTATTTTGTTTTTTTTATCCAGCGTCACTTTCACACCCTGCTCTAACACACACACGGGTTGGCTTTGATGTTGCTGCTAATTTCCTCATCAATTAGTTGCAGTGGGTGAACAACTGAAAGGACAAAGCTGGTGTTTTTGGTGTTTTTCAGATTTTTTTTTATAGTTTTGAAAACAACAGTGTCTTGGTCTGTCTCTTTTCTGACCTAAACTAACCTGCCGGTGGCTCTCACTCCTAACAACATTTGTCTTTTAAGTGAAATCCCAAATATTCATAATTCAGTTTTAATACAAGTAGCTAAATTTTAAATTAGCCAAATGTAGCTTCTGTTGTTTTACACAATCAACAGAATAGTAAATATTTGGGGGTCTGTTTTCAGCTGCAGACAAACATGAAAATAAACCACACTATGTTGTAATTAATGAAAAACACATGACACAAAATAAAGGTTGAGTTTATATCTCATTTGTTTTTTGAAGTGTAGCTCATGCATGTTATAAGGCTGGGGGCACCTTCTCAATCAGTCAGACCTCAGCACCTGCAAACTGAAACTACAGTAATTGAATGTAACGGTCTACTGCACAGGAAATGTCTTTGCTCTGGTCTTTTTATGAGGTTTGTTGACAAAAAGAAAATAAGTATCATTGCCAGCCTTATCCAAACTACAGACAATTGCAATGATTTCCAACCCTTTCCCTGCTCCCAGTAAATGCTTCCTCTGCAGAACCCCATGCATGGGTGTATTCAAAGCAAGGTGGCAGTCACAGATAATCTTATTGGATGGAACGTGGACGCTCAGTCTAAACTGGAGCTGCTTACTGCATCATCCTTATTCTAAAGCAAAGGAAAAAAAACTGCCCAACAAGGCTTACAACACCCTTTAGCAAGGAGAGCTTTAATCTGTCCCTGACTCTGTCTCAGTTATTCAGAAATAGAACAAATGTATTTATAGAGAGTATTACAGTAGCTCTTAAATGGCAGCGGTGTATTAATGTTCTTATCACTTTTATTCCATATTTGATCCATTGGATGTGACAAAATTGTGTGTTATGAGGTGTTACTGCAGTTGTACAATGTAATCCACAGTGAGATGTTCCTTTGTGGTCCCGTGTTTTTTCTTTTTTGCCATTTAAATCTAAGTACTGAAATGCCTTTAAGTATTACTACAGGAATGGGAGGCAGCGCACAAAGAAGTACAACATTTTTGTTGTTGCACAAACGGAGAGGAAAAATGTCACAGTGCTGATAAATGTCAAGACAAATGTGTTTAACGCAGTAACATTTTGCGATTGCCAGCTTTGTAAGGCAGATCTGTGCCTGACCGGTTTGTGTGCCACCAGCCTGGATCCGCAGCCGCTTCCACTAAAATGGTCACCTCTCACAGACAGATACACACGTTTAGTAAGTTCTCCGGATCTTCTCCACACTTCATCAATGGCACAGTCACCCTCACAGTCTTTCTTACGCATGCCCACATACACACTTTCTTGCTCTTTTGGCCTGTGAACTTGCTTACTCTCTCTTTCACACTGAAACCCACCATCTCTCTGTTCTTTGTTCTTCTAGCCAGTGATAATGATGGCAACACTATTATGCACTGTGACAACACTACCTCCCAGTTACTCTCTATGGTGGTTCACACCACGGTACAATCTCTGTCTCTGTCTCTCCCATCTCCCCTTTCTCACTTAGAATTGTGTTGAGGTCAATTATCTCTGAATTTGCTTATACGGCAGGATGACTTCTTCAGGCTGCCAGAAGGTGTTAAGTAGCATCTGTAGATTATTTAAAAGGTTTTTGGCACATTTTTTCTAACATTCATCCTCCTTTGACACCTTCTCTTCCTGCTATTCTATTTTTCTGTTTCTATTTTTCTCCTTGATTTCTACCTAGAAGATTAAGAATCTGAAAATGACCAAGAATGAATCAGTTCTGTGAGTCAATATCGATATTTTCACAGCTAGGTTATATTAATCACTTATAATCCTTGTTTTTCAGTTGTACATATCAGCACCATGTCTTGTAATTTACAAAAATACAGCATCAGATGTGTTTCTTTCCTGAAATTGTTCTGAGCTACTTGCTACTGGGGATGGGTCTAATTACTGGTAAGGGTAGAGGTCAACCTTGCCTTCAGGAGATTATTGTGATATTCTCACTCTTTGTGGTAACAGATTTTCAGCTTTGTTACCAGCACATGGATGGACTCCAATACATAATGACAATGCAAAGAAGAAGCAAATAATGTTGATATGTCTCATAACAATGGCGCATGTTGTGGCCGCTGATATATTTGATAGTAACAGTTAGTTCTCATAGTCTACGTGTAGTATGCTTGAGAAATGGGCAGGTATAAATATCTGAGTTACATAAACAAGGGCCCTTTCTTTACATGTATGTCTGAAATGCAAAGGCTGATGTAGTGCTCCCTATCAGCACTGGAGTCTGCTTACAAACAGTAAATAGTGTGATGGTTCTTAAACCCATGACAAAACAATCCCACTCTGAAATTTGCTGCCAGCGATATCCCGTAGATGTGATGTTTCTTCCCATCACATAAGACCTGCAACTTTGTGTGCAGGCTTACATTTAAGACGTTGTGTCTGTATAGAAGGTGTATTTTTGTGAGCTATCTATCAGCTACAGCGCTAGTGTGCTGCATTCAGGGACATTACCAAGTGTATGAAATCTGTGTTGCGAATATGCACAGAGCTCTATAGGATTTAATGTTTCAAATAGTTGACGATTGAATGAAACCCGAAAGAAGAAAACGAACAAAACAAAAACCCAGGTGTGATCCGCACCATGGGATTGGAGCATTGTTACGCCCCTAACACACTGACATGCAAAGGATACTGAGCGATGTGCTGGGGCAAGTTCAGTCTTGCTTGCTGAGTCTAATTATCATAGGGCACCTTCACCAGTTGTTGTTTTGGTGGATTGTCCAAAAGCATGTTGTGAAGTGGCATGTGTCATGTTTTGACTCTCCAATATATTCACTGGACCACAACAGCTCTTTACAACTCTTTATTTATCATAATGTTAAGCTATTAAAGTATCACGTGCTGATGCATAAACAGTTGTCTCTGTGTTGGGTTCCTATGTTTTCAACCAGTGTAACTTAAAACTTTTGTTATTATTCACCAGTTATTGGTAAAATCATTCTGTCTTTATATGTACAGCAGATTAAGTTTTTTATTTGGTGTATTAGAGGTGGTGTTTCTCAAATCAAATCCAACATTTCACATTAAATACCTTCCTGGTACCATATCTGTGTGTGGTGGGATTGCTGTTGCTGAGTTTCCTTTCTCTCCCTATATGTCTCCTCCTCTACATTCTCTCAGCATTAAAGAGAGGACGAAACTCAACCGACAGAAGAAATGAAAGGAGTGAAAGAGACAGGGTAAAGCAGAAAGATGGAAGAAGGGGTGCATAGATGGAGGCGGACAAGGAGACAAAGTGAGCTGTAGAGTTTTGCCCTGGAGGAAGCTGGTTTCCAAAGAGAGGGTGAAAAGGAGAAGAGGGAGTAAACGGGAGAGAGCTGCTGAAGAGAGGAAAAGAGAGCAGGAGAAGTGGAGGTGGGCTGGTACCAAAAAGGTGGAGGTGAAAAAGGAGGATAGCTGCAGGGACGAGAAGGAGGGAGAAGTGGCCAAAAGTCGAGAATCAAGGGTTGAGGAGAAAGAGCTCACGCGCGCACAAACACACACACACTCACAGAGTGAAGGTGTTTGGTGTAAATATAATGCACAGCTTCATTTTAAAAACAGCAGCTATAATTAAAACAGTCAGACCTCACACTGTGGGCTACAGAGACGGCACACAACTGCATAAGCAGTAAATAAACTGTATATCTCTCAGGGGGCTTTCTGAAGGCTACAGCCTTGGGTGCTGAGAATATATTCACAGCGCTGTGAGCTTGAGTCCAGCTACTTCACCCACTCGCTTCACCTCCAATTAAAGTCAGACAGATATGTTTTCTTAATGATGAGTATTCATATTTTCAGACAGAGGTGGCAGCAAACCAAAATTTCACTGCCTTTCAATTAAACAGACAGAAACTCAGATTTACTATGATTCTCTGTTTCTCCCAGCATGTTATTCTTGGCAGGACAGAAAAGCATTCTGCAATGGCAATTAGATCATGGGACACTGAAAATCCTGTGAAACCCTCACAGATGAAAGCTTTTAGGTGGGCTGGCAGCTCCTTTAGACAGGGTGAGGCAGGTTTCATTGCAGGTTTTACAGACTGACACCACTGAAGCTGTGAGTAAAATCCTCCCACACCACGCTGGAATGATTTTTCTGCTCTGCCATCTGCGACAAAGAATAATATTTATAAAAACATATTCAGTAGCGGCTCTAAGAGTCGAGCCTCCATCACATCAGCAGTGGACAATGTGACCTGGCCGGTGTCTAAATCAAACATAAACAGCTTTAATATTGAGTTATTATGTCAGTCTAACGCTGTTCTCTACCTTCCTGCCAGCAACATTATGCGCTAAGAGATGCTATGAGAGAGATCCAATCTCTCAAAACACACATAACCACACAAAGAGCAGCATGCATACACATCGTCTCATGACAGTATGTGGATAAATAATCCCATTAAATATGAGTGAGGGTTTTTTCCGGCTCAAAGCATTTACACACTCATCTCTTTTCTTTTTAACTCTGTGTCTCGCTCAGACTGAGGTATGCCCAGGAAGTATCTACAGACAGGCAATTTATGGGGCAGACACTATCACACACACATACTGTATACACAGACAGACACACACATGTGCACAGTCAGTTCACCAGAAGACACTCTTGGATAGGTTGCAATAACTCTTGCTAGGTTTAACTTGGCACTTAAGCCTTCGGAGCAGAATCCCTGGAGTCCTCTGTGGTGTGTGTGTGTGTGTGTGTGAGTGTGTGAGAGAGAGAGAGAGACAGAGCGATGACAGACAAAACAAGGTATTTAAATCCAATAAGATGTGAAGTACTGGTAGCAGTGTAGAGCATGACACTAAAGGTTCAAATCCAGTTGCCAGGCTTTGTTATTTTTCACCCACTAACACTTTATTTCTCTTTGCATCTCTCTCCATTTCTCTTTGCATATATATGTATATACACAGTGTATGTATTATCTTCCATCACTCCCCATTTCATTATTTTCTCCGGTATGAAAAAAACACTCCACTCATGGTAAACTTTGTTAGCAAAGTGAGTGGAGTCACTCAGCAGTCATTCTGTTTTTGCTGTGTTTACCTTTGCTCCTCATTATAAAGAGACAATGAGCACACTCCAGAAAAGGCTATAGGGTAATTATCAAAGCTTATTCAGGCACAGAGTCAGGGACGATCCCTGCATACCTGAGAGGTGTATTGGAATTCAATACATCAGGTCAAAGACATATTCCTGCACGTCATGCTTTGCAGAGAGTGTTGCACTTTCTGGACATAGCTCAATAATTGGCGTTTGTACATGTTCTTAGATTAGCTTGGATAGCAGTGTTTGCTTTCCCCCCCTTGTTGCCATGGTAGTTGGTAGTGATTTGGTTCCACATAGACATGTGTTTTTGGTCCAAATGTAGAGATTTTAGCTCTTGTATTTGTTGCAGATCTGATAAACAGTTGTGCTGGCACATTTAAACAGCATCCAATGCAGGTAACTACAAAAAGACAGCTGATCTCAGAAAGCCTTAAGATGTCTCATTAACTAAAGTAAGAGCTTTGCATCATGTACCAGTAAACATGTGAGGCAGAGATGAGAAATTATCCTACATATTTGCCTTTCAACATCACTTTCAAACACCCACTGTTTGTCATCAAGCAGTGGGATAAGTCAGGAGAACACTGCCAATAGAGACACACAGTTTGGTAAAAGTCCCAAAATCTAAAATTGAACTTTAAAAAAAAAAACAAAAAAACTTCCAAATTAATTACATGCACCACATATCATTGCAACACTAATTTGTGCTGCGGGCGATGCACTCAAACTGCTGCAACAGATGTGAACCATGGTGCAACTCACACAAAATCTAGACAATCTTGCTTCTTGTGGCAGATACACAGATACCCTGAACGTGTATTTTGGGGCTAATGTATGTTTTGGGATTCATTTAATTATTCTGTTTATGCATTTCAAACACAGATCTTAACAAATTCTGAATTCTTACTGTTGAACGTAAAAGCTTTTATGTTTTTCTTTTATCATGTTCTGAGTAGTTACAGTGCAAATGCACTAAAATTGTGGATACACATAACACAAACTAAAAGGATCACGAAGAGTTCTCTATAGTCCCTGAAAACAGGTGCTTGATTTATTCATTAACACTTTTATACTTGTCCTTATCCATTAGCTGGCTCAGCCTTTGATCCTAGAAAGCTCAAAGAGAAATCACTCCTTCAATGAACTCCCTATCCAGATGATCACATCTTTGGTCCTTACTTTTTTGCGCCTGGGTTTATTTTCTCTACAAATGTTTTCTTTCCGCATCTATTTCTGACACGTACTCCACAGTAACAACCACAGTTTGTCAGAATTCTCAGCTGCTGGTGAGACCAGCTGATAATTTGTAAAATTATCTGTCATTAAACTGCAGTCTAATGACAACAGTTCATTTGTGCTTTGCTAGAGTGTGATGTGCTGGTGATAGTTGTGTCTGTTACATTTATGTTTAACCACGGTAAAAACATTGGGTTACACTTGGAGGTGAAACAATTATCTGCAGCTAATCTGATAATCAATAAAAAGCCTCAATGATTTCTCAAGCAAACATCCCAATATTTGCTATAATTAAACTTCCCAAGTCCAACAAGAACAGGAAATAGAAGATGTTATGAGACATTTTATGGACCACTGATTACAAGAGACAGCTTCTCATTGTCTACCATATCTTTCAAAAAAATGTATGAATTAAACATTCTTTAAATAACCAGGTTAACACATTTAAATCTGTCAGGACTGTACCAAAGTACTTTTTCTATAGGCGAGTATAATCTCGAGTAAATAGTAGCTGAGGTGTTGTTTTTCCATAGTCACTCAGCTTATTTTAACTGACACTGTTTAATCAAAGGTGCCAGTATTTCTGGGGGCTGGTTTAAAGCTAGGTAAGGGAACAGCGCAGGCTCTCTGAAGTTGTCCCTGCTGCTCAAACAAAAGCTCATCTCTGAAGTTCTTTCTGCGTGACTCCCACTCTCTCTGACCCACCTGCATCTCCCACACTGCTCCAGCAAATGGACTGACACGCACACTCACACACGCACACTAACACACAAAGCCATAATGCAATATAACAGCCTAATGCAAGTCCGTTGTGTTTCTGTGTATGTTCAGGCCTGTATGTCGGAAAGTCTCCTAGATTGTTAAAACCTTGCCTTGTGTAATGCATCTCTCTAATGTCCTTATCTGGCATCTATTGTGGGATATATTTATTCCAGGTTTTCTGGGTATTGTATTTATTATGTCTTTTCGGGACACACTCAGCCAAAACATGGTATAACCTCAATTATATAAAAGCTCAGTTTGTTTCAGTGCCATACTGCCTCCTACAATAGATTGTGTAAGAAACAAGAAAAGACAGTATCTAGGCCTACATCAAATTCAATGTAGGCCTAGATACTGCCTTTTCTTAAGTGGTGGCTGTATAGATCCTTTGGACCTTTTCTGTTGAGCTTTTACAGATTATTTGCCTTTTCAAACAAACAGTAAAAACAAAATAGAAAAGATTTTTCCCCAACACAAACAAACTTAATGCATTTATTCACCCAGCAGGTTAAAAGCTATCTAACTCAGTCTCTTCCTACTAGCTAATGCTGACAGAGTAGCAGTATCTAGCAAGTCACAAAACGTCTTTTGTTTACCTATGTGGTGCCACGTTTGTTGACAGACCACCTCACTATTTTGCATATTATCAACTCCTGACTCGGCAGAATTGAGCTGTATATACACAGCAAACTGGTGGAACAGGGCCTGTGTCATTTAATGAGCCTGCCTGTTGTCTCTTTTTGACTGATATGTAATAATTTACTGTTTTTTACTGTTCAGGTCAAACATGTTGTTTCTGGCATGAAATAAACTGAATCTGAATCAGATTAGTCCGAAGTGTGCACATGATAAAAATGTTCAGTTCAGAGTCACTGACTGTACATTCAGTCATTGTCAGTTTGACTGTGTACATCTAAATGGACTCTTGTGTGCCGCAGCTCTTTGTTGTGTGAAAATGTGCTGTAATCCTCAGTAAATTATCCTGTGTGCCGCCTCAGTCTGACTCTCTAAAAAGCTGTTTAGGACACTGTTATGAAATCATTGTTTTGGAGGCGAGTCGAACTCTAAATCTGGCCATGAGTGCAGTGTTTCCCGCACACGGGCTTTCATAGGGTGGGCTGCCTGGAAACAATAATGTGCAGGTGTATTTGGAGACCCAAATATAAAGCAGGAACTCTCGTCCCACTCCTGTTTATTTGGATTGTTCTACCTGAATCAGAAGGGGATACAAGATTTATTAGCTGCAGAACTTTCACATCTACAGCACTTGTATATTCCGTATATTTATATATATATATAAAGCTTTGTAAAGCGCTGTTTTCCAATTTGTTTTTTGAGGTTTGCCATCACCAGATAATTGTCTTTTTCATTTCTGATCAATAAAACACAATCTGATCTAATTCATTTCATCTGATTGGTCAGTGTTAACCATTTAACACCTTTTTCATAATAAAACAGCCATGAAAAGGCCACAGGTCCACTGAGGGCAGCCTCATGAATTTGTTTGAGTCAAGTATTGATCTGGACAATGTACCATTTCCAATATTGAATCATTAATAAAAGGAAATGTTAACAGCATGCCAAACCTGTTCAGCATCGATACGCTTAGTAACATTCCAGTCCTGGTTTTACACTGCTCAATTATTTACGTTTTGCAGGGAACATTAATGTTCAATGCAATGGCTGTAGGCATAAAAACAAAGTTGTGGACAATGTTTGAAAAAGGAGTTCAAATCAGTCTCTAATTTTGTAAATGTATACTACAATACAAGGTTATAAATATGATGATGGTCAGATTTACTAATCTGGTGACGTAATAAATGAACAGAATCCGAATGAATGATTCAGGTTATTAGATAAGAAGGTAAAATCACATACAGCTTAGATGCGTGAAACACAGAGAGTCATCTCTCCCTTATGACACCTGCTGTTCTGCCACAGGGCACTGACCCAGAGCCTTGAACACTGCTCACTACTACAAGTAATCACTCACTCCTAAACTGAACAATTTGCCAGAAGGAAAAAATGCTACTACTTCTGAGGAAAACTGGGGGCAGTTTAAACCCCTGGGGTAATTGTGGCAGGCCTTATATGTGACAGGGTGGAATAAATTGACTTAATTTACTGTTCACCGTTCAGCAGGACAGGAGTAGAGCTTTCTGTTATTAATCAAGTTAAGCACAATGATTTAGTGCCTTTCTGCTCATCGTTTTGCCTTTATGCTTTGCTATTTTACTAAAACAAGCAGCATGCAAACGGTGTTAGTGACTAGCAGGTGAATGTTGAATCTATTTATCAGGTGTCTGCTAAAACATGGCAGAAAATCAGGCCTTTGTATTTTAATATCCTATCTGTTCTCAGTAAGATAACCATGGTCTCATATTTGCATCAGCAACCTGAAGACAACAACCCAGATCCAAAAGGTCTAAACAGTGCTAAAGGCACGAGATTAATCATAAATCAGCCAGAAATAAGTCTTTAAGTACGCATATGTGCTTGATTTCATTGTCAGTAGCATATTTAAATGCATGCAGTTAAAAACTTAAGAGACGCTCAGTCAGCTGGGCTGCACACAGGTGCTTTTGAACGGCCACATTTGCTTACGAGGTTTAAGCAGGGCTCCTTGTTAGGATGAATGATACCTTTGACAGATTTCAGGAAAGGAAAAATTCGGGCACCTACTGATGTCAGCATGGGTGCATGGAAACGCCGCTTATTCCAGGTATTTTTTTTTTTGTTCAGCAATTTAACAGGCACTATAATGCCTGTTGTGTTTTTCCCCACACGCCCTCCTTCGTTGAGTTTGTGTTTGAAATGAAGAGTTATATAAGCAGTGCTCCTCTCATACTGTTGGATGGGGGAATAAAAGGAGATCAAAAAAGGAAGCGATAGAGAAAGAGTGTCTGCTGCTTTCTCCTCTTCTTTATTCTCGCCACACTCTGCCAATGTGCAGTTCCCTCTAACTGCATGACTTGCCCTGGATTCGCTCTTTCTCTCTGCCTCTCTAGGACATTACATTTTAATCTCATGTTCTCTGCTGCTCACCCTTTTTTCTCTCTTACCCCCCGTATGGTCTCTTTGCCTCTTGTTCTTTCTCCATCCATCCATCCACTCATCTCTGTCCTTCTTCTTTAATCCCATGTTCTGTGCTGCTTTGGCCCAGAGAATCTCATTCTAATCTGATGTCTCAGTGTGGCTCTGCATGACTGCTAATCCTTTGCTTGTAGATGTATGTTTGTGTTTACATCCAGCGTGTTTTTTGCAGTGTTGCTGGGATGACGCTTCGTTATGTTTGTGTTCTTTTAAGCCTAGTTGGTGCTGTGCACAACATGGAGCATCAACGCACATAGGCCCTTACACTATGTGTGTGTGTGTGTGTGTGTGCGGGTGGGTGGGTGTGCAGACATTGCCACTGTAGGAAGGGCATGTCCATTGGGAAACAGTATTGGCTCTTTTGACGAATGGAAACACACAATAATGTACAAGTAGACCACACGCAATTACACATATATGAAAAGCACACTGCTGCTCATATGAGGGATAGAGGCAGAGAGGGGGAAAGAGCGATGGGAGAGATGAGAGGAAACATGCAAGTGGGAATTCTATCTCTTTTCGAACTATAATCTCTCACTTTAATCTCCCTCTGCCTTTAACTCTCTGAAGCCCAGCTGTTTAAATCTCTGCCCGTTTTTCTTTTCCACCATTTAAGGCTGGTCCCGCAGGTAGCTGCACAAATCAACACACATCTATATGAACGAGTCTGTTCCCATCAACATGCCACCACCGCCACTGATACACCAGGGGAAAGGCTCGACAGTCTAACTTGAATGAACCCTTTTCCCTGCGCACCATCCTGAAACAGATCGTACCTTTGTTATCCATTTTGTGCCTCTTTCTTGCTCGCAATCCCCCAAGGCATACTTGTCAAATCATCTCCGCAAGTTACTAGATGTCACTGCGGGTCCGCTAAGTCCCGGTCAGAAGGCGCGAGGCTACAGCCTCGGAGGTGGTGGAGGCGCCGCGGAGGCGCAGGGACGATGTTCGCTCTGGCCGCGCCGAAGCTCCGCGATGTGCACTAGTTATCTCCCACCCCGTAGTTTCTGTCTGTGCTCCACTGTGGGTTAATGTGTTTGGAGCGAGTGTGTTTGTGTGTGTGAATGGGAGAGAGAGGGAGAGAGGCAGGAGAGAGAAAGAGAGAGAGGGGGGGGGCTAACCTTAGATTAAGTCCCGTTTTATTCTGCCGGTTCTCGCAGTCACTTTGCTTCTTTCAGCCGACATCTAACCTGCGTCAACTTCGCTACTCCAACTCCGAAATGGCTTGTCATAATGATAATGCTACACATTCCCCTTTTCTCTCCTCAAAGGGCTCCGCGTTTCTCACAGGGCGCAACTCAGCGACAATAGGTGCGACTAATCTCCATTTCCACCAAGGTTTATTCCCCACAAGTCTTCAGGGCGCCTCAGTCTTTTTAAATAAGCCAACTGTGTTTAGTAATGGCTTGACAGGTGTCGCCTCCAGCGCACGCTCTGTCTTCCTCCTCCTCCTCCTCTTCCTCTTCTGAGCGCGGGGTTGTTTTCTGTATGTGCAGGCGTGCGTGTGTGTGTGTGTGTGTGGAGGGGCGTACTCTTTACAGCGGCTCCCTGAGCTCCGTTACAGGGGTTCAGCAGGTCGCCACGGTCCAGCAATTACCGAGAACTCACCAAGCGTTGGACTGACAGGTGCGCGCGCACGCACGCACGCACCCTGGAAGTGAGGGTGCCCTGAGGCCGCTTTGAGGCCTTTAGATGGAAAATGAGTGGATTTAATTCCTTGAGGGAAGGGAGGAGAACAATTTCTCACTGTTGGCAGTAATGTGGAAAAAAACCGCTTGGCTCTGTAAGTAACTTTGAGCTTTAATTAAACATACAGATAATGTAACACAGATCTGTCACTGACTGACTGGTTCCCTGAATCCTCAAGGACTGAGAGTCTGCTCTCAGTTAATGACTGCTAGTCAGCACTGGTTAAATTGATATTGATGTGTTTTAATTCAGATCTTGTGACCAATCATTTTTATTTGCCTAAGAGGTATACCTCACAATTAATTAGCATTTATTACCTTTGGGCTGTTCTTTCACAAAAGAGTTACCACAGCTTATTGTAGCCTTTTAGCTGCTGCATACAAAGCAATTTTAACTTTAGCTTTCACAGATAGGACGTGGTGCAAAATGCTCGCACACACCTATTTTGTCTAAACACCCACACAGTTTTATGTACACAGAGCATCTGTACAGGGCCTATGTGGGCCCCTTGGGGCCCTAGGTCTGGGTGCAGCTGCCACACCAGCACCCTCTGGCGCTTTTCCAGGGATAGCTTCCCTTTAGCCTGATTCACCTCAAACAACTTCCACTGTCAGACTCTAGGTCACCATCAATGAGACAATATTACTGCAACTATAGGGCCTAGTTCTTACTGAATTTTGGAGTTTGGCCCTGATAAAGTGCCAAACTTAGACTCAGTATTTGTTATATGAAGAGGTTATACTGCCATTTCACTAATGAGCTGATATATGCATATAATAATACGATGTATGCACTGAGGTAATATTGCTGCTCACGTTATAGCAAGCTAGATGTAACCTTGTGCAGTGAAGGATACGCACTATAAGAACATCTGAACTATATAGTATAATCCATTTTATGCCATAAATGCTGCTTCCTCTCATAGCCAGGTTTGTTAAAATGATATTGGGGAGTCAGTCATCTCTGCAGTGTCACAAATAGTTATCTTCTTTTATTGTTTTATTGGCTATTATAATATTTTTCTCATCATAAAAAACATACATTTACTATTCAGCCTACTCTTTTTCAAACAATAGAATTAACTTTGTACAAAATAACGATTATGAATGTAAAAAATATGCTTAATATATGTTTGAAATAAATTAACTACTACTACTATAGTCTTTCAAACTGTCTGTTATTAAACAAAGGCATTTTGCAACCAGTTTAATGCTTTTTAAATTTTGTTTTATAGTTACTTCAATTAAAAAATAGTCCTGCAGGAACAATTCATATGTCTGTGGCAAATTACTGTAACTGATGGTCTTGTTGTCCCTCATGGTATTAGTTTAATAGCCCTGTGCTGGCAATTATTGACTTAAGTAAAAAGCTTAAAGCGTGTTAGCTGCACAGTCACTTTAAACAAACACGCTAAACAAGTGAAAGGAACATATCACTGTCACTGACTGTACGTAAAATGGCGGTGGTAGCCGTGCACTAGTCAAACCACAGAAAGCAGAACAATGTCTTTATCCTTAAGCTCGCTGTGCAACATTCCTCTATGAAATATTGACATGTTGGTCACATTAGTTGATCATATTCTAAAGTAGTTGCCTGTACGTCTGTGCAAATTCAAAGCCACAACACTCGCATAGAGAGCATAGCTGATGATGTTGACGCGTTATGTCAGACAAAGCCATTAATCAATATTAAAGGGGTTAGAAAGAAAGAGGTTCTGTTGAACATCTAGTTATACAGCTTTAAAGCAACATTTTTAAATCACTTAGTTGTTTTCACAGGTTAGCTCTATGTACAATATGCATGCAAAAACTCAAGCAGAGACACAGTACGTTGGCTCCTTGAAACTCGCCCAATAATGCATTGGTATCCATCACTGAATTACCTTTCTTTGTGTCAAGGTTTTTTTAGAAAAGGAATGGATCTGTATTGTCAAACATTATAAAGTACAGCGACTCCCACTGGGAGTTAGTCTTTGATATATTGTGCCTGTGATATATTTTTTTGCAAACGTATTAGAAATGAAAAACTGTAATCTCAGAAGAATTCAGACCTGTGCTGTATAACACTCCAAAGTGTGTTTGCCTTAATCTAACTTTCCACATGTCTAGAAGGTAATGTCCACCAGAGGTATTTGATTTAGACAGGCAAATCATTTTTGTCTTATTTAATTATCCATGACTATCATAGTCTATTTCTAGAACTAGTTCTAGTTTTTCAATAAAGATTGTATTTTGTCTCTTCTTTTGTAATGCAATTCTATAACCCAGTCAATGTAGTATAAGTTCCTAACAAAACCCAAAATTTCATTCCATATATGCTCTGATTTGAATTTACGGTATATTTATTTTGCCAACCAAACATGATAGAAAAAACAAGTCTGAATAAAAAAGTTATGGGTTATGTCAGCCCTCCCAGAAAACATAAAACAGTCACAGTTGTAAAGAACAAAAAACTCATTCAGCATTAACACAATGCACTTTCCCTAAAATGGATGGAAACCAAAGCTGGTGGCAAAAGAAAAGGGATCCTGGTTAGGGTTTAGCCCACAACCTTATTATGCCAAGTTTGTCCCAGTTTGTTAGGGGAAAAAAATAAGGAAAACTAAGGTCCGGTTCGCTGTAAGGCGGTTTCTACAATAATAGAGCTTTGATTTCAGTAATGCATGACAAGGACTCTGGTCAGGGAGGTGACTTGGAACCCAATGGTCAATCTAAAGATCTTCATAAGTCCTCTGCAGACTTGGGTATCTTTGGGTAAAAGATATATGTCAGCCCGCTTGTAGTTTGCTATGTGACATTTAAAGGAGTCTGAGCATGAGGTAGAAGAACGTCTGGTCTTATGAGATGAGATTAAAATTGTTGTGTACACCAGGCACCAACACCAGCTACTGTTCACCACATGCAAATATAATCCCTACAGTGAGGCATGGTGGTGGCAGCATCATGGTGTGTGGGTGCGTCTAAGTTCCAGGAATACAGAGACTGGTCAGGAAGGAAGGACAAGCAGCAAGTATTAGGAAGTCCATATAGGTTCAAATCGTTTATAGAATCACTCACAAAAAAGCTTCAACAGAGTACTAAATTAGGGGTATTAATATTAATGTATTATTTTGTTTTTAATTGACTAGTAATAATAAAAAAAAATTTAAATCACCTAAAAAAAATCGCCTCATCATGGTGTACTATATGAAATTAGAGTGCTAAAAATACCTATTTTATCCTTTCAACCAAAAATGACGAAGACGAAGTGAAAAAGTGAGAGTCTAAATACCATGTTAAATATCTACCCTTAATTTGAAAATTTCTCCACCTCATCGTTGCGCATTTGCATGCAGTTCATCCCCTAACAACTTTTCCTTGTTCCACCGAGCTTATGCTACCTTTGTCACTGCTTGTCTTAGCAATGATCTGAAATGTGCTACCAGCTGCTATGTGTCATGTTGTCTGTGCAGGTGTGAATGTATGGCAATAATCTATAGGTAATTATCAGTGTAAGTCATCACATATCACTAATATGTCTTCTTTCAAACAGGATCAGTTACAACAATATCAGACAGTGCTTTAGGGTTTTTTTCGCGCCTTAATATGATGTGATTGTAAAAATGGAACTGTGTTTCTGTCACTACAAGGTCTTACTACGTCACCGTCACAACCTTGAGGTGAAACACAGGTCTTTTATTTTGAGGTGTGAATAAGATTGCAGGAAGCTTGAAAACACATTCACACTAAGTAAGTGTTTGGGGCTGTGTTTGCTGAAGGGGCCAAAGATAGCCAATTCAACTGTGAACACAGATGCAGACAAAAGGAGATGCAGTAAAATAAAATTTTCTTCAAAACTGAGAAAATCATTATTTTTGTACAGCCATTGTTTAATTGAAGAACCCTATGCGGGTCCATTTGCACAGTGTGTTTTATATCGCAGGGTGGGGCAGTCAGTAGTTAATCAACTCTGTCATTACACTCTTACTGGTACTCAAAGCAAATGTGTTTATCTCGGTAACTTCAGAGTCAAATTTCT
This sequence comes from Microctenopoma steveboyesi, assembly GCA_032359275.1. Lineage (NCBI taxonomy): Eukaryota > Metazoa > Chordata > Actinopteri > Anabantiformes > Anabantidae > Microctenopoma > Microctenopoma steveboyesi. Next base: position 11,957,215 of record JAUMHF010000002.1, on the reverse strand, counting down.
ACTTTTTATCTCCCTACATTTGTCAGTAACCCTGTTTAATCTTGAATAAAGGTGTAGGTCATTTCTGCATTTAACTTGCAATATCAGTAGTCTTGTCCTACTTTAATTAGGACACTAGCGAATTGACTAAAAATAAATAAATTCCAACAAGTGCGCCAACTAAATAATGGACAGAAATTAAATGATTGATAGAGCTATAATGCTGGGTAGGAAGGTGGGAGGAGGAATACACAAACAGGTTGCTCTGGGGCCTTGTGAATAAGCAGGAGTGCACAGAGAAAGAAAAATAAAATGGAGGGCCACAGAAAGCAAAGAAAGAAGGCTGGTTTAACACAGAGCTTCACACTAAGGAGATTCAAGACAGTTTTTATCATCATCACTGTTGATTCTTCCAACGCAAGTCCACACACAGAAACAGATACATTTACGCACACAGGAAGTTAAAACCTTTTTTTTTTTACAGCAAACAGCAGATTAGAGCTTTTGTTCTCTCTTTAGCCAAATTCTCCCTCCTCTTCCTCCTTATTTGACCAGGTCATCTCCAATGCTGATGATTCAATCCATCCAACACTTCAACCTTTTCTCTCTAACTCTTTATCTCCCCCTTTCTCCCCCTCATCATGATTACTTACCACCCAAAGAAGGAAAAAGAAGTACACTCCATCTTGTTGTTTTATGTTTCCAGCAATTTTAGTCCTGCGTCTCCCTTCTCCACCCTCAACTCTCTTTCACTTCATCTCTGTCTCTCTCACTCACTCACTCCATCACCCCTCCCGCCCACCCTCCCGCTCTCTCTCTTTCTCTCTCTCCCCTCTCCAAGCCCTTCCTCCATCCCCTGACACCTCGCACTCTCCTCCTTCTCCGCTCCCTCCCTGTCAGCTTATGCTCCCTCCTTCTCTTTCGCTCCGTGTGTAGTTGTATAACTTATCACCCTGATCTCTTCACCGCGCTGATAATTGGTGTGTCTCGGCAGCAGATGCTAGCACGCTTTATTTAGCTGCTCAGTATTAGCTATTCCAATTAGTCATCTAATACCACTAAGAAAAAGAAACTGTTAACCTCCTTGAATTCTGCGCCATGGGAGAAGAGATGTATGCCTTTGTTTTTGCGCATGCAATAACTGTTGCCAGTGTGCACCTCTAACACTCACACAGTTGCACTTGATCCACACTCCGGGTAGAGGGTACATGTGCGTTTTAACAGATGGTGAAACACTTTCCCTTGAGTATCGACATCACTTTCTCTCTCTGTCTCACTGTCTCTAATTAACTAGGTTTCAGTAACAACAATTTGGGCTTTGCTGTCACTATGGTTACCCAAACACTGCAATATGACTGTAGGCGTGTACGTGTCCGTTGGTGACTGCTGGCAACTTTGGTGTAGGGTATGTACAGCAAGCAATGTACAAGTCAAAGTGTTCACACTCCTGTGTGTGTGTGTGTGTGTGTGATTGCATCTACGCGACTGCATGATTGTGCATACACACAAATATTTTAGTTGCTCTTGTTTCCCCTGGAGGCTCAGAGGCTTGTTTGGTCTGAGGCACCTATGATTTTACACAGACTGCAAAAGCATTACATGACATCATTGATCATTTATTATCAGCCTATTATTTCTTACATAAAACTGTTTGTAATATGTTGAACATCTGGTAGTTATGTAATCCCTCGAATAAATATTACAAGCAGGATGAATGTGAATTAGGAAAGGTAAAAGTTGAACTTGAATTTGAACATTGGGACAATGTCAATTGAAAAGTGGATGTGAGATTATAGCTTTTAAACTGCCTGGGCAACCAGCCATGGATTCATACTGTAGCAAATACAACGTCATATTGTGTTTTTAAGATGATTGACAGAAAGAGAGGAGAGCATTGTTATACGTCACGACCCAAACAACCTTGGTCTAACATCATCTAAAGACAGTAGTTTCTATACCTATTGCAAATCTTTACACTCAAAGGTGGGGTGAAAATAAGAAATGTCATCATATGCCCCTTCTGGCTGCAGCACGCTACCTCCCTGATCTCTCTCCAAGAAATCTTTTGTTTGTCTTTCTTTCTTAATTCATTAGATTGCACAAATGAGAATAACAGGCAGCCTCTCCTCGAAGGCATTTACCGTCTTCTGTTGGAAAGGAGATGAGGTTCAACACAGCCACCCCAAGCCAACATTGGAAAGGTTCACATGAAGGGAACGGAAGGGGTTTCAAATGCAGTTAGGCTGTGTTCAGACCAACATTATCCCTACATGAAAAAAAACCCCAAACAACAAAAAGCACCATACTAATTTAAAAGAGACGCAGAGGGCTCAGGTGAAAAATTGCCTCATAGCGAGAGAAAAAAGCTCATCTGGCAACACGCTGCTTTGGATAATCACATACATTTATGCCCAGTTCCTGGTAAAGAGAACCGCAGTTCATCACAATGAAAGATAAAATGCAAGCAAGAAAGCCCATCTCATAATATTTTCAATCACTGGACGCATGTTTTGGTATTTTAGCCTAAAAGTCATGAATCTTTTATTCACACTGGATAATATTTCACTGTCTCACTGAGAGTGTAGCTGAAGCACCACAGCTTGACTCAACAGCTTTTTGTTTATGTTGGGCTGTTTTCAATCTAAACGCCCACCTTATCCAGTGATATGGGGTGTCCCGAAAAGTGCTGTTATTTATGGTGAAATTTCATTCAATGGAGAAATGTGGACGTGTGGAAATGTTTAAATCACACAAGCCCTTGCATGCCACCCTGCGAACAGTGTACCCTGCAATTCTGTGGACATTGTTTAGCAATTCTCAGCAATCAGTCTAACATCGGCGACTGCTAGATTTTTGTGTCAGTCCCTTAGAAGGCGGGATAAGACCTGTTGTTACACACCATTTAGATTTTGGAGCAGGCGTTTATCAGTTTTACTGGTAGAAATCTATCAAAAGGAGGTAGAGATAAAGATTTGGACACTGATGGTAGAGATAAAACATGTTTTTCCAGTAATAGCAGAGCCTTTTTTCTCAACTGAAGAAATTTCACTGCCACTGTGTGAGTGTGTTCTCCAGGTTTTATTGCAATCACATTATGGGAAATGTTGAGCATTAACTGACACAGGAAAGCGAGTGAAAAATGCATTTCAACACAGCTTCACGAGATAAGTCCTGAAATGCATTAAACATCATAAACTGATACATAACAACAGTAAAAGCATCTGTGGGCACATTTTTCATTTAAAGTGCACTGAAGAAGTGGCTGAGTGCTGTTTTCCTGATTTCCTGGTCAGGATTTATCCATCTGATTCCCGTGTTTAAATTGTGTCCTACTATTCATCTTCGAAAGAGGGGACTATGGTCCAAAGGTTGATGAAATAGCTGTTCAATAATGATATAAAGTCCCCTCATTTCTTCTCCGCGTTTCTCCTGATTGATGTTCACCTAACGTCAATAATATACTTAACATTAAAGCTGGTCTATAAAGGCGCCTTCAGTTCTAACCAACTGACTGAGGGGTGTAATATTGATTTAAAAAAATGTTGTATGGAATTTTATTGAGAGTAATAAGAGATTATATTTTGCATTTTTTAAATATATGTTTGTAAAAGTCTTATTTTGTAAATATCTGTGAAGCGTCTTAGTCTCATTTTGTACTAGCTCACTGATAATATGATATTAATTGTAACTTAATAATTACACTAATGAAAACTTTACTTAAAACTGAAGCTATATAAATACAGGGTTTTCAAGATTCAAAAAACTTTATTAATCCCAAAAGGATTAATAAACAAGATAAACAAAAATTGTTTTGCCTGTTACAGCTGCTCTCAGTACAGAAAGAGAAGATAGAATCAGCACCAACAGAAATACTAAAACCCAAACACAAATATATACAATAAGAACAAAGACAAAAAACACAATAATAACATAAATCTTAAATAAAAATAAATGGGTGGATGGAGAGTACATAAATAATGAGCTCTCACCACGAGAATTTCACACACACATACACACACAATTTTCTTAATCACTGTAGAAGACGCAGCAACTGAAATCTTTACTTTACTTTACTTTACTTTACTTGGCAGACGCTTTTATCCAAAGCGACTTACAAGGAGAAGACACCAGCAGTTACCATTCAAATTCTCGTAAAAGCGGAGATACTACAACAAAGAACCCTGATAAGGCCTAACTCGTCAAGACAAGGAACATGCAAAGGAATTGTTTAGTGCTAGACAACATAATGTGTGTGAGTGAGTGAGTGTGTGTGTGTGTGTTAGACTCACTTGAAGTACTTTTGAACAAGTGAGTTTTTAAATGTTTTTTAAAGGTGGAGATACTGTCTGCCAGTCGAATGGGGCAGGGCAAGTTGTTCCACCAGCAGGGACCACAAAGGAGAAAAGACTCGATTGTGATCAGAGACCTCGTTAAGACGGGATTTGTTAGCCTCATTTCATTAACAGATCTGAGAGAGCGTGCAGCGTGTTATGACACCATAACAGATATGTATAGGGCTAAAATTATTTCAACATCTTCAGCGTCAGTGCAATTAATAAATCAAAATACCTGGAACTAGCAGTTGGACCCAAAGAAGTCTTTCTGATAAGTCTTAAGATATTTTTTCAAGCACACCCAGTGAAAAGATAATAATTATTTTGTTGTGATTTCTTTAAGTTTATAGTGCAATACAGTAAAAAGGTGAAAATGGCGTTTACACACATTATGTCAGTTTGTAGGGTTTTGCTACACAATTTCATATATTGCTAATATATGATGACTATTGTAAGTCGTAAACATCTTTATAATACTACAGTGTCTAACTGCTGAGATAATATATGCATTTTAAACATTACTATGCTTTTTACTGTATTAGCTTTAAGGGATTTAGTAAACCACATTTTTTTTACAACTAGCTAATAGGTGCTAAAAGTGAAGACTAAGACACCATGATGAAATTATGAATTGCTGGTGCAGACCCATTCCTAATGTCCTGTGACTACTGTTTTCTACACAGTGCTCCTTGTCAGAGCTGGTTCATCTCTCCTTCAGGCAGATTTGCCTTTCTTTAAAAAAAAAACAACCTTTCATACTTAAGCTGTACTTCCTAGGCCTAGGGCGTCCTACTCAGCGTGGACAACTATTATGAAGAGCCAGTGTGAGATATCACTCTTATGTACAGCTGGCAGCTAATCGGTAGAAGACGGAAAGCAGACTTACTATAATGGAGACATTTTATTTGTCTGAGCTTTTGAGCTTTATTCCGCTTCATCATAAGATCAAGTTTCAAACAAGCTTTGCGCCATATAGCCATGCTGGATAGAGCTGTTCATTCTTAAATTAGAGTGTGGAGATATTCACTTGGGGAGATGTTAGCGAGACAATGGTTCACATATACAGAGATGTATAGTGTGTTTAAAAGCTGAACTTAAGTGGGATTTACCATTAATGAGCTGGAGTGGGATGGTAAAAATGTTAAAGAGTTGGGGAAGACAGCTGTGGGATTTAGTCTTTATGTCTCTCTAAAACCAACTTGTGTGATGTGCAATGTGAGAGCATACCCAGCTGGCACAATGCCTACTGGCAGAGTGACTGTGTCCCCTCTGTGTACTGACATAACTTTGTAACTTTGCTTCACCGACATATTATGTAGTTATCAGAATTTCATAACACGGCCACGTTAACAGAAATTTGATTCACAAGCAGAGAAAGAATAGCAAAACATGATTTTTATTTAGTTTGTGGTCGTGTTTAGTTTTCTGGACATGCTGCAGATGTCCCTGGGCTAGCACTGGTAACTGTACACATTTATGTCTATGTGGGTGAGAAAAACTCTTGCATGTCGTATATGTCAGAAGCAGCCACAGCCAGCCTTATCACCCTGCCACCAATTTATACTCTTTAAACGTGCAGTGACTTGACTCTAGCAGGAAACATAGTGATTTGGGAGACACTGGCCCACCAGGCTGCTGGCATTAATTCACCTCTTGTCCAGCTACAAAAAGTGTTCATTATATTGGTATTTTATTTTAAGCTACATTCTCCTTCTTGTTATCCAGGTAGAAAATAATTGCATCACTGGCTTTTCTCATAGCTAAAAGACAAAATGAACCACAGATGCCTGTGTGTGTTTTGTCACAGAGTTGTTTATTTGCCTTTTTGGACTGTAGTCGCAGCATGACTTTATTCCTCAGCTTTGCCGCCAGTAAAGCTACTTGTTTTTATTGTGCAGTGCCTCTCAGCCCTCATTGATTCTCAGTACCTGCTGGTTCTCATTCTATCATCTAATCAGGGACCGACTTACACCTGCAATGCCAGGTGAATGCAATTAACTTGCTGGTTGGCAAAACCAGCAGTACTGTGAGCCCCGAGGACATGGATTGAGAATCAGTCTTTTTCAGAAATGCTGACACCAATGGCAAATTATGTTCAGAAGGACAAACGAGAGCCCCAGCAAATAAACATAAGCACAGCAAAGCTATTTTTATACACAGACGTTCACCTAATCAGATGTAAGACTAGATAAAGGAGGATGAACAGCAAATCTGCACACACAACAGTTCAAGGTGTAAAGCCCAGTTTACGCGCGTGATCACAAGCACAGGTCATTGTTTTACACAAGCTATAGGCAGAAATACACAAACACGATGCCCAAGTAAGAGTGAAGGAACATGCTCAGCTACATTCCCTAAAATGGATCTCACAAGTTAACAAATGTAGACAGTCTGTATTTCATAAGTTAACAAATGTCTGTATTTATCTGACAAACTTTCAAAGGACGAACATAGTGGCAAAGAAAAGTTATAGTGAAAAATAGGCACAAAGATCTCTGTTACTAAGAGACGTGCTGTGGAGCTAACACAGCAGCTGGTGAAGGTGGAGCTGATTTTAAACACTTTATGTAGTGACAGCTTGTTAATGTACAGTATAACAATACACCATCATATATTATTGTATTACTATATATTTATATTGAGATAAATAAAACTGCTGATCATGC
>JAUMHF010000002.1:11919452-11950136 GCA_032359275.1 Microctenopoma steveboyesi | reverse complement strand
TGGAGAGAGAGGGGAGTGGTTAAGGTGAGGGAGGAACAAAAGACACATGAGGGCTCGAAGAGACATGACACTGACAGAAGGAGGGAAACAGTGAGGGGAGCTGTAGGTAGTGTTTACTTGTAGGGAGGTTGGATGAAACACACCATGTGGGAGGTTTCACATCAGAACAAGGTGTTGTAAAGTCAAAGACGAACATGGCAACATGAGAATAAAGCAAATGAAAAGTTTATGAGCATATTAAGACATTCACCGTGGTCAGTGTGAACAGGCAGTGGATTTTTTAACCTTATATACCCTCACTTCAGTCCAGTGTCAGGGTTGTGTCTTTCTTATTTAGGGTCCTTTAGGCGTTTTGTTATTGCTTCACTTCTATCAAGGTACCTTTCAACTCAAGGTAAGACGTGTCTGCTCTCACTCTGACATGCCAGCTCCACACTATGGCTAAACGAGGAGATCTGACGATATGGGGAGCATCCTGGCATCTGCTCGTACTGCAGTGTTTGACAGCAGGCTGAGAATTTGCCAGATCGGATCTAGTTTGAAATTCGCTGGCTGCTTTTCTTAACTCAGAACCAGGGACACATCATGAACCTGCCTGACATGGATTTCAACGACTTAAAGTCACAATTGTTTAGATTTTTATCACAAAGCGACCAAACATTTCAACCCTACAGTGCACTGACATGTAATTTCCACTGCTTACTGGACAGGTTTTAATGACCAAATCACCTTCAAAAACATCACAGCAAGGAATGCTTTCATGTACTTCAACATTACTGTTTTCGATTTTATCTCGTTAAAGCCTCCTACTTTACTGATAACTCACTGTGTTACTACTGTTAACGCACACGTGACATTTACTGCGGCTGCACATTTTACAGTGCTATATCTTAAAACAGGCACATGTTATCGGGTTTCTGTATTGATTATTGGTTTTTTCCTGCAGTCCATACAGCTCATAAAGAGATACATTTGTTGAATATGGATCAAATCCATTCTTGTGTAAAAATGTATTGTAATGTTTAGCTGAACTTTTTTCCAGGAATGGACTTTTAGTACAAGAACTAAAACTGTAATTTCTTGGTGAGAAAGACCAAGAAGGACCACTTTAAGCAACCAACAGAGCTTTCAGTGTACACATAGGCAAGAGCAGTTTTTTATCATAATTTTGTGGCATTTTCAGCATTTCTATACAGTGGAAATAGAGAATTGGCAGGAAAAGAGGGAGTAGTAGTGGCAAAAAAGGCTCCAGGATCTGCCAGGATCTGAATGGGGGACATTATGCTTCATAGTCAGCATCACAACCCTGAAGAGAATAAGCATTCAGCTGCTGAAACACAGGTGGCTTTTATTGTGGAGGAGCTGTTAGAGGAAAAGCAGCCAGTGAAAAGAACTCAGTTTTTCAGTCTGTCCCGTTGTTTGGAAAACTTCCACACTTGCTCACAACATGATGGAAAAAGGCGAGTTACTTACTGTTATTAGTCGTCTCAGCCCACAGTTTGTTTATCTGTGCTGAAATCCAAGTGTTTTTCTGTTTCACAGGTATGCATCATTTGAATGTAACTCTTGGACCTATATTGTTAAACCAAATCTGCTGTTGTCACCAATTTATCCAGGACTGAAATTATATAGATTATAACTTTTCTTTTTTAGCTAAAATATAATAACTTATATTATATACATGATTATTTCCTCTATGGTTTTTGACACACCCACGTTATAATTACTGTTATAATGCCTGGTGACAGCCCAGCACTTGTGGAGCTGACGAAGGAAGCACTTTCACACCAGGCCTTTCCAACAAAAGATGACTGACAATTCGGTCTTTAAATAGATGCCATGAAAACAACTTAGAGACAGATCCAGCAGAGAGACTGTAACCACTTTATTTTGGTGTGTTTTCTCTGCAGGCTTTCCCTTGCATCTCCACTGGAATCTACGGTCAGTGTCTGTCTCTTTGTGTTTGTCCCTCTCTAACCAGAACAAACGCATTTTCATCTGTTCAGTGCTGTCGGTGAAAATAAGCGTAGTTTTAGTTTGTTGGCTCAAACAGGCGATTTTAAGGGGAAAAAAAACAGTTTTCCTGTGTTCATATGCTGCACACACTGGATGTGTTTTTCCATCACATTTCCAGCATGTGTTTAGCCAACCCAGTGTCACGTTATTTCCTGCAGCGATTCTCAGATTAAGGCCTTGGATTAAGGCTGCCAGATTAAGACAGATTAGACCTGAGATTGTGTCCGATTGACTGTAATCCCACTTCACACTAGCAGGAGAGAGAGTTAAGGATAGGGCTTAAAATCTCCCCAGGGTGGGTTTGGGTGTTAAGGCTGGTTGTCAACACTTGGTTCCTGTTGTTAGAAAGAGAAAAGGGCCAAAGCTCAGTTTGATTCAGTGTGTTCTTACCGTCTGTTGTGCCTGTTGCTCTATGCCTTCTCATCTCATTTGTGACTTTCTTCTTAAGTGTTTTCTAGCTGAAATTTGTGAAAGTAACAAAAAATTTACATAATTTAACAGTTACATGATAAGACAGCTGCTTGTCGTCTTTTTAAGAATTCTTCCAGGGTACTTTTGAATAGCTGATTAACTGTTTTTTTCTACTTTCATCTTGGCTCAGTCTTAAAGACAAATAAAACAAGAATTGTCTCCACTTTAGATGAATTTTTGAGGTTTGAGGTGTAAACTGTTGTTAAAGTGTGAAGCTGTTGCTCCACGTGATATCACCAACTTTTGATGTGATGAAACTGAAAAACATGGGAGGGGTGTAGTTTTTAGTAGTTTTGAATTACAAAAAAAAAGTACCTATTTCATTATAACAGATTTAGGAGCGACAACAGCCTGAACAATGTGATATTTAGCAACCTTTAGTGTGAAAAATTCATCAGTTTCCTTTACAACAAAAAAAGCGTGAAGTAAGTAAGTAATCGTCACTTGTTGTGGCAGTGGACGCCCACACAGGGTTAAAAGACCTTGACCTTGGTCGGCTGGAGCTGTGCCTTTAATTACTAAACAATGTGCTGTAATAATTAAGGTCTAATGTGTTCTTCACACCCACAACAGGTGCAAAAACATAAATATTGCATTGCTAAATGGTTTTGCTAAATACATTTGGACGAAATGTAATTGTTGCCTTGATTATGTTCATTAGCAACATTCCCTTCAGTTCAGAAACTTTTATGTTATGTATTAAAATATGGTCCTAAATGTGGAAAAACAACTCAGCAACATTATTGACTGATTTCTTCATTTCACCAAACAGCGCTTTGGGACCAGAGGCCTTGATCAACAGGTTTATCAGTCTTCCATAGAGATTTAGACACAAATTTATTTCAGAATAAAAGCACATAACAAAATAATAATATATACAAAAATATAACACGAATGAGTACTTTAAATTTGTACTTTTAATCTTTTATTTAAAAATTGTAAAAACTACAGATTGTAAATTTGGAAAGCCTCTTTTCACTTCCTGAGAAAGTTAATATATTAACCCCTGTGGGACTCAAACGACCTGATCGATTCCAATAAAAGAAAAGTTAATTTGGCCTCTGAAAAATGTCTGGCCAATGGGTGTTTTTGTGCTACACAGGATTTCGGAGAAATGTAAATATAATAGTAAAACAAATGAATCATGACGTCTGGATAAACCACTATGAACATTCTGCAATGTTCACTTCCTTAAAAACACTTAAAAAAATCACGTGTTGCATTAATAGTACTGGATATGAATGCCCTTTTAGATCAAAACAGAAGAATAAGTAGGTGTCAATCAAGTGCAGCCTGTTGATGCCCACACGGTCCTGAGAACACTCTAATCAAGCGTCACAAGTAAAATGTGTGTGGGTGGACCGAGAGTGCACTGGCTTTAAAGTTCACTTATTTTATCAACAGTTATTTATTACATAAACTAGATTATTTGAATTAAATATTAGGCATGGAAAAGCAAACTTTGCTATTTTTTTTACTAAAGCTGTAAAATGGTTTATACAGCAAACCATCCTGGGCCTAATTTGAAATATTTTATTACATCTATTGCATTGTGCATGTGTTTATTTTCATGCTAAAACAATGCATTGTTCTGTGATAATGTATTCCCCTATGTTCACATGTTGAACCCTCTCCTGTGATGTATGGAATAATTATTGCATTATTGCAGGGTGCGTGTTTGTTTGGGCCTGGTTAATGATGAATTTTCACTGCCTCTGTGCTGTTTTTCCAGCAGTGGGGATCATTTTCTAGCAGTAAAAGGTCTCAGCTGCTAAATGAATATCGAAGAAGCGCTGTAGTCTTTCTCCATCTGTCTCCTCGTAGCCAACAAGTGTGTTGTGTCTGCTTCTTGTTGGGATGAGAGGAAGTGAGAAAACACTGAACGCAGAGTGTTAGAATAGTGCAAAGACGAACAGATACCTGTCTGAGCTGTCACTGCACCTGTTCTTGCAAACTGTCTATATATTTCTGATGTGTGTGTGTTTGTGTAGGATATCCACCTGAGCAGGCAGTGCATGAGGCACTAGCAACTGTGAGGGAATATCTGGATGCACATCATGACAAGGTGCGTATGCGTGTGTTTGTGTCTGTGGCAATTTTTCCCTACCATTTCCTCCAGGCATTACTCCTTTCACAGCTGTTGTTTTTGTTTTTTGGAGAGAGCAAAGAGAACGGTGCATTGAGAAAACACATGCGCGCACACACACACACACACACACACACATACACACTGTGTGACACACACACACTCCCAAGTTGTGGCTCCCATGCTCATGGCCAAGTCTGTGTTTTAATTGGCTCCTTGCGGGACTAAACCCGACTAACACAAATACATGCACACACACTTTCTCTCCGGAGAAACGGCGAGCTGAGAAAAGACAAAATGATGGAATAGATGACTGGAGGGGAGGGTCGGAAGAGGGAGAGGGAGAGAGGGGGAGGGAGGGAGATCAGAACAAACAGGAAACTTTCCAATCACTCATTTACATGCCCTAAACGCACCTCCTATCTTCCTCCTTCACTTCTCAGGTCTCCACCCACTCTTCTCTTCAATCTCACTCTCTCTCTCTCTCTCTCTCTCTCTCTCTCTCTGTAACCGCTGTGCACTATCACCTCCCTGAGAGGGTGTTGACGATGTTATTGTTAGCACTGGTGTCTCCAGAGTCTCTGTAGCAATACCAGTCGACCGATGCCGTCAGCCGCTGCAAGCTCAACAAATGAATATTAAGTCTATAGTCAACAAGTCTTAAACAGCTGGAAATGAGACCTGGAACAAACCAATGAGACATATATTTACATTCTACGTAGAAATGATTTCACTGTGTGTTTTGGAGGGGGGATAAAATGTGATGGTGAGGCGGAGTTTATTTGCATATACATAAAGTATGAAAGAGTGTTCACCAGAGAAATTGGTTTATTCTTTAATTGAACTGCGCACACTTTGCGTTTTTTAATGTGGGTGTTTTGTTGCGCTTGCTCTGGCTTGGAGTTCTGTTATGTAGGAAATGTAATTGAAAATTGCAGAGCCACTAAAACACAAAATGGACTGAAGATCCGGGGCAATGTGCCAACACACTGCATCAAGTTCAATAATAAAAACATGAATCATTTATTTGTAAAACACCAATAAATTGGTTACGAAGTCCTGCAAGAAGGCAATACCCACAGCAGGTCCTAAGTTTCATAGCTGCTATGTTTTACAAATTGGATTTATAGTGAGCAAGAATATATTCCAACAATATCTTGTATAACAGGAAACAGTCTTACTGCACTGTTTCTAAGGTCAGAGGACTCTGAACCACAGTCGACGTTAAAACCGTGGTTCACAGAATCTTATTATTGATTTCATATTAACATATTATACAGTGATATCAAATTTGCATTATTACAAGATCATATTCAAAAACGTTATTATTCTGTTAAATAATAGCTGGTTAAAAGCTGTCAAAATACAGTATCTCGTTGACATTTAAATTATTAAGGGAACATAGGACTTTTTGAGTGACAAGTGAGCCTGTGTTTCAGAAGTGGCTGTTTCTCCTAAAGACAGGCAGTTCTAAGAGCATCCCTTACATTTACCTTATGTTACAGACAGATTTAGCGTCTCCCGGGTCTCTGTTGCAATTCTATAAAAATGAGCTTGCCACTGCTAACATTTCCTGGAGGCCATTTTGCATCTCTGCTCGCAAGCATTTACTTTAATTTGAATTTCTGTTGCAAAATGGAGGCGACTTAGTGCGGAGGTCAGAGATGTTTTACCATGTCTTCCCTTTTAGATTCCATTTAAATGCTGGTAATTGTGCCACAAGCTGAGCCTGAAAAACATGGGCTTTGGGCTGGCAGCCTGCTGAAAGCACTGAGAGTTGAACTCCCACACGAGCCAGAAAGGGATAGAAACAGTCTGCCTATAAATTGCACTGTCATCCAAAACAGAGAAATCACAAGCTTTGTAGTGACATTGGTGTGGGAATAGCTATAATACATGAGTCTGAGAATACGAATACAGTGGTTCAGCAGAGCCTGGACGCGCATTGTTACAAGAGCGACTCTGACTCAATAATCAGGCTGCATATTGTTTAAATATATAGCATTGTTTACTGTCCTGTGTGTCCAGATATACAGAAATTTATTGTAGACCGTAGAGCCTGGATCTAAAGAACACAAGAGCACAGAGCGTAAAGATTGTTTGTCGTAAACTAACCGCAATCACTCCACCAGCGTCTTAATATTATTTGAAAGCTATTATGTTTATGGCTCTGTGTGCTCTTTGGTGCAGGATTTGGTGGCATGAGTCTATATAGAGTCATCTAGTGTTTTTTCCCACACAGTAATGAGAGAAGCAGAGGGTCTAGTGCCAAACAAACACACTCAGGGGCATGCACAAAAACACAGTTACTTTCTCTCCACAATGTGCACATTTATCAACACACACACTTGTACAGTATGGGCACAAAAATGCTTTTTCTTTTTGGCCTCCTTTAATTTTCTCTCTCTCACACACACACACGTACACACAGACACTCTTCATACACTGTCTCTAGCACAGAGTATAATGAGTGCAGCGCAATGGCAGGATCATAATAGGGAGCTAATAGGGAAGTAATGGATTGATTAGCTGCATTCTCCTGATATCGCCACTGCACAATGTCACACACTGTCGCATTGTTCTCCTCTGCTATTGGTGAATTCAGTTATTGCTTATGGTTGTAAAAAAGGTCACTGTGTGTGTGTGTGTGTGTGTGTGTGTGTGTGTGTGTGTGTGTGTGTGTGTGTGTGTGTGTGCGCGCGGCAGCTGGACAGAGTCATCTTCTGTGTGTTCTTACCGAAGGATAAGAAGGAGTATGAGCAGAACCTCCCGCTTTACTTCCCTGCTGGTGAGTTCTCTCTCTCTCTCTCTCTCTCTCTCTCACACACACTCACACACACAGTCTTGTACACACACTTACACAAACACACGCTCCCCCATACAGTGATGCAGCTCAGCTCGATTTAGCTACACGCACATATCCTGCATCTTCCGCCGTTTGCTGTTTGCACCGCTCCGTATATTCACACACACTGTACTGTTCATGTCATGTAGACTCTGTTTATTGTCATGACCTTTTTCTGTAATTGACAACTTATTTCACTCATGAATTTATTTGATTTCTTTATTCACTCTGTTTAGTTGTTCTGAACCCATGTTTTGTTGATTGATTATGATTGTCTTTGTGTCACATTTGTTCCAGTGAGTTAGGACGATATAAGTTGGAAATAGTGGTATTCCTGTACGTTATTGTCTGGAATAAATTCAGTTTGTGACAGAGCAGAACAACAGTATGTGATTCAGAAAATATTTATTGTAACACTAAAAATATAATTTATTGAAACAGGCCTTTGTGTGTTTTATGAGATGCAAGTGTCACTCTGTACTCACACGATAACCAGGTTACAGTTCACAATTTATACTTAAAACATAACGGAGCAAAACACAAGAGCAGTCTGTGTTGTTATCCAGACATTTATGGTTCAACATGCTAAAACGACTAAAGTTTCAAGAAAGGAATTCCGCAAATATCTTTATATTCTTTTTCTTTTTGTTTCAGAAGTTCAGTATCATTCACATGTTTCTATAATAAGTGTGGCGCTGGAGTCAAGATGCTGCTAGACTAGATTAGCATAAAGGCTAGAAGCAAAGTTCACAAATAATTCAATGCAGCACATTTTAAATTTACTAATTAACACGTTGAATCTCATTTGTTTAACTTACAGATGTGGGGAAAAAATATTTAGTATGAGGAGTTGCTGTAACTATTTTAATGCACTGCTGTGATACGAAGCAGCATCTTTGCCCAGAAAGCCAAATACAGTTAGTGAGTGCAGGTGTTAGCCTTACAATTATAACCAAATGGCAACCACACAGTTGGATTGAGGTGCGCTTTATCCAGCAAGGTGAGGGGGCATCACAGGATCAGTAAGACCAGCTCTGACAAACCTAATAGTAACTTAGGGAACCGAGATGCCGTCAGATTTGGGATCTTGCACCGTGAACATGTCTACAACATTTAAATGGAAAGATTATTACAATGCATTCAGATTTTACTCTCAAAGAAGTCTGTTTCCCAAAGTGTTGCACTGTTCTTATAATACTGCTGTGACCTTGTTGTAAGCAGCGAGCTACCAAAGACCAAAGTCTTTCCACGTGTGGGTTTCTGTGTACTTTTCCAAGTTCCGCATTAGGAACTTGACATTTCATACATGTCTAAGCAAATCATTTGTGTTTTGCTTTCACTTTTGTGCCCACTGCTTTAGCCTGACCAGTGGCAGCAGCTTATTGTTCAGGTAACCAGCATGGTGTGCATCAACATGTGTAGCTGACTCCATCAACAGTAATAACTGCATTTAGTCTGTAGGCGAGCATTCCTAACCCATGTGTGAAATTTAAATTGTGTGTTTACTGAGGGAAACCCTGACATTTCCTCCGACCATATTTTTGGAATAAATTGCCTGTATATAAACCTCAGTTAACTGAAATTAAATTTTATTCACTCCTAAATGTATACTGCTGGCCTTAACCTGACTCATTTACAAACTGTTGCAGAGAAAGGAAATATTGAAAGCTCCTTCCTCCAAAGGTGAAAAGTACGTAGTTAAAAGTGGAAAAAAAATAGCCTTGTTTTAAACCTATTAAAGTTCAAATTTATTCTGCATCTCAGTCCTGCTTTTCAAGCGAGTAACAGGAAATAGTGTCCCATAATTGCAGCTTGATCTGTAAAGTTTGGTAAATACGTATTTTATGTTGTCTCGAGCCGTGACATGATGACTTCACCCATTTGTTTTGATTACACTGATGATTGATCGTGTTAGAATGCCAAGCAGTCCGGGCTCCTTAGCATGATCAGTCATCCACTCAATTATTCAAATTAAGCGTTGGTATTACAGCTGCAGTCTTAACCTGTAATGTCTTGCTTTACTGCTGCTGTAAATTAAACTCACCTCCTGCCTCCGAAACATTCTGAGAGAGGTCTCAACCATGCTTTCTGCGTTTATAAAAGTTATTTTTACACACGACTTGGCACACAGCTGCTGCTACAGCAACAAATTCAAGACCAACAAAACAATCAGAAACCTGATGAAAGGAAATCCTACAAATGTTCACCTCCACAGCTTTTGTACAGCCGTACCGTCCTGCATCTTATTTGGTGAAATTGTCTGAAATTTTCAGGTGGAACAGGGTTACTCAAACACTCGTAACCCCCGTGCAAAGCGATCTAGTGCTTGTATAACCTCTTGCCTTGCTATTCTTTTTTACAAGACGTTACAATAATAAAACTAACTAAAGCTCTCTTTTATTTCCAGTACAGTGCTGTGAGAATATATTTTACATCTTCCTGTTGCATATTTATCACACTTTTAATGATTCAGTTAATTATCTATCTATTTTTATATTACACAAAGATAATTCAAGTAAATACAAAATGCAGTCTTAAATTCTTTTTTTATTAAAGGTAGAAAACTGGCCTGAAACTATGTGACAAAGTAATTTCCCCCTAAACGTAATAAGTGGTCATTCCTCAGTTGGTGGCAACACCTGCAATCAAGCATTTGCAGTAACTGGCAATGAGTCATTGTGAAGATATTCTGGCCCACTGTTATTTGGAGAATTGTTTTAAATCAGCCACACTGGAGGGTGTGTGAGCATGACCGGCCAGTTTAAGTCATGCCACATCATCTCTGACAGCAATTTATATACTATCACGGGCCACTTTATTAGGCACACCTTGCTAGTACCGGGTTGGACGCACTTTTGCCTTCAGAACTGCCTTAATCCTTTGTGGCAGAGATTCAACGAGGTACTGGAAACATTCCTCAGGGACAAGAAACCAGTCTGGGATTATTCAAGCTTTATGACATGGTGCATTATCCTGCTGGAAGTAGCCATCAGAAGATGGGTACACTGTGGTCATAAAGAGATGGACACGGTCAGCAACAACACACAGGTATGGGTGGGTATAGGCTGTGGCGTTGCAATGATGATCAATTAGTACCAAGGGGTCCAAAGTGTGCCAAGAAAATATCCCTCACACCATAACACCACCACCATCAGCCTGAACCGTTGATACAAGGCAGGATAGATCCATGCTTTCATGTTGTTAATGCCAATACTATCCAAATGTCTCAGCAGAAATCGAGACTTATCAGACCAGGCTTCTGTTCTTAGCTGACAGGAGTGGCACCCGTTGTGGTGTTCTGCTGCTGTAGTCCATCTGCTTCAATGTTCGTTGTGTTGTGCGTTCAGAGATGCTCTTCTGCATGCCTTGGTTGTAACGAGAGGTTATTTGAGTCACTTTATTTGCCTTTTTATCAGCTCGAACCACTCTGGCCATTCTCCTATGACCTCTGGCATCAACAAGGCATTTCTGCCCACACTCACGCTCACTGGATGTTTTCCCTTTTTTGGACCATTCTCTGAAAACCCTAGTGTTTGTGACAATCCCACAAAACCAGCAGTTTCTGAAATACTCAGACGAGCCCGTCTGGCACCAACAACCATGCCACTTAACCAAGTCACTTAAATCACCTTTCTTCCCCATTCTGAAGCTCAGTTTGAACTGCAGCATTTCGTCTTGACCATGTCAACATGCCTAGATGCATAGAGTTGCCTCCATGTAATTGGCTCATTAGTGATTTGCGTCACTGAGTAGTTGGACAGGTGTGCCTAATAAAGTTACCGGTCCTGACAGACAAGAAGTTAAATAAGCATAAGGGAGAAAAGAGGAGCAGCCCATTAAAAACGAGAGAAAAATCCAATCAACTGTGCAGCATTATCTCTCACATAAGCTTTAAACTCAGACACAAGAGACAAGAGTCTTATTTTATTTTTAATCTTTTTGCAGACAGTAGTAGCCAATACTAGAAAGGATTTCTTTCTTGTTTTAATGTGGGGTTTAAGGAAAATCAATTGCCAGAAAATAATGGGATCTGAATCTGTGATGCCCTTGTGCTGTTTCTTCTTCCAAAAACCTAAATACTCTATGTAGGGAGTTTACCAAGGACTGTTTTGTAGATATAAGTTTGGAAATGAGGAAGCAGAAGAATACCCCTCACACTAACATGCAGTATAATGTATCGTTGTGAGTATGAGCCTAAAGATTGAAAGTAGTGATATTCTTTATTTTTAATCTAAAAGCTTTCATCAAAATGCCAGAGCCACCTGTGAACTGACCTTACAAGCACTTCCTGTGTATCCAAAGCCAAGCAGAATGAGCCATGTTGTTGCTTTATTAACATGAAGACGAGCACACCGTCTTGCTGCTGGACACATTCAAAATGTCTATTTATCTTATGACAAAAATAGTCCTCAATAAGTGCACTATTTACTCTCATTTGACTAATGTTTGCTAAAAACTGCAGTGCCCAGCTGTTTTAGGAAGTTATTCCACCTTGTTTAAAAGATAAAACTGCAACTTGTTTTTAGAGATTAATGTTTTCCGTGGGACAGCTCCGTACTAATAGTAATAAATCTCTGCTCTTTATACTACTATACAGAATGCAGAATTAGAAAAGCATGCAGGTTTAGAATAAATGTCCAGGCAGCAGCTGATTTCGGTTTGGCCTTCAAGAAAAGACAGATTGTTTGGTTGGAGAAAATGTCCGTCAGTCCCTAAATGTTATCTCCTAAAGTGGTTTCACCACCACAGACAAACTTAAAGGCAAAGTAGTTTACATTTAATCACTAACAAACGACACTGGCATATAATTATAATAATATAATTTGATCTCAGTCATTGAGATGTGGTTATACTCAAAAAGAGGTTATTCCCTTCTGGAATGAAAGGTGAAACATCAAGGAACTAAAACAAATTATTATTATTACTTTATTAATATAACAATGGATCAAATGACTCAGATGTGCGATGTGTTTTTGTTATGTTATCTTTTCTGCATTAAAGACAAATAAAGAGACTAATTGTTAAACACTATGAAGCATTTAGAACTAAAAGAAAAGTGCAAAAACATGAATGACATTTAACATGTTAGCTTTAATATCATATTTTGACAATGTGAAGTTGTTTTACATGATGAGGAAGTGTCAGGGCCTGTTTTCTTACTTCTGTGATAAACCTTAGCTTCCACTTAATATTTCAGCATCAACACTTTACTAGAAGTATAATATCAGCACTTACACATCTACACACTGGACCAGTTGATTGAAGAGGTGATTTTCCAGAAGTGCAGGTGTGACTCTTTCAGGAAAAAAAGTGTTTGCTAGCTGTTGGTGTCCTTCTCCTCTAATGGATGTGCAGCAGATTTTGTGGCAGCAGTGAGCGAGCAGTAGCGGTGCTTGGCTGGTAGATGGACCGGAACTGTCTGTCTGTGTGACAGAACTGCTGCAGGCAGGCCTCCAAGTCTCCCCTATAAACCTTATGTGTCTCCAACACCTGGCACGCCCCCCACTGGCTGTCTGTTTGATGTGTGTGTGTGTGTGTGTGTGTGTGTGTGCGTGTTTGTATGTTTTGAGTGTGTCTTTAGCCATGTTGGACAGACAGTAACTAATCCTCACTAACAAATCCCTCTGAAGCAACCAGACTCTCCACAGGCCAAAGCGCTTTTAACCACTGCACGACCAAGGTAACGTGTTCTCTTCCCTTGTTTTACACATGTTTTCTCTCTCTCAGCTCCCTCCGAGGCTGCTCTCAAGAGTAAACTTTGAGCGAGTGGATTTGTCAGATTTGGTTGCTGTGGATACACACCGCTACACTCGACATCCAGATTCCTCGTCTCTGTCGACACAGATCAAGCCACTTTCAACAGGAAGATAACTCCTAAGTGGATGATTGCTTTTTTTGATGTACACACTGGCTCTTCAGCGGATGTTGATTAGTTTCTCTCTTTTGCCCTCTTATGGCTGTGGTTAAGAGCAGCACTATAACAAAGGTCAGCGTGCAGCTTAGGTTGACCTATAATATAGTGTAGATTATTTGTGATTAGGAATTGCACCTACAGCCCTTTGAGTTATGCATCATACGTTCTATTCAAATATTGAGATTCCAGTGTGTGTGTGTGTGTGTGTCAATGACAACAACTTATTAAAACAACTCAGACACGTTGTGGCGTGCATGAAGTGATTATTTCTCTGAATACGATGCGATTCAGTGAACTGTTTGTCACGAGGGAACTCTTCACATGAATATTTCCTGCTTCGTTTTCTCACAGGAGCAGGGTCTTTGTTTATCTGTATTAGTGGTGGAAAGTAAAGTAAATTTACTTGAGTAAATCTTGAACGTCTATTCTGAGCTTGCTGGAGTTTACATGAGTATTTAAATGTTATGCTTTACACCTCTACTTCAGCAAAACATTACACTATTTTTACTGCAGTTTTACTTTAAATTTGCTCACACTTTTAAATCATAAATGATTAGTACACGACAGTGTATAAGCTGGCAGGCGTAGGGTTATATTACATATTTATTATTATATTATTTACATATTCTGCTTCAAGTCACTATACTGATATTTTAATTGTGCAGTGTTTCTCTAGTTAAAATTGATGTCACTAGAACAATGCAAAATTGCACTGAATCAATTTTGTAATGGAAACTGTTCCACTCTGAGCCGATTGGCCCCCTCCAGCACGTGGCACAGGAGATGACCACCTGTGTTGCCTATGCCACCAGCCGTTTCTGGTTCCACTGTTGTTTTTTTATATATCATAACTGTCCATACATTTTTACATGCAATTTACTTTTAGAGCACTATCACCTGAATCTGCAGCTTATGACGCCTCTCTTTCACCTCATCATTTTTCTACTTAGCATCAGCTTCATTGTTCTGGTTACCATAGTGAGTCATTTTGGCTGCAGCAGACAGCTGTTTTTAGTGACAGCTGATGAACACACTGGAGCATGTTAAAAGCCGGATATTTCCCTCCCTCACATCAAACTGAAAACAAATGAAGAGGTATCTCACCATTCCTGTGTCCAGGACTGTTAAAATGCTAATGTTAAAGTACAGTTCTGAATGCAGAACATCTACTTGTAATTAATTGAGATTTTATTGTGCTGTGGCTACAGAATACTTCTGCCAACAACCTCATTTACAGTTTTTCCTTTCGTGGCTTGACTTTTTTTGGACAACCATAGCACCTGTTCGTTTTTCTCAACATGCATCAGTAATCTCCCCTCTTCTCTTTGTTCCATTTATTTCCCTTTTGTCTTCATGCTGTCCATATCCCATCTACCCTTGCTGCCTGTCACAACGCTCCATATGTGTATTTATGCAAGCGCCATCATGCATATCCCTACAGTGCATCTCTATGAGGTTTTAATTGTTTGTTGCAGGATGTAGCCGCCACGTGCCGGCGGGAGGCAGGCGGTGATTTGTGTGAAGCGAAATGAGTATTTAGCGAGCCACCATCCCGCCCCACGACTTTCGTCTGCCAACAACCATCTTTATTGATTCCAAACAATCTGCCATGGTGGTGGAGATGCACAGGGAGGAGGGAGGTGCAGTGTTGGGATAGAGGAAGGAGAGGAAATGTAGGGGGGGGGGGGGGACTACAAAGAATATCAACAGGAAAGTGGGAGAAAGCACCCTTTTCTATAAAAGCTTCATCTGCCACAAAGCGGATTGTCTTTCCTCTCCAGAGCTTTTTGATTCCCTCCCTGTTTGGGCCTCCGTTTCTTCTCCTTCCTCCTCCTCTCATCTCTTGCTCGCTGTTTTACTCTACAGGGTGGTGGAAAAAATAAACAGATGGAAGAGGAAGGGATAGAGAGACAGAGAGAGGAAGGATGTAGGAGTTCAAACTGAGAGAGGGGGAGGAAAAATGGTGGGGATGAGAGGATGCAGAGCCGGCGGGAGGATGGAGGGATGGGAGGAAAAGAGGGATGTGAGCGTGATGAACTCATCTAAAGGCGCTCTGGGTTTTTTAATAAGCAGCAGACTGTGAAGCTACCCTCCGACCAGTCACTCTGAATAATGAGAGAGAGGGAGAAAGAGACAGTGGATGAGAGGATGAAAAGACAACGAGACTCATTATCCTCCGACCAATTTTCATCACTGTCCTGTCAGTAATCTCGCTCTCTTTTTCTTTCTTTCTCTCTCCGACTCAACAGTGCACCGCTCTGTATGAGATGACAGATGAAGACCAATTACACTAACTGTTTCGTTAACTTGAAGGCTGATTCCCTGCCATCTTCCAGAACATACACTGATAATCCTGTTGGCCCTGGAAATTACTCGCTGCTCATAGCCTGCCAACACACCTGTGTGCGAGTGCAATTTTGTGTGCACTCCTAGTAGCGGGAATAGTTATGTACTGTGTGTGTGTGTGTGTGTGTCCCCTGCTTGTTTTGTTGACAGTAACTGATGGCAGTGAACTGTCAGGTGTTTGATCAAGCATAATTTCAGGCTGACAACTGCTGATGCTGACATATCCACAATGTCTTGGCACCTAATCGTATTTGTTGCTCCTATGTTTTTTCCCCTGAACTTGTCATTTTTACTCTTGTACATTTGCATTATGTGATTTTAATCTAAGTGGCACCTGCATACCTGCATGTTATGTGCTGTTGCAGTTTATAAGGTGTCAGAAATTCTTTTGTATAAGTAAAAGGAGGAAAATATGTGTTTTGGGATTTTCGCTGAATGTTTTTTTTTTTTTCCAGCAAGCGTTCTGGTTTTCTGATCTATCATGCTGTGTTTCATCTGTTCATTGTTTTGCAGGTCTGGGCTTTTCAGTATCATATGCTACTATTAATAATTATAGAATTGATATGCAGGTTTTGTCAGCTACAGTAAAGGGAGCTGTAACATAAGGTGTCACAAAACGGTCTCTTTGTGTGGAAGACAGTGAATATGTAATTACCGTATACAGCTTTAATTAGAACATATTTATCTTGATAATGTGTGTACCTACCAGGAGCATTTTTTACTCGCTCAGAGTAAAATTAAAACTCATTGTTGGACTAATGCCCAAAAAGGAAGTGGAAGCCGCACACACTAATGTGGCACATCCTGCTTTCTTAATTGTCCTCATGAACCCACACAGGTAAATTAAATGATTGGAGCTGATTAGACATGCAGCTGTGGCTAATTTTGCTCTTGGTGCTGTGTTTTTAATGTCCCATCTGGGATATTTATGCTTTGTGTAGGGTCCTTTAAATTTACCAGAGCTGACCAAAAACAACCAGTTTAGCTGCAACAGTCTCACTTTGTAATGTGTTGCTTACAGGTGCAGAATTACTGTTGTGTGGCTCTTAAGCTGTCAGCAGTGAAACAAACATGAATATTCATGTTTGTATTCACTCACCTTGAGTGTGGATATTCAATTTAAACTCATTTTCATTCTCACTATAGTGTCAGTTATATAATGAGTAGTCTGAGTGATTTCAGACAGCTTTTCTCTCAGGACTGTGTGGAGGTGTGTAGGCTGTGCTTTGCTGACATCTCATTGAATTTTCTGGTATCTTTGCCGCCCGCTTTGGGCAGGACCTGTAAATCCTTATTAGAGTCACTTGACCTCATTTAACTGACAGCCTAAATTTTGAGAATTAAAAGCACTAATGTCAGAGTGCGGTGTCTGTATAGGCCTGGACACACTCGGATTTAAAACTGTGATATAACTATTCACTGTCTTTTAAACTCATCTGTCATAGTAGACAACTGCTGAAGGAGCAGTAGTTTGCAGACAGTTTTAAGAGAGGAGTTAATGATGCAAATATTTTCTTTAATAAACTGAGGTAAGCTAACTGGCTAGCCAGCCTGATACTGTTCATAGCTTTGTGTTGGGATAAACAAATTTGCCACTTTTATGTACTGTACACAGAATTTCCTCATTAGTGACAATGACATCCAGGCAAAATCCAATATTAACACTAATAGACTTATTTGAGTTTCCTGTACATGATCTTCACGCTGTTACACTGAAATTATGTGACTTGGAGGCTAGTACTTGGTGTAACCATCTGGGAATACTTTACTTTGCTTGGCAGACGTTTTTCACCCAAAGCGACTTACAAGCATGGGGGATGGGCTGGGATTCAATCCTGCCACCTTCTGCCTCCCAGTCTGATGCTTATCTGCAGATAGTGTGTTGATGTAGTGACTGATTTTACAGAGAAATCATTTAGACACAAGAGATGCCTCCAGCAAAAATAATTTCTGTATTGAAATTTCAACCTTTATTGTTTAAACTGGCAGTTTCCATTTCCTATATATGGGTTATATGCGCTCACAGAAAACCGATCATCACAGCATTAGCACAACAGCTGTCAACAGGTGTTCTGGAGCAGAGGTCTGTGGCCTGCAAGCCGCTGACTCTAAAGTGCTGGGTTATGTCCCTGATGCACCTCGCACATTTCAGGCTGCAGGCAGTGAGCGTTCTGGATCCTAATATGATTCAACCACACGTTTAAGGGGTGAAAGCTGCGATCTAAGCTTTGAGATGGCTCCTTTATAAAGGACAAGATGAGGTATTATTCCAGCTGATTCTTGTTGGGTGAAGTGCACTAAACCTCAAAGTAAACGGTGGCTTAGGGCATTGTAAATCACACCTAATCACAATCATAAACCCTGCTACAAAGATGGCTTATATTAGAATAAATACCAATTAGCAGTGGCAATCACCACCATGGGATGTGAGTTTCATCATTATTATTAGCCATAGCATGTGTCAAAGGTAAACAAAGAGCATTTTTGAGTTGGATTCAGCTTGTTATGCGATGTAATTCTCTGTGCTTTCTATGAGCAGAAGATTATTCTTTTTATCTCTTTCTTGACCTCAGCAATTTTACCACAAAATCCATTTAGAAGCTGTTCCAGAGCATTAATTAAAAAATCTGACTTTTATCATCAGCGTCAACACTTTCTCGTCCTCGCCAGGAACAACTTGCTTGTTATGCGAACAGTTTTATGTCTTTAAGCACAGCTGTATCTGCATCCACACACATAAAGAAGTTATACTTCTGTATACACATACCTAGCAGTTGTCAACAAAGCAGCATATTACATTATATATTTACTAAACAGTGAGTCTTTTTTTTTCAGTTGGCTCAGTACTCCGCTGCATTGATTCTAAAATGAATCAATGTCTATGAGGAAAGTTCTCACTTTGAGCAATTTAATTTAAGAGGTTTTTAAATCCAACTTGAGCAAACATCATAGACACTGCAACACACGTGGATGGATTGCCAAACAGGCCTGGACCAACAGGTCAGGAGGGCCCTGGGCCACTGTATGACGTGAGTATTAATAAATCTTGTTTGTAAATCAGAGAGCTCAGTTAAGTTAAATCACTGCAAAATGACCTCAGCTGGTTGGAATATCGTTATAATATACACAAATAACTAAATTATTTAAAAAGGGAATTAAACATGTCCACTTACAGTTACCAGAAACAGACCCACAAGTGTGATAGATAGATAAAATGACCATAAAGTGTTAAAAACATTTGATAAAAGAGATAACACTAACAACCAAGATGACCCCGCGGCGTTTTGAGGCTGGTGGCCTTTGTGTGTGTATGCGTCCGGGGGCCCGTCCTTTGTAACACAGTGCAACACTGTTCAGCAAATTTGGATGTAAAGAATACAGAGACTGAATAATCAATGTCTCACTGTCCAACTCTTTACAGATTGCACCATATTTTACAGAAGTAACAGCAGATGCTTGAACGCAGGCAGAAGAAAAACTGTTACAGAAACTTGGCCAAGTCACAGTAAAATGTAAACACGCAGTGTAGCTCAGAGTTTAGAGAAAAATGTTAGATTTCTGATGCTTGTACGAGACGCAGTTGTTTTGGAGCACAACAGCAATTAAGGGTTGCTTTTTTTCATTGCAGTCTCCCGCTATAAATAAGATTAAAAACCCATCTCATAGAGTGGAGGACATGCTGTGGGACATGGAGACCCGCTAACAAAGTAGCCATACACATTTCTTCATTGTGCTGATGTCAAACAAATTAGAAATCCAGCTGCTGCTGCAGCCAGACCTCTTGGAACCAATTCACGGAGCCCTGCTGAGCTTTGGATGTTGCTTGTGGAGGAGCGTGGGTACAGGTAAAGGTAAACAAATGTGTGTGCGCAATCAGTATGTATTAGAGGAATGTTTCAGGCTTTTTGAGGTTGTTCTCTTCAAAGAAAATTGTCTGCGGCGAAAGTGGAAGCAAAACAGCGGTGAGCTCTCGGAGAGAATGAGGATCCAGGAGAGAGGTGAGACAGCTGATGTGTATGGATGAGGCCATGATGGAGAGAGCGAGAGAAGGGGGAGGAGGGCGATGTTTATGGGTGGGGGGGTAGCGAGGCCAGTAAACTGCTTGTGAAATGAAAATGGCTCTTTAGCAGAATCCAGGACACTTGGGCGCTGCACTGGATCAATGTCTCTGATTTACTGTCTGAAAGCCTGTCAGGAAGAAAGAGAGGTGGAGGAGGAGGAGGATGTACCGGGAGAAGTAAGAGCTTAGAAGTAGAAGAGGCCTTTAATGGAAGGAGAAGGAGGAGAGACAGAGAGAGGTAAGGGTGGAGAGGGAAATTGTCCGTCAGAGTGACAGTGCGACGAGGCAGAATCAGAGGGATTGCTCCTCAAGTCCTCATGGCTAAGATACAAAATCAATCTGTCAAGGCAACGGGGAAGGGCAATCTTGTTTTGTGCAGGGAATTGGTGCAGCCATTTGGGGTAAAATCAATAGGGGACACATGGTGCTTCTTAAATCCTTACTGTCCCACAGAGGCCAGTAGTATTGACAAACAGTGGAGTGTACGTAGGCAGTACACAAATCCTTAACTTGACCTGTCTGGAAGGAATCTATATTCTGTTGGTGGTCGAAGCATTGGTGGAGTCAGGTGAAGGTGATGTTTTCAGCTCTGCACTTAGGAAATTCATATAAATGATGAAAAAAAGTGGGGTAGAACAAACCGTCTTCTACTCATATTGATTTTATTACAGCTAACAGAAATGGTAAAACATCCAGTCGCTTCCCAGTTTCATCTATTTGACTCCGTCTGCAACTGATGTTATTTCCCCAAATCAAATCTGCGGAAGATTCTTCACGATTAATCAACCGGTAAAAGACTGTGAAGCTGTACTGTATTGGAGCTGAACGCTAATGTCAGCACAATACCTATAACACCCTTAAAAATATTCAGCAGCTTCACTGTTACAGAATGGTGTTTTAGCATGCTAAATCTGTCAACTTAGCACCAAACACAGATGTCTGGTCTTAAATCAAAGAAAACTACTATTCTGACCTGATGTATGTAGCTAGGTGAGGTTTATCCGGAGGTGATCTCTGAATTTCATAACATGTCTGAATGTCAATACATCGAACATTTGTTGGGACTGTGAGTTAAAACCTCAATCTGCTTGTGCTATAGGAAAGGTCAGGGTATGAGAGTATTTATGATTATCCACGTGCTATAGGAACCATAGATGTATGTACACATTGTATACGACCAACTTAGCAAATGTTGACTGTATTATAAACTTTGAGACTTTTAGTGACCTGCTGGCAGCAAACAAGCTTGCGCACACATGTTAAAAAGTGCCATACGAGGCCTGTTGTCCATATTAGCTCAGCTGGTAGGGACTTGTGTTGTCATCCTTGGGCCCAGGGTTTGTGTCCCTGCTTTGCTGGTTAAGTATGTCCATTCACTGGTTTTCTGTGAGGCTTAGATTTGGTTACGCTACACTAGTTACTTAATTGATAATTTTAACAACAAAAATAAAATTGTTATAAAACAGATTCAGATTCAGATTTTATTTGTCACATGCACAATCATACACAGTACAATATGCAGAGAAATGCTTGTAAAACAGTTAATGTCTATGGAAATCATACTATAAATAACGTCTTAAGCGAGGGGGATTTTGACACATTTATAATTTATATCTTAAATATATATTTAGTGATTTGTTTAATAAATGTAATGTGACCCCCTCCACGCTCCATAACCACCGGCCCACATTTACTTCACATTACCCATTAGCCCCCGTTAACACACCACTGGTCTAAACCAACCTCCAGACACAAGGACATGTCCGTTTATGATAATATAACAACACACAGAAAGGTGTATGAGACTGGACATAAAACATATTGTGGATTTTTGCCTTTATAGGGTAACAAATATAATGAATTGATTGTCAAAAGAGTTGCTGATAAATTATTTGTTCATCAGCTAACTGGGTTTGTGACCATGTGAATGTGTTCTCCAGTGTTCAGTGTGTCTTAACTGTATCAGATTGCATGGGTGTGTGCATGGACGGGGGTGTGGTTGGTGAGTGTCTCTAAGTTGGAGTCAAATACATACACACACACACACACACACACACACAGGTGGACCTCTGGGATACAAGACAACAGGCTGGACGTCTCGACAAGAGTGTTTTCCCGCACCCTCGGGACGTGGAGAGTCTGAGTGGAGGGGGTTATTTTATTTTTATTTTGAGTGTTTAATGTATTAAAAGGGGCCGAGGTAATGAATTATAATCTTTAATGCAGAAACCGATCGATACCACCCAGAGAATAAATCAGCTTTTACTGAGAGTGTCAAAGCTCCTTAATACACTAGGGGAGAGGAAGGGAGTGCATGAGGGAAACGAAGGAGGAGGGAGGGAGGGAGTCAGCAGGAGAGTTAGGAGAAGAGAGGGGGTAAAGAGGAAGGCATAGAGAGATAGATGGAGGCAGAGCAGGGAAGTTATAGATGAACAGACTCACCTTTGGGCCAACCTCATTGAGTAAAAGCCTGGTAAAAGCACAGAAATGTTGACAGTTTTGTGAGGAAGCGAGGTTGCAGGTTCAGCTGGTGTGCACACACACTCCATTTGTTGTTTTCCACCTAGTTGTATTCTGTTCCATCTCAGCGATCCCCTCAGTGACTTGTATTGCTCGGAGCAAAATATAATTAATGGGATTACACCACCACTTCTCAATCAAAGATCTCCTCGCCGCTGTCTTGTCTTAATGCCTGCCCAACCAGGAGGTGCGTGCTGGGAGGAAATGCCTGTGATTTACAAATTGTTATTAACAATTTGAAGTTTCACTGGTGTGCACAGATTTCAAAATGAATGCAGAAACAAACTTGGAAAAAAAAAGAAAAAAAACACGTAGGTTTAGTTTACAGTTAAATCTCAGAAGCAAACATCAGGACTTAACAAAACTCTAATGCATCTGTAAAGTGTTTAGGTTGCTCAGCCTGTTCAGTTACTGGACTAAGTGGTTAAAGCAAGGTTTTTGGTCGCTGGAGGATCTTTAGTAAGACGGTCATTAAAATTTGATGGCTCAGGCAAGGAATGTACTGTAGGTAAATGGACAGAGGGGGGTGATGAAGAAAAACATACAGGCTGCAGACAGTGAATCTTTTAGTTAGATAAAAGAGGAAATTTCATTGAGCAGGAAAAAAAGCCTCCAGAGAGAAATGACGGTCGTTACAAGAGCAGGAAGACCTAAAACACAAAAAAAATGAAGTTCAATAGTGTTCCACCCACCTCAGGTGCTCAATAATTAAGCAGCTCAACATACACTTGAGATCCAACCGTGATGTCAAACGAGGCAGCCATCCATCATTCATCGCTTCAGGAATCAGGAACTCACTTAGTGTCAGGCTTTATGTTGCTGTTCGCAGGTACAGAGCCTCCCTGCGATCACACTACTAGTTCATTTTAGTGATCGATCATGCTGAATAAGCAGGGGTCATATTGTATTGAGAAAATTCCTGTTCTACTCAGCTTCCTTTTAAAGGCTCTCTTTACGAATTTCTTGACAATGTGTAGAGCTTAATAAAAGCAGGAAAATAACAGGTGAAAGCACTCGCTGCATGCATACCTAACCACAACACTCCTCCGTTGAGGATTTAAAGCCTTACCCTTCACTTTTTGTCTGTGGACGCTGTCTGCCTGTGTGCTTGAGGGCGTGTGATTGTTGCATTGCACTATTAATAAGCCTCTGAGTGACTGGCAAAACCAATATCTTGCTATCGCTTTGCCCTGTGCTCACTCAGGCAGCTCAGTGTGCAGCCCCCGTCATGCATCTCAATTCCACAAACACAATGTTCGAAGCCGAGAGAAAGGAGCCTGCTTTTTGATTAATGTCACCATGACAACTACATAATTCATGAATTGTATTAGCAATCCATTTGTCATTTGCAAATCATAATTCAGGATGTGTGTTTGGGGAGCTACAGCCTGCCATTACCCTTAGTGTTGTCTCCTGCACACACACTCAAAAACAAATCCTACTGGAAATGCTGATGTATCCTCGTTCTAATCTGGAAGGCAGAGGCTCTTTGGAAGCTGCCTGTCTTATATGAGGGCCCTTTTAGTTTCATGATGAACTCTCAGGTCTGCTCATTTGGAAAGCTGCATGCTAATCCCCCCCCCATCATCCGTCTGTCTGTTGGCAAAGGCCTGGCCGGGGCTACACTGACACCGTTTGGTGCAACAGTAAAAGGAGGGATTCTCATTAAAGCGCTAGTGCAGATCATTTGCCATAAGATCAATGACTGGATTTACAGAAACGCAAAAATTAAACAGGATTTTCAACCATATGTGAGCCAGATGGTGAAGTTTCTCCCTGTGTATCCCCCTGTACACAGATCAGATCCAGCGGTTACATAGAGGTTTCTCATTAGATTTATTTTAACTCATGCATAAACCCAAGCCTGAGTTATATCTCCAACAGATACTTTTTTTTCTTAGGTGGTTTCTGTTGAACTGTTGTTAGTTGTGTCAATGCAGGTGTGCTTTTGATTCACCTTCCCAGTTTTTACAGCCATTATTTCTTTAAGCATATGTCTCAGACAATATATGATCAGCTCTTAGGTTGATGCTTTTTTTTAATTTGAGCATGTCAAGTTAAGAAGAAGTGATCAGAGGCAACAGCAGGGACACTGAACACTTCTAGTTAATCCTATGAAGGTTTGTGGAAGATGAGATGAAGCACTTCCAGCACTGAACTTTAATGCTGAAGAGAAATTTGCATATCACGGCTTGTACTTCCACCAGCATGCAGCATATGTTACATATATGATGTGGATCTGCTTCAGTATTCATCGTGTCTTCATATCGCATCTGTAATTTTGTGGTTTGAAACTCTACAGAGCTGCTGCACAAAATGTAGTAAAAGGTTAAGCCAAAAATATAGCTGAAACATAAATACATAATACTTATGGTTAATAATTCAAATAGTGTGAAAAGGAATATAAAGCATCATACTTTTCTTTCCTCCTTGACATTCACATCAAGATAAAAGCAGTGAAAGTCTGGTGTTTGTGAACCTCACGACTACTGCAGAGCTACTGTTTTCAAAGTTAGCTTGTTGTATTAGATATTATCTACCTATTATCTATCTATTATCTTCCCTTAGTTCAATGGGTTAAGCATCAGACTGGGATGCAGAAGGTTGCAGGTTTAATGGCCCGTACGGCCATCATCAGGTTTGATTATTAAACATAGGTCAGGCAGAATGATCTCTTTTAGCTCTGTTTTTGGACCCAGACCTGTGTCTGTCAGCTATCTAGTTGCAGAAAGATGGGTTAAAATTCTATTAAGGTCATGTGGCCAATTTAGAGGATGGCAGACTGATCAGATAGAAAACAACACATCAGTGTTCAAGTCTCCGTGCTGCAGCAGCAGTCACCCAGGTCTCCACCTTACTTGGACTTCACCTAAGCAACACGATGTATTTCTTTGCTCTTAACGGACAGGAGTTACAATTACAATTACAATTACTGTGTCTTTACTCTATCACTTTAATTGATGCCATTTTTGGGAATTCACTGAAACCAACTTAATAAATGAATGCCAAGACCATTGTTTTTTATTAACTATTAACTATTAACTATGAAGTTTACGTATATTATAAATACCTTGTTTTTCTAATCAAATTACTGAAGCCTAAAAGGAAAAAAACATTTCTTTTTACAATCCATTTCCACGATATAACTGTAACACGCCTTTGACTTCATACATTGGACTAAATGTTGTCAGTTTTAGGAGCCACAACAGATCAATGTCAGAAGAATGTATTTATTTATGTATCAAACAAAATATTAGGTGATCCCATATTTAAAATAGTAAGAAATACAACACAGTACATAATAAAATATTATTTTAAATTGAATGGACTCCTTTACAGGCCACTGTGGTGTCGTCAGTGAGGTGATGTCTGTCTGAATGACAGAGAATATTACCCTACAAGGCACATGAATGTTTTATTAGAGGAATATTTGCTGTGTTTTCAGTTGTATTGTAGATGTTAGGACCACTCTCAGTGCACACGTTTTACATTCAACTTGTGAACTTTTATATTGCTACAAATATCAGTTGAAACTGTCCATCCGAACAAGTTGGAATGCATTTCTTTATTAACAAAAATAAATGAACGTTTATTTAAACAGATATCCACTTTGTTCTTTTTTATGAAATCTGCCTAAATCTAGTGCACATTATGAAGTGCACAGCTATTACAATATCCTTCATCATTCCACCTTCTCTTCCTCATCTTTCCTTTCATCGCCCTCAATATTCTCCTGATTTGTCAATGTTGACTCTGCTGCCGGAGGTGCTTTAGTTTCACCTCTCTCTCCTTCCCAGAGGACTGTGGAGGTGTTCTGGCTGGACTGTAGCCGTAAGCGTGGAGGTGTCTTGTGATCCCCGGGACTGAAGGATTGAGAAACCCCTGAGCCTGCTCTGGCCAGGCCAATGCCCCACCCATGACGCGATCCTAGCTTACGACGACCCCCAGAGCCAGAGCGCATGGCTGGACTCCCGGGAGCAGAGATGTCCACCTCTGTCTGGGATGGAGCTTTTCTCAACGGCGATGGAGATACTGGAGCACTACGAGGGTCTGAAACTGTATGAAATGAGATTTACAGAGAAAAAGTATAATCATTGTTTAAAACAACAAATTATACAGTGACCATGGGAGTAAGTAGTAGTGGTAGCCAGTAACATTATTATAATCAATGTACAAAATCATTAGTGCGATGGATTCAGGTCTTGGACATTAGTCCTGTGTCCCACCTGCTGGGAAAAACTGCTCAGTTTCTCTACAAAACAAACCAAGAACCCACATAGGACCTGTTGCAGGAAGTGAAGTAAAAACCCTTATTTTATTTTACTTATAAGCAGTAGCAGCCTCTTCATAATTCAATTTAATTGTACTTCCGTATTTCAAGTTAAGATAGATATTGTCTTTATGCCAGCTGGTTAACAGGTCCTCAGGGCAATAAAGAATATCCTAAATGAAGTTCTACACAGTACTGGAAAGCAACATTTAAGACATTAAACCAAGGACTCATCGTTTCATGTTTGGATCAGTATTGCAGTTTTACAGATGATACATCTGCCAACAACCTGTAAAATGTCTCAGCTTTAGGGTGGACGTTTCTAAGCTATTTTTTACCATTACAAGGAAAAATGAAAAATCTCCCCACTTAGTGAGAGATTTAGGCCAAGCCTTGCTATTGGAGGATGTCAATGAGATGAGCGAGAATGCCGAAATGAATGAGCAGTGAGCAGGTGAGCTCCAGATGGTCGTGGAGAATTAGTGATCCGACTTCAAATCCATGCACAATAATTACCCACAGGCGCACAGAATAACACGTGAAAGCAGCTCCTGCACCATGCTAAATAAAAAATGTCCAGATCAATTATGTTACAGGCATTATTAACAGACACACTGACCTCAGCAGAACTGCATGTGTACATTTAAAACGACAGAGGACATTTGTTTATAATTACCTCTCCTCTGTAATTTGGATGCTGCCTTAAACTTGTGAAATGAAACACTATTAAACTCAAGCTATACGATTAGTGAGTTTAATATCTGATCAAAGCTTTTTTCTGTAGATAATATTAAACCGATTATGATTATATCAGCGTGAAATTTGTTCTGACCTAACAGCCATTGTTTAAAGAGATCAGATAGGAGACGACTGCCCACAAAGTCTTCTAGCACTCTGTGTTCATCATTGTCGACCAGCTAAGCTTTGCTGACTACGTGTCCTCATTATCTCTGGCCTGTAGATTTACCCTTTACAATATCTGAAAGACCTAGCTAGCTTTTATGTAAACAAACTCATTTGTAAGTATTTAATCTATCTGGGAACCATTTTCACTTTTACATATTGTATCTTCTATATGCACAACTATTAAAATACAACACATCAGTTAAATCCATTTAGCTTCTTTCACTTGGTGTGTACTTTATCGATGGAGTTTCTTTGAAATACAGGCTCAATACAAAACCACCAGGAATAGAAAGAGCCTCCCAGTTCGACACACAGGTTAAGAAAGCAGGGTTTTAGGGCAGATAATAGAAATGAAAGTGCATGGGAAAATAATATTAAATTGTATGTCAAAAAGAGAGAATAAAATCACTAACAGAGGTTGGGGTTTAAATCTTGGCTTTGAAAACGTCTGCAGAGAGTTTTCTGCTTCTCTCAGTCACTAAATGTGTCAACGTGCATATAAAAAGAATGAAGCCTTGTGAATCTTTTCAACATGTGATTAGCAGAGAAAGCTGGCCTCGCTAAGTCTTGGCGTTCCATAGGGAGAGATCTAAGGAGCAGAGAGTAGCATCAATGCCAACCACACTTGGTAGTCATGAGATGATTTGTATGCATGCCTGCAGCCTCGCTTGATGGGGTGAGCATGTGAGCATATCTTTGTGAAAACTAGTCGTCTGGTGTTTGCGCGTGTCATAAAAAGAAGTAGAGTGTTGTGCGGGGTTGTGTGTGTGGTCTCACCAGACTGAGGTGTGTGTGCGTCTGATGTAAATTCGGTGCTGTCGGCCAGGTTTTCAACGCTGCCTGCGGCGGTGAAGAGGGCGCGTCCCTCTCTTCCTCCTCCCCGTGGTTTGATTAGCTTCTTCATCCTGTCTGCAATCCAGTTAGATTTCCTATGAGGGCACAGAAAACAGGGGCCATTTAAAAAGAGGGATAAGCTGTGTGAGTGTGAGTGACACACACACACAGCACCCTGATTTTCCAGGAAACATTTGCAAGATGCCAAGTGTCACTGGCTGTTCACAAAAATGCATTGTGTTGTCATATAGTGATTTCAAAATGTCATCAAAATATGTCTTAAGGTGCCAACTGCCATTTATTATAAAAGAAAAGAAAGCACTTAAATACAACATAAAGAAAATCCATCTGGAAATGTTATAATTAAAATGTCATAACATATTAAATCAACAGTTCGTGTGAAGTCCACTTTAGTGACACTACAAAACTTATCATTAAAAGTTTAATTTTAGGTATAAAATGCTGTTGTTCTGTGAACGTCTTATTTAGTAGTATCAGTGTTCTTGACCAGTTAAGGAACAGACTATTGAGAAGGAGTGAACTACGTGACTTAAACTTAAACATTTTCCAGTAGCTTTTTGTTGTTGTTTTATTCAGGACAGATTAAGGCCACAAGGAAGTGAAATGACCAGTGAAAATTATTTGGCTGTAGTTATTTATGATTTGAATTCGAGTTTCTGAGATGAAACATAAATGTATAAGGTATCATCTAGTCAAAACTATCCTTTATTGCTTTGAAAGGCATGTGTCCAACACTGACCAGGCTTGAATTATATCACACATAGCTTTAGTTTACCAAACTAGATCAGCTATTTTCAGTATGAAGTCGTTTGTTGCTAACTATTTCAAAGAGCCCACTTTTAACTGGAATCTAAACGTTTCCAGGAACCGTCCTGACTTGAAAGTCTCTTTGAGGGAATTGTATTTGCATTTCCACAGCAGGGCCAAAGCCCCAGGAAGATTAAGCAAATTAACCCACTAGCGTATCAAAAGTGTGACAGTGGGGAGCTTTTTACACCATTATATGCACTTCATTGTCAGTCTACTGCTACTCAAATCTCTTAGGGTGCTCCATCCTCCCACTTTTTACTGTGTTTATTTCTTTGCTTTTAGCCCCGTTATTCAATTGGATTTTTCCGGGCAACTGATAAATGTGACTTTGATATGTGCTCAGTGTTTGCTCTGTTTTTTGGTCTAGTAGAGGAGTAGCAGGTTTGGTAGATCAGGCTGCTAAACTGTGCAGTAAGCTTACCAGGTAGTTGCTAACTATGTGTGTTTTGTGCTATTTAAGGCTATGAGACCAGTGTGAATGCATAGAAACAGTCAAGTTTTGGACGGACGACAAAAAGGTGAACTGAACGTCACTATAAAGCTCTGCAAAGCCGAGGAATGCTGCTGATTCAGGTGATAATTTTCACATGAGCGATCTCATCATTTCAGCACAATATTGGGAATCCATGCTGGCGACAGTCGTGGTTTTAGGCATCGTGTTTTTCTGTTGTCCATCAATCCATCCCATTCTTGAAAGCGATATATCAGAACTTGACAGTTTGAGGATGAACTGATTAGATTACGTTTGTCAGAGGTCAAAGATCAAGGTCCGTGTGACCTCACGTCCAGTGAGCGTATCACAGTAACGCCTCGGTGGAATTTCTTTACTATTAGCACAAGCTGATACTATTAGCACAAGGAGTCAAAGATGAACTAATTAGATTTTGGTGCTTAAAGGTTACTATGGTCTCATGTCTGCCCCGTTGTCGTCAATTACATCTGGCACAAATGTCATGCATGTAAACTGCAACTCGATTGGTTCATGGAGGCACACAGTCACAAATCTAGTTTTTACATTGTCATTTGATAGATTCTTATTGTCAAAATATTACAGCGGCTTTAAATCTACAGCACTGTACTGTTTTAGTGTATGAAATGTCCTATGAGAACACACTGGCTTGCTGGAATTGTATTGCATTGAATCATGTAATAATTTGGCACTTGGCGTATGTATATTTATAGTGAGTACTTGGCCTTGGTGGCTGGAGGCTGCATGCTGGGCTCAAGGACTCTGTACTGATCCATAATCTTCTCCACCAGCTTCTGCTTCTCCCGACGGAGCTCGCTGAGCTTCTCCCTGAATGAAAACATATGAAGAATCAGAACAAAGCAGTTGACAGTAGGATGAAGAACAAAATGAGCAGAAAGGTCCGTTTGATTCATTTCATGCATTCATAATCACAGAGAAGATGGGATTTTTCTGCAAGTGTGTATGTTGCTCTGTACACCTCAAGGGTCAGAAAGCGAGCAGAGAAAATCACCACAGACCCCTCACACCCTGGACACAGCCTCTTCCAGCTTCTCCCCTCTGGCAAACGCTACAGAGCTACGTTTGCTAAGACCACCAGACACAAGAACAGTTTCT
>JAUMHF010000002.1:11795087-11919138 GCA_032359275.1 Microctenopoma steveboyesi | reverse complement strand
TGTCAACTTGAAAAAACTTGCCGCAAAGACGCCGACAGGCGTCTTGCGGCAATCATGCTCCCCCACGCGATTTCTTCCGAAATTGCTAAGTCTAGTTTGTCTTTAATTCATTGTTTTTCATGTATTTGCTTTTTGTCTGTCCTGTCTTAGAGAAGCTAGAAACGCCCGGAAGCAAAATTCCTTTTATGTGCAACATACTTGGCGAATAAAGCTGATTCTGATTCTTCTGATTCTTTGACACAACCCATTCCTACAAACTCAGTACTGATAAATGGAGCCTGCTGAGCTATTTGAATCGGATTCTTTTTAAAACCAGCAGATCAGAAAAGAGACTGCGTGTGGATGTTAATGTTCATTTGCTGCTGGTAAGCACAGGGTTGCAGAGTTCGGGCTGCAATGTGGACAAATCCAACGCGGGGCATTGTTGAAAAAATAGGCTGCACGCTCAGCAAACCCCCGCCGACTGAAAGACGACAACAAATAAAAATACTGAACACAAAGTCGCTGACAGTATGAGATGACCATTGGTCACTGTCACAGAGCTGTAGGAGGGAAAGATCAGGGATGTTAGCAGAGAGAAAAAAACAGTCAGAGAGAAAATTAGACATTTAGTTCAGTATCAGGGCCTTGGTACAATTTTAACAACAGCTGTGGATAATGGTGATGCTTGTTTAATTAGACTGAAATTGTAGTGTGTTAGAAAGGCTTTACCTTGAATGTGACTATGCAAATTTACACATCTGAATTTCACTAAATTATTATTTATCATTTTTATAGTAGTTTCAAAGAGATGTTTTCTTAATGTATTACCTGATTCCTGTGTAGAAATACTCATTATCAACTAAAGTCTTGCCCTAGCCCCAATTTTCTCCAAAAATACTTTTAGTGCCTCAAGTAAAAGTTCTCTGTAGGTAGAAAGCCTCATTTTACGTCTAGAAATCTAATATTATTGATGCATTATTGTGTTTATCACTTTTTGATGATACCATGTTTTACAATGCTAACAATAAGGTTTGTAGTAACAATTAAACAAACGAATGCTGTAAAGTTAATCCATTTGCCTCTGAAATGTCTTGAATTCAAATTATGTATAATAATACCTCATCTGGTGAAGATTTCACTAAAATTTGATTGTCAGTTCCCAGGACTGTACTTTTAACTTTCAATTATCTAAACGTCACTCTAAACATTTTTTGTAAATTAGCTTTAAAAGTAAAATATCTTTCAACTACTCATATAAAATAATTGACATGATATCCTGCCATATGTAATCTAATAATAAAGATAAACACATCTTTCCATCGTATATATTTCCTGGACACAAGGAGTAATTCACCAACAAACATACAGGAAGATACCAGGACATTATCAAATAAAAACCTCTGAGTACTAAAAATTTAAATGAATATTATAGGTCTGAACATTTAATGGCTGATCGACCGAAACCCACCAATGCTACAGGTTTAAGTGGCAATAGACATGACCCAGCAGGGTGCTGAACTCAAGTGTGCTGTGAAACACTCTGAAACATTAACAGTGACATTCAAATTTGTAATGTGAAAAAAAAACACTTTGAAAATTGAAAGCTTAAAAATAAAAAAGCTGCTTGAAATATGACTCATTAGATTTAAAGGGTGAAGCCAGTTCTGCATGCTCACTATTAGTTCTGGATTAGTCTGCTACCAGTATGTTTGTCATATAATAAGACGACCGCTGAGCGCTGTTGGACTGTGAAATTGTTGTCTCAAACCGCAACATAAATTCTTTTATGTATAAGAATATAGGCCCTGTTACATAAAATTTGCTCTCGTGTGTTGTTATAATCTGAACAGTGGAGTTAACAGTGGTGTTAAGACGCTTTGTTATAATACTTCTTCCATCTACTTCAGTAGAATTCCCAGTGAAACAAATCATCTCATGTGTGTGTGTGTGTGTGTACTGACTGGTACTCTCTCTGCTGGGAATAGTGCTGGTCGCGACGCTCCAGACTCTGCTCCAGTAGGGCCCGGTTCTCCTTCAGCAGACTCTGGTTCTGCTCCGCTAAGTGGCGGTTCTCCTCCTCCATGTTCCCCTTCAACTGGGTCAAAAGCTGCACACGCAAAAGATCAGAAACATCAATCAAGATAAAATGCTTAATAAGATCAACATGTTTTTTTGGTTGCATCTTCTTGCATATTTAATGCTATGTTCACAGAAAAAAAGAAAAGCAAATAATGCTCTATTGAATTATATTTAGTTTAATATTAGCAGTGTGTAAAGACTGTGTGTCTGTGCAGATATCAAACGAAAGAGGTACAACGAGACCCAGTAGTTCAGGTCTGAGAGGCAGGGCAATGGTCAGAAACACCGCACTGCAGATTAATATATGTCAGAAAACTGAAAAGCAGGAGGTCAGAGCTCAGCAACATTAGCTGAAAGGCAGTGAAAGGCACAAACGAGTGGAGAATGCTCAACTCATCAGAGGTCGTGTCTGAATAAGAAACAGATATCAAGAGCTTCATTAAAATGCCAAGGCAGAGTTCACGTTCAAGGCTGAAACCAAGGCAAAACCCACCAGCAGGCCTTGTTCTATGTTGATTTTTTCCTTTTAATCAAATGTTTTCTCTTGCTCCATCTCCTTCTGTATAACAGCAGGATACATGCCCAGCTACGAAGAGCGTGGCAGGAGGCTTTAACACTTCATGTTACACTGTGGATTAGAGAGCAGTTTCATTTGCTCAGATAAAGAAATGATCTGGACAGAAGAGACTGAAACAACACAATCTGTGAATATTAGGTTTATCTCATTCAGCGGAGAATAGTTTGGAAAAAGTGTGACATAAAGAATCTACTGCTCCTGACAGCCAGTTACTTTTTGTTGATGGTAGTTTGACTGGTGTTTTAAGATGCCCAGAACAACCACAGTCTGACCTGCTGGCCGCTGAGCAGCACCACAGGAGCACTTGGGGTTAGGAGGCCTGCTCCAGGCCACTACTGGTTCAATTAGCTCAGTGCATGCACTGAATGCAGGAAGAAAGATAGTTTAATAGAAACGCTGTATGACCTTTGTTTAAGCCATGCAAAATCTGTGACAATAGAAAATCAGTTAAACATTCAGAGTTATCTGAACTCCCAACTGTCCACACCCGCGGACAGTTGGGAGCGTCATTTCACTGTTTGGAAATGATACAGGACAGAAGTCTGGTCTGCTGGTCTGGTGTTGAATCCAGGTC
Source organism: Microctenopoma steveboyesi (assembly GCA_032359275.1). Taxonomy (NCBI): domain Eukaryota; kingdom Metazoa; phylum Chordata; class Actinopteri; order Anabantiformes; family Anabantidae; genus Microctenopoma; species Microctenopoma steveboyesi. Next base: position 11,915,926 of record JAUMHF010000002.1, on the reverse strand, counting down.
CACCAACAGAACCACATGATTAAAATGATGTTTCATGAGCATTTGGATGAACCAGCAGAATGAAACATGTGCAGAGTGACATCTTAAACCCTGTGTGGGAAGTCAGTTTACACCTGTTTGGCCCCTTCAACAACTGGAGACATCCCCGCATTGACATTGAAAAATCTTTTCAATTTTTATTGCCTGCTTGACAGCATTACACAAAAAGCAAACTCTGCACAAAAGGTAAACAATAGCTCTACTCTATATCAGCTACGATAGCTAAAATACTTGGTATTCGTTTTTACATTCATTTCTCATTTCTTTCTGAATATTTCACGCTGAAATTGTCTTTTTATCAAATATTACAGTCACTGTTCTATGATATTCTAGTTGTCCCTCACCATCTCCAGTTTTGTAAAACACTCTCTAACACCTGCAATCAAATACTAATAAATCTTGTTTAATTGCCCGACGATGTTTTACATAAATTTGTGTCCTTATTTGAAGAGGGTTAGAGTGTCTTCACTGAGAAGCATTAAATCCCTTTTTGCATGTAAATGATCAACCTGCAGTCTGAATACAGAACACCTGTTTCTGGCTGTGAGTGTGTGTGTGTGTCTCTGTGTGGGGCTAATACCTGGTACTGGCTGGTGAGGCGGGCGTTGCTGAGATCCAGGCTCTGGTTGGATCCTCTCAGGGCGCTGAGCTCCCCCTCCAGTCGAGTTCGCTCCAGCAGGGAAGCGCTCAGCTCCCCCTTCACCACCGAGCCCTGAGCCAGCAGCTCCGCCTGCGACACCAACCACTCCTTCTGCTGGGTCAGCAGCCTGTAACACCAACACAGGAGTGTTTCACTCATTACTCATTACTGTCACCGTTAAGTGTCCTGTGAAGTGTTGTGCATCACCGTTTGGCTAATACTCTCTAACTAAAGCTCTTTCTTACAGTATTACGCAGCCTAATGAGTCTCCACAAAACCAAACAATAACCAAGAGATAAATCTGGCATAATTACAACCGAAGTGGATGAAGGACTCATTATGAAGCATCACTGGATTCACTCAGAGGTTTTAAACTATTGCTTACAAAATAGCGGAGCGAGGGAAGCACAAGAGATAAGCAATCATCTTTTTTTTTTATTTTAAATAAGAACTGTAATGAGATAAGATGGACCTCTTAATGATCACTGAGGGGAAATTAGGTAATATTCAGTAATAACTATCCAACATTTTATTTTCCCCGTGTGGAATCAAGGTGTTTTAGAATAAGACGTTTGATTATTTAAAACATAACCAGTAAACAGCATGGATCAGTCAAGAATAAATCCCTATGGGCTGCACTTTTGTTGCTCTTTTTTACTTCGTTTTATTGTCTTTATCACCTACTCTGGGCAACATCTGTCTTTGTAGCTGCTAAATGTTCCACTATTTTTACCAGCTAGTCACTATTTGTGCCTGTCTGTTGTTTAGGGAGGTTATGTACTGTGGCTTTTATAACTACTCACTCCTAAAAACAATGCTGCGAGAGCAGCCCGACTGAACAACTGTAACTTAATCCTGCTAGAAAGCTTGAGAAATACTAGGTACTAATTATCTCGAGGTTCATCACTTTGAGCGACTCCTTACACTTACAAGTACTCGTGTAATGTAAAGTAATGTAGTTAGTTAAATTTCCTATGCTAACAAGACTGATCTGAGGCTTAAAAACTCACAGTTGTGAGCAAGAAAACATATAATAAATTGACATGAATTCCCTATTCCATGCAGACACCCACAGTTTTGAAATTCCTTACCTTTCCATTCCTACATAGAACTTAAAATGTTTTGCTCTTCTGTTCTCTTTGCACTGATCCCAAAAGCCCCAAAGCCTTAAATCAGGACTATTATATGCATTCCTGCAGCACATTTGCATTCAAACTGATTCCTGTGTTGCGCCCTGTGCTTCATATAGAAGCGTTACAGCTGCAGCTCCCTGTATTCAAATGAACATGTGTGCAGTGAGAGTAGGTGAGAGAAAGCATGAGAAGATCTCATGAATACGATGCAGAAGAAGCAGACTGGATCCGTTACCGCTCATTTTCTTCTTTCAGTCTTTCCAGGTCTCGTTCTGTTTCCTGCCTTCTCTGGGCCCCAGCTTCCATCTCCTCTCTCTCCGCCTTCATCTCACGCTCTCTCTCCTCCAGCTGGGTTTTACCATCCAAAAGCTCTTTGTACCTTGACGTAGCAAACAGTCATCCCAACAAAAAAAATTACTTAAAATGTATGACTGAAAGAGAGAGTGTGTGTCATTAAAGGGTGAAGGTTGTGTTCTTGTATATATCGCTGCACAAAACCCAAAAAAATAACCAGTTACGGGCAGACAGTACATGTTTGTACCTGGTCTCCAGCTCCCTGTGCTGGGCCTCAAGGCTCCGGTTGTTGCTCCTTAGTTGGGAGTGTTTGTCCAGCAGCTCCTCGAGCTCCACTTCCTGCCGCTGCTGCAGTGCTGTCATCCGCTCGTGGTCCCGCCTCAGAGCCTCCATCCTGGCCACGGACTCCTCTCGCTCCCGTGCCCACACCTTGGACTCGGCCTCCAGAGCAGCACACCTGACCTCCCTCTCGCTGCAGCGTGTCAGCAGCGCTGCATGCTGGGAGCTCATTGATGCTTGCTCCACCTGGGAGGGTTTTAGTGTGTGAGGTATTAAAGTATAAGATTAATTGTGTTTTTTGATCTTTGTGTGAACACAAAGTCAATAACCCAAACATTATACTCTAGGATTATTACCCAGTCTGCTCCCAGGCGTCCACCTGCAACAGCTAGCAATATGTAGAGCATATAAACGTACAGTACTAATAAATTATATATTTATATATTACAAATTACTTGTAATATAGATCATTTGTCTACAGGCACCTTACTGGTTCTGAGGTTGTTCTTAACCAGCTTGTTAAGTGTATGCAACATTTAGCACATATGACGATCAGAACCTTTCCATGTACTTAAACTCAGCTGGACCATAATTTCTTACTTTCTTACTGAACAAATTCTTTCAGACATAATTGCACTCTCTGTTCACCTGTAGCTCGGTGTTGAGAGTCTGTAGTCTGGTGCAGGAGTCCTGCAGGCTGAGGGAGTGCCGGCGTAGAGCCTCCAGCTGCTGTTTAAGGTGCTCACATGCCTCATGAGACTGAGACAACCGAGACAGCAAAGACTCTTGTCCTGCAACTGCCGATGCTTTCTGAGAGGGAAATAAATCATATTTTATTTTTACTTAGACAAAGCTTTCACAGCCATGTAAAAGCAGCAGATGCTACTTATTCCGACTTTGACCCGATCTGCAGCTGACCACTCAAAACACTTAAGCAGGAGATGTATAAACTGATGTATGTGACAACTTACACCTAAAATACAGAGATTTATTTGAACAGTATGGACGGATGGTATAATAACTGATGGTCAATGCAACATTAAAATGTGTGCAGTACACCATGACTCAGCTCTACAGCCACCACATGAATATGGGGTGGCTGAATATGACCACACATTTTATGTGTGCATCATGTGAAGAGTCTAGGGTGGGTTTTGGTTTGCTTTTTTCATTTTGTATTCTTTCACATTTCCTTCCAGTACCTAATAAAATCCCTCTGCTGCACAGGAGACTTATACTTTTTTCATGGCACCATGGGCACCATGGGCTCACTGTGGTGTTCTGCTAGCTAATATCAGTAGTATATATATACAGTATATTTACTCCAGCACTTAAGTACTGGAGTATTAAGTAGCAAGTATAATAATAGGTTCCTATGCGTAGGTGCTTTAATTTTAAATTATTTCTAAACTAAAACAATATATTTGACTGAAATTAGCATCTTGTCATGCTTCTGTCCTGTTTCAGATGAGCTGTTCGCATTGTTCAATCCATCAGTGATTTTCCCCCAGGACAGGTCTCCTGGCTCCTTAGTGGCCAAGTCAAAGCCCAGACCTAAACCCTGCAGAACAATTGTGGAGATACCTGGAGACACCTCCCATTCAAGCTGACAGAGCTTGAGAGGCTCTATCAGGATGAATGGGATAAACTGCCTAAATCCAGGCATGAGGCGTCTGTAGAGACTTATTGAGGAAGACTCTAAACTATAATAACTGCAAAAGAGGCTTCGAAACTGTACTGACAACGTTCAGTTTTTTAATACAAGCTGATTGAGCATATGGACACGTACAATGTCTGAAGTCTGTAATCCTGTATTTGCTACAAATGGAAGATTCTTTGACAAAAGCTAAGTTCGAAGGACACAGACGTTATTATTTTTTAACCTTTTTCAATTTTTAAAATTTTTTTGGTACTACTCACTTAACACAGGGAATTTTCTAACTGACCCCAAACTTCTATGTTCACTTAAAAACATGTTTCACATTTTAAGTATAACTGTGATTCTAATAGATTATGATTATTAACACTTTATTACTGAACTGCATGAGACTCCCGGCCTCGGTGATACCACCACTTACTGTTTGATATTAGAGTTTCTATGCGTGTGTGTGTGTTTGAGAGAGAAAGAGAGTAAGAGCTGAAGCGTAAGAGCGGCAGAGGAGATAAGGAAGATTAACAGTAGCCGAGGTGACATTATAAAAACTGATGAGCAGAGATAAAGCAGTAGTTCTGAAAATAAAGTGCTGCTCTTGGGGAAGTGGTGGTCTACAGCGAGTTGATAGTCATCAAGCATCCCTAAAGCAAGAAATTCAGCATAATATAGATCGTCTCCCTCGCGCAGCACATGCACTGAACTGCACAAACGCACACATTGAGGTGTAATTTATGCAACCACAAAAACGCACCTCTCTTTCCAGCTCTATCAACCTCTCATTTAGCTGTCTCTCTGTTTCTGCTGCTGTATAATCGTGGGTCATGGGAAGGTTGTAATCTTTGCCAGCTTCAGAGGACTGATCCAGTCTAGACGTCACCTGGGTGTATGACTCACAAATGTGGATTTTGTTTGTGGAGTCTGACTTTGAATTAGATGCAGTGTCCATCACAGTACTCCCTCCTCTCTGTTCCAACTGGAGAAGAGATTCACTTTTTGCCAGGCACTGGGAGAGCGACTCTATTCTCTCTTGTGATTGGTCGAGAGAATTGCTGACTCGCTTTAGTTCAGCCTCGGCTTTCAGCAGCTTCTGGTTGAGATGATGGACTTGAGTGGACAGTTCCTGAGAATGTGCCTTCTCATTAGATATGTCCTGATAAGAAAAGAGAAGGGAGCAGTGGGTAAATATTTCAGACAAAAATATTCTACAATTCTAATCTTTAGTAAATTTACTCCAAAAGGGTGTCAAAGCCCAAAAAGGTTGTCAAAAAGACTGAACTCCAGACTGATCATATGTACTACAATATGCAGTATACATACAATAATGTCCTTTAACCACACACTGAGAAAAACATTAAATTTGCATGCAGCATGCAAACGTTTCTCTTTTTCAACATTCAGTACTAAAGCACTATGTAGCTTTGGGCGTTCCACTCACTCTCAGGCCATTTCAGAAGCTGCCAGCCTCACCCGCTTTGCAGTCATCTCAGTCTTTCTCACCTTTCACTGTCAACTTATTCCCCACACCAACTTGTCCTATATTCCCCTTTGTCATGTATGGTGAGAGGTTTAGTCTGTGTATTTATGACCTGCCCTCTTACCAGCTTCTGCCTGCATAGTAGTATAGAAAGATGAACTATTTTCATCTGTGTTTCAGGATCATGCTGCTGATTTTTACGTTTCAGGGCTTTGCCTGTGTACTACAGAACTGGAAACAACACACACAGTTCCATGCAAAGAAGCATCGGTAACTGAACGACCACACTTCCCTCACATACCTGGCACAGTGTGCTAATCTTAGCCTGAGCGTCTGTGTACTGCTCCTGCAGCAGCTTTTTGCCCTCCTCCATGCTGGTTAATCGAGTGCTGAGATCTTTCTCCAGGTCCTGCAGCTGAACGCAGAGCTCCTTGGACTCAGACAGCTGCTGACACACACGTCTGCACACACACAGTAGCAGCACAGGCCAGACAGAAGGTTGAATGAAGATAGACTTTACGTTATAGATAAATGCATGGTGCAGCTAAGTAGCTCTCTCTGATGTCTTGTCAAGTTAATTGCATACTTCTGCTTATGATCAAGGTTAAGTATGTGCACAGGATTGTGTGTGTACCTGTGTTCAGCATCCAGAGCCCGAGCTCTCTGGTTACTGTGCTCAAGGGCCAGGTTCGTGCTCTCCAGCTGTTGCCTCAGTCTGGTCACCTCCCTCTCCCTCTGTCTCCCCTCTTTCCGCTGGACATCCAGCTCTGATTGGCATTCCTCCTTCTCGTGTTCAAGCCGCGAGGCCTCGAGCAGCGCCTGATCACGTGCCCGGGCCAGAGATTCTACCTCCCGGGTGGCCTCACTGAGCTCTGCCTCCAGCTCCTCCTCCCGACGATGTGATGTGTCCAAACTCCGACCCTGACGTTCCAGCTCGGCTCTGAGAGTCTGAGTGGTGAGCTCCAACTGGTCACCCTGGCAAATAAGAGAAGATGAGACGGATGAATAATTTATATGAATAATGGTCATTTTAAGTTACATTAGATTATATATATATATAATACATATTATTAATACCTAGACATAACATATTATGAAACACACAACCTAAGATATGTACCACAGGAACAGTACAGTGCCATTAAATTAAAAAAGAAATATGACATGAGCATTTTTAAACAAACCTTGTTTGAAATTATTTAAATCATTTATTACCTATCTAGTTATTACTACTAAAGTGTGGTAAACTACTAAAATGAATTGTTATATGTTTATTTTTCAGTAGAGTAGTTCAGTAACGCCACACAACAGGGAGGAAGCAAAGTGAAGAAAGAGGATGTAGATGAGTTGTAATTTCCTATTTTGGATTTAATTCACCCCTACAGCTGAAAGAAAAAGAGTGAACATCATGTTTCATTTAACAGTGGCTGTTATTCCCATCATTCATTCTGACTTGATCTCAAACACAAGTGGAAACTTTCGCTGATATAAAACAGATTAGATTTGGTGCTGCCTGTAGTTTTTATTATTTTATTCATAAACTGAAATTCTAGCACTACATCTCATCTGATGTAGCATTTAGAGAACAAAAAGCTGGTTTAATGTTTAATGAAGGGAAGAGTCCACTTCTATATATGGTTTGTCTTCATTAACATTTAACAGCTTAAACATGTTTGTAAGTAGGAAAATGCTATTTACTCTTTACGGAGAGTATTTAAAAGACGTGCGGTGTTTGGGTGAGTAAAGGCTCAGGAATCCAGCAAACTGTTACAACATCAGAAGAAGGATTATGTACATCTCTCTCTGAATGGTAGGAATTCATGAATCCCTTTTATGGTGTTTCTTTAATGCTGACTAAGCACTGCTTTTTTCCCTAGCTTGCCAATTTTCTGATGTCTTGCAATTTTACTACAAATAGCACATTACACAAAGTATTCACAAAGATTGTACATCCTGCAGTGTCTGAAAAAGAAGATTTTTGGTTTGGCGTTTGCATGAACCTACACCTGGGGGGAAAACCTTTGACCTGCGATCCCACCTCTCTGAACCTGGATGAGTTGGTTGTCAATACGTGAGTATGACAAATCCAGTAGCTCAATACTGAATGTATAAAAAGGCACCAATTAACTCTCACAGAGCTTGAATCGTGCGTTTTACTTGACAATGTCAAATCCACCTCCTGCTGAGTAATTTCTCCATGCAGTAATGTAATTAGTTTTCAGATAAATACAAGAGATGGTGATATAAATCTATTTGGCAAGTGGAACGCCAAACTAATGTAATGAATTTAATGTAAACAAGAGATTACAGAATAATGGGAAGTGGAATGAATTTATTCTCTGAGCATTTGTGTAGCCTCTAAATATGTGTCATTTGTTTTTTACATCTATTCATTATCTCTGTTAATCTTCCCTGAAGTAAAGTCACATTAACAATGTTTGGTGTCACAGCTGTGACTGCATCATGTGTTCTCTCCAACCTTGCGCTGGGCGTTGCGCAGGGCATCCACAGTGCCCCGTAGTGAGTCTCTGTCTCTCTCCAGTGCAGCCCGCTCTCCCTCCAGGGTGGCGATGACTGTGGTCTGCATCCTGTGAAGCTCCGCCTGGCTTCGGAGGCGGCACAGCTCCTCCTCCATGGCTAGACCCTCAGACTGAAACACCTGAAATAAATAGAAATAAATTCTGCTGTACAAACATCTGTGTAGCTCATAAACTAACAAGCCTTTCTATATATCCACTGACGTTGGAACTTGGAACAGTTATTTTTGATGCACATGAACGTTGCCTCTACTTTCTCTGTAACTATTCTAGAAATTACGACACACTGCATAAGTGCAGCATGAAGCTGGACTACTTAATGAATCCGTGAGGTTGGTTCCAGCATCATTGCCAGTGAGTCATTTCCTTAATAAATTTCTTATGCCAGTTCTACATAGTTTTAATATCAAGCTTTGGTTTGCTTTAATATCGTGTTGAGAAATGTCATTAAATGTATTAAACTCACACAAGTCTCAGTCATCCATGGTCTTAATACCTCTGTTTGCCTTTTATACAATTTCCATTTAATCACTCATCCATTCCACCTTCTTGACGCCCTCCACTCATCCACCCATACCTCTATCTGCCTGCGGGCCTCTCCCAGACTCTCAGCTGCTTTCTTCAGACGCTGTAGCTCGGCCTCTAGGACCACCAGCCTCTGCTCAGCCTCCCAGGTTTTCCTGCTCTGCCCGGCCAGCTTGGAGCGTAGGTCCTGGGCAACGGTTGCCTGTCTATCCGCTTCCTCCTGAGCCTCCTGGAGCTTCTTCGTCAGAAGCTCCACATCAGGTCCCAACACAGTCTGATATGCAGCGATGGTAACTGCATTATTCTCTGTACCCTGTTGATGCTTCTGAGTTTCGGGGGTTGTTGTTGCTGCAGTGTGTTCTTTCTCCTGTTTCTCTCTGTCCTTCTGCCCCCCCTCTGCCTCTCCTCTCCTATTGGGCTCCATATCTACATCACACTGTTCACTTTTCCCCCCTTGAACACGGAGAACTTCCTCCCCAACTCCTGCTTCCCTCTGGGTCCTGATTATTTCCCTCTTGTCTGTCACCTTCATCCTTCCTTCCCCCTCTCCCCTGCAGGATTCGGAGCCCTGTATTCCTCTCTCCACCTTCTCGTCCTCTCTGTCTGGCTTCCTCACTCCTTCTTTACTCTTGTCTTCTAGGTCTTGCAGTCTGGTCACAAGCTGTTCCAGGTGCTGCTGCAAAGTGGCATTTTCATTCTTCAAGTTTTGAAACTGAAAAATACAATGCAGGAGAAATTTTGATGTCTTTGAAAGCATTCAATCTTCTGCATTTGTATTTGTGTTTGTTTCCTTTCTTTTGTCCATTTCATGTACGGAACATGATTGAACTTGAATGGACTGTAAGAAAAAAGACTGAAATCACCTCTTCTCAAAATGCATCCAAGTGCAATGAAAGGAAAAAGGTAAGGATGATAAATAATGAAAAAATAATAAATACCAGGTGGGAAGTAGGTGGCTACATTGAAATGGTTTCTGATTGGTTATACAGATATAAAGGCAGTATCATACACAGATAACCACCACAACCAAAACAGGCAGAAACCTTCATAGTGGAAAGTTTAATCCAGCAAATACACCAAAAATGGTTTATTATAATAGCTTGATTTTCATTTTTTAAGCTCAATATGATGAATTCAGTGCAGCCGATGTAGCCAGTGTTAATGTACTGGGTTACAGGTGACTTATTCCATGTGTTTATAGAAATGCAGTTATATACGTACATAGTATTTTAAAAAGGGAATCATGTGTAATAATAGTAATGAAATATATGTTAAGTAGTAAGTAATGACTTACTAAAATGATCATTTAATTGCTATTAACTACCAGATATCACCGCTGAATGTTTAGCTTAAAGATGATGTTAAGTTTCAAGTTTCTTACTTTTTAGATAGTCTAAAAAGTAGGCCCCTCGACTTTTTAGTCCAGGGGCCTAATGTCCCTGAACAGTGTCTGACAAAGCCGCACAGAACCCCTCTAAAACGTAAACACTGTGTTTAAATCAGGTCTATGTCTCTGCTCACCTCCCTTAGTGTGTTCTGATGCTCCATCTCCAGGCAGGCCCGCTCATCCTTTGCATCTGGAGAGTCAGCCTGCAGCGAGAGGAGATGGATGCTTCAGACTGCGAGGTGTACTGTTTGGGCGAGTATGTGCCAAGGTCTACTTGTAAATTCATTAAACATTCTTGACTGTAATGATTCCTCTTGCCAAAACATGATGATCATATCAATAATAAAATATGTAAAGGCATGTGTACACTCTGTATCACTCTACTTCAGCTCTGTCATCGGTCTACTCACTGTCCCATCCTTCTATTACCACTATAACTGATCTTTCATACATTTATGATACATTTTGACCTTCAACTCCTGTCAACTGAGAGGTAAACTACTACAGATTAATTATCTTGTTACATTATTATAGTTCAATCTGTGAGTCATAAACTGCCACCCTTGCACCCTGACCTCCCGTTGGGCCTGCAGCTCCTCCAGTCGTCTCCTTAGCTCTGCATTCTCCTGCTCCGCTCCGAGTAGCCTCAGCGTTGACGCCTCACCCACTTCCACACTTAGCGGCTTCTGATCTGAGACACAGGATGTCAGAAATAAAAAATAACGCAAGAAAAAAAGATGAAAAAATAGTAGCGAGAGAGGCAGCAGAAGTAAATGGAGAAAAAGAGAAATGAATACACTCAGCTATTGTTGACTGATAACCTGCGGGCCAGTATTAACTCAACACATTTTTTCTTATCAGTTAATTAAAATGTCTCAAATGACAAGGAGCAAAAAAGAAGCAGCTCTGACCAATCAAAACATTTCCCTCCTCGTCAGAGTCCAGTTCTGATTGGAGGAAGCGATGGTGACCCGCAGCGTCTGGCACGGGAACGCTGCCACTGCTGCTGCTGTGCCTCAGGTCCGACTCAAGGCTCATGTTCATCTCCAGCAGCTCATCGACTCGCTGCCTCTCGGTGTCCCGCTCCTACACACACACACACACAAACATTCATTACAGGAAGAACCGTCATATTTCAAGAGGCACAACCAGAAGTAAGGCTGGCACTTTCCTAAAAACTGTGTGTAGACATGAGTACACCCACACCCCACTAGGAACACGTTTTATTGAAACATACACGCAAGCACACAAACATGCTACAGAAGTTGTCACACCTAAAAATAAAAACATTATATTGGAAGAAAAAAGATCATATGGAAGAAAAAAAGCGTACTAATAAGCAGATTCAAAAATAGAAATCGTTGCTCCACCCACCGCTTCCACGTCCATGATTTTCTGACGCAGCAAGAGATTGTCCCTCTCCAGCTCCCTTAGCGAGGTGCAGCGTGACCGTGCGTCTGCCAGCTGTTCTTCTAGGAGAGTTTTGGTCTCCTGCAGTGCTGCATTCAGGTGCTGCTGCTCCTGAAGGGGGCGCCATGCACAAAGATCGATGTCAATCAGACTTTGTTGATTCAGACCAAATATTTGCTGAGCAACTGACATTGTTTATTTATGTGTCTTTGGTGGCTGCAGCGCTCAACGTTGATCGAGCTTTAGCATTTGTCTTCATCAGCACATACGACATGTGCCGTGCATATGTGGCCTGGTAGCTCAATGGGTTAAGCATCAGACTCGGATGCAGAGGGTCGCAGGTCCGAACCCCGTCTGACTCCTAATCCATCCCCTGCCAGGTGTGTCCTTGAGCCAGACACCCAGCGCTAGCTCCCTGTAAGTCGCTTGCTAAGCAAAGTAAAGACTGGAATTCACTGATGCCACATTACCAATTGTTTTAGTGGATTTCTAATTAAAAACCAGGTGTCTGTTTCTCCTCTCTTTAACGGCCAAAATATTACGTCTAATCATAAATTTCTGTTTCAAAGCATCTTTTTTTTCTCTGTAAAAGCTTTCAGCACTTATCAGTTATCAAATCATTATCACTGCCAAAGTAGGACTTCAGATCTAAAAAACAGTAATGAAATGACAGGGAGTGAAACACGAGCAGTCAGACGATCGGACAGTTTGTAAACAAGGCAACAGTTTAGCCTGTTTTTTTAAAGCACTTCAGTTTAACTGAAAAAACGAAATTAAGGGAGTTTATTATGTGAGCAACAACCTGTGTAATTGTCTGACTTCTTTTTAGAGATGTCAACGAGTTTCCAGATTTCATCAATTTAGTTAGTGAGCACAGTCTTATAGGCATGAAAGTCAAATCTATGAGAATAAAAACCTGAACTGTTATAAGCCGGAGTTGCTTTTTAAGTGAGCTCCTGTGGAGAATTTCCTTTTTTCAAAAAAACAACCTGTACATCTAAACATTCACTGTTAGCTCTTTTGAGAAAACCTCCATGTGAATTTGTCAAACTTAATTATAATTCAAAACATGAGAGGAAATGTATCCTTCCAGCTAATTTGGAATGTCACAGCTAAGCAGCACGGAGGCAGAATAAATCAAATAAGACTGAGAAGGTGACAGCGAGGACACTGTGAGGTGTTTGACAAGGATATGAGCACATTTCTGCCTTAGAATAGTCATGCTGCCACTGAATAAATCCCATTTGGGAATAAAGGCTCCAGTAACTGAAGCCGCACTCCTGCCTTTTGTCAATGAAGCCACTCCAGGCTTTAAATCCAGATGACATCACTCAATATAATCTTATTCTCTGTCTATGAGCTGCGGAGTTGTTCATACGCGCTTCTGATTGAAACTCTCATGGCCGTGAGACAGCTTTCGAGATTAAGTGGTGCTTCATTTAAAAAAATAATGGCTGCTCACTGAAAAGTGTAAAAGGAAGATCTTCTTGATGTGACCCTCGCTTGCAATATTTAGCGCCTCATATGTATATATATATATATATATATATACTTATATAAAGACACTGTACAAGACACATCTACATGTCACTTGTGCAACAACAATTTGAATATATATTTTGTGGTTCAGATGAAGCTGTGCTGCATGTTATTTATATAGAATTGTTTGTGTGTGTGTTTGTGGGTGAGTCTGCAGTCTGTGTGTGTACCTTCAGCTGAGTGCGTGTGAGCTCCAGGCTGCGCAATCTGTGTTTACAGCTCTGAAGTTCGGTCTGGAGCTGCTCGGTCCGCGTAGCTCGCTCTCGGGCGCAGTCCAGCTCATCGCGCAGTGCGCGCATGCCCCTCACCTCACTCTGCAGGGAGCGGTTCTGCAGACACACACACATTCACCAGTGAGGATGAGGTCAAACAGATATGAACAAATGAGCAACTGTACAGTAAGTGTGTGTAACATTTGACACAGGAAGGAAAGTATTTTAAAGTTAACATGGAGACTAGATTTACTGTAAGTTCAGCAGCAGATGCAGAGTGGTTACATGAAGTCATTTAATTAAAGATAACCTATCCAAACTTCAAAACTTTGACCTTCTGGTGCAAAAACTAAATCTCTACTGTGACCATATATGGCCTTCGCTCAAGTGTGTTTCAAGTGTTTCTGAGTCACGCTGGGTTCATGTGTCTGTACCTCTTTCTGAAGTTTCTTGAGCTGTTCCTCCATGGTTTGTATCTCCTGTTTGTAATCCAGTATCTGATCACCTCTGTCTTCTCTGAAAGAACACGTCGTACACAAAAAATCAGCATCAAAAATATAATTACACAATTTGTCTTGTAACATGATCCCTATCTGTGATATTTTGGCAAGAAAATAACAAGATCTGAGCAAACTCTGTTTGATAGACATACTGTATAATAATGTATTCTGAGAAATGTTAATTGGCCAGCAGTGTCCTTTCCAGTATAGTCTACAGTAAATATAATCGTGTGAATCAGACTAAAGCAGGGAGTATCTGATTTATTCCTTACTCGTAACAACTCACAGTTTTGTGTAATGTAAACTGTGACAAAATCATTTTCACATTTTTCATGTTGGCCTTTATCACTACTTCTCTAAAGGTTCTCCTAAGCTTTTCCTACACACACACTCACAGTTGCTGTTTGAGGCGGCGGAGTTTGGCCTTGCTGTCCGCCAGCTGGAGTGCCAGACCTTGGGGTGGCTCCTCGTTGAGACCGCCCAGGGGCGCCATGGTTGAGTCCACGTGGGTCTCCCGCTCACGCCACAGCTCTGCCATCCTCTGGGAGCGAGAGGGAGACAGGGACACAGAGGACAGACACAAAGAAAGATGTAACGAGCAAGTGTGAAAGAATGACGAAGAGACTGTGATTACAGAGCGTCGTTATGCTGCTATGAGCTCATATAAATGTTATTCAAACATTATGTACTTTTCAAAACTGAAATATTTATGTAGTCTTTTTACTCAACATAAACTTGCAGGAGATCTAATTGGACATGGCGTAAAAAACATTTAGCACATCTGAAAATAATTTTTATTCATTGTTATTGATGTTTACATAAATAAATGACCCCCGATACTACAGTGTAATCACATTTATTATATTTTAATCTATCCAACAGCCTACTCAATGAGACACCATTTCACTAACAGCTTTTGTCAGTTAAAAGGCAGAATTAATGTAAGTGGTTAAATGACAGCTGCACACTGAACATTGGATCTGAGCAGATATAAAATGTTAATATAATATGTGACACAATTAAGCACTGATAAAACAAGAGCTTGATTTTATGATTTTTTAATTTTCTATTGTATTTTTTTATGTTGGTTCAGTTGAAAACATTAGACATGTTGCTACAGTATATTTTTTGGCTGGACGCAAAATCATTTAAGAAGTTCTTGTAGACAGTTTTTGGCACCTTAGGTCGAGTCAAGCTGGATGTTGTCCCTGTTTCTAGTTTTATACTAAGCTAAATTTATTTATTTATTTATTTTATTCAGCTCATATATATAGCACCAAATTACAATGAAAGTCATCTTAAAACACTTTACAGATTAAGGTTTAACATCTTACAGAATATAAATTTATATTTTATTATACAGAAAACCCAACTGTCCCACTTAAACAAGCACCAGGAGACAGTGAAGAGGGGGAACTCCCTTTAACGGAGGAAGGAACAAAAGTTTATGTGTTTTTTGTAGTTTCATATGTAACATGCAGACATGAGAGTGGTGTGTGTGTGTGCATACCTCCAGGTGAGTGTCTCTCTGTGCAAGCAGGCTTTGGATCTGTTTGGCCATGGAGCTGAACACTGGCTGAAGGTCTGCACCTTCTACCTCCACCAGCTCCTCCCACTGAAGCGGCAGCACCATGCGCAGATCTTGAGTGACCTGCAGCAAGGACAGTCTCTCAGGTCTCTACGATAAGATCAATAGGCGTCTGGGAAATTCTGATACAAAATGGCAGATCTGGAGATGAACGATGCAGACAGCGTGGAGGCCGGGTGAATACCAAGCAGAGACGCACATGTGACCAACGGGTAAAAACTATTTCTGTCTGGGAAGTGTGTCCATAAAAGCCTGACTAATGCATGCCAAACTAATGATCGTGTAGACAGTTTTGAAATGTCCCCAGGTGGAAGGCATATGAACGGCAAGCAGGAGTTGAATCCATCCACATAGGAAAAGCACCTCTCACCTCTATGATTTATGAGGCTGAGGAACCTGGCACAGGAAAGGCTGGTGGCAACATGCTGTTACTGTAATTTAGACATGCTGGTATGCAACATGCTGTTTTTGTAATGCTGGCAATTATTCATGGGGGGTATTTATAAAAGAGTACAATTTGGCATTTCTGCCTTATTGGAGAGGACAACGGAGTATGACAGAAAAGAGATAAAAGAGAGAGGATGATGTGACGGAGTTGGAGGTGGAGAAGTGGACATGAGGGGTGAAAAATCCATCCTACGGTGGCAGCAAGGGGCACCCAGAGGTCCTTAAAAGGCTGCCAGCAGAATGACAAGTAGCTCATTTTCACACTTACTTGAAGCACCAAGAGAAGGTATAATAGTTTCCCTCTCTGTGCCTACAGGGCAGACAGTGAAGAAATTCTTTGCTAAATCACATTTAGGAACAGAAACCCTCTTAGAATAGTCTCCCTCTGGACTATAAGTCCTCATGCTGACGGTCAGTCTGCGAGTACCTTTTATATTTGGGAGGTTCTGATTTGATTAATTCTGCACTTAAACGTACCTGCTGAATACAGCTGGCAATGGTTGCCTGTGTCTCAATGTCCAGAGACTGGATCTGCTGAATGAACGTCTCCTTCTTCTCACACTGCAGACACAGAGGTATGAAATGATTTGCATGGGAGTGTGTGTGATGTTAATAAGTTTAAGCAAAAAAGACATTCATTCACTGCTGATATTTAATATTTCCCTCCATGCAATTATATTATGGTGTCCCTACTTTTTACAGGTGGAGTGCAACAAGTTTACATTTAGTTATTGGCAGACATTTTTAACCAGAGCGACTTCCAAGTGAGGACACACACACACACGCACGCACACAGAGTTCAGCGCGTTGTCCAAGGACACTTCCACATGTGAACTGCTGTGGAGAAGATTTTCTCAAACTGCTTGCCTGTGGTTAATGTATGATCCACCTGCTGAGCTACAGCGGCCTCTTTCTAATTTCCTCTGGGATGTCTAATTTTTCTAAAAACAAATATGGCATCATATAATGAGCCGAACATTAGCTGAAGTGTTGGATAAGTTGAAATATGTGCTTTGAAAAAAAGACTCGCCTACAAGTCATTAGGATTTCTAAATATAACATCCACCAAAACATGCACAGGCTGATCACACGACAACAATAGCGTGGCTAAAATGTAAAAAAAAAAAAATAGAATAACATAAATATCAGTATAAAATATTTCCAGCTGGGCCCAAACTGATAATTATCCCTATGTTTCCCATAACTGTCACAAATCCTACTTTTAACTGATCCAAACTTAACAACCAGAGTAATTAAGTCCTTTTTCATTCTACATTGTAAATACAGTCTAATTTCTAATTTACTTGGCAATCCTTCCCTGTAGATGTTGAATGTAGCTATGAGGAAGGATTATCATGACACGTCTTTGATATTTTCATTACTGCCGCTGTCTTCTGGGAGTTTTTCAGCCTTCATTTTTTCGCCGGCTCTGTGACTGGGTTACGCTGTGTGTCTGTCTTGTTTCTGCGATGTGGTTAGCACTCACTGCTTGTGCCATCTCAAACTCAAACTTGGTACTTGCATAATTTTCATGTTTTATAAACATAATCAATTATTTATCATATCATTTTTTATTTATTATCCCAGTTGCTGTGTGTTTGTGTCCCATGTGCAACTTTTACTGTCCCTGTTACAGTGGGCCAACCCTTAACTTTAACCCTTAGGTCCACTATGTCAGTCAAACACCGGTGTCATTGAAAAATGTGATGGTAACGTATGATCACCTGCACAGCACATCCAAGTAAAAGCAGCAGCAGTCGCCTGAGCTCCTCCACGGCTGCCTCTGAGGACACAAAAAGATAACTGTCACCATCATCATTATCATCATCATCTCCACCCCCCACCTCCATCCTCCCTATCATTATCACCTTAATGTGTTCCACAGATTGCAGAGATACGGACTCGTATATAAAGTATAATTACTTTCTTGCTGCTGAGAGACGTGGCGCTGATAGGATCATGTTGTTATCTCGTACCTGTTAGGGGGTCCTGCCCCAGAATGGCAACATTAGGGAGAGGCATCAGTATCAACTGCTGCAGGTCTTCCTGAAAAAAATAAATAACCATGAAGAGTTAAGTGAAAAAATATTGTTTTTAAAAACCAACAACAGCAAAAACTTTCCGCAGGTCTGGAGCAGTGTGTGGTGTAAACAAAGAGCTGGTATCTGATAACTTTTCTTTTGTTTTCCTAGGTCAAGGAGGTTTACGCAAGATTAGGTTAAATATATTTCAGAGAAGCTGATTTCTTTTAAAGTAAGAAGATCATATAAATGGATAAGCCGCAGTTCCATAACAAAAACCTGGAAATGTTTTTTTTCTGTTGCCCCTGTGATTATGAGGAATAGGTAATGTGGGTAGAAGGCTTTTCGTGAATCAGCATGAGAAGTTTTACACGGTCATGAACTTCAGCAAAATTAAAGTCAGAAGTTTTACAGGTCACATATATATATATAAACAGTTATTACGGCTGTATGTGTAAGTGTAAATGATGTAATGCCTGTGTTTAATATAACCCGGTACCTTTAATGAGAAACCATGAGATAAGATGGAAGACTGTGTCAGAGATAATGTTTTTTTGTTATTTCTAATATTATAAATACGTGTTCACACAAAATGATCCACAGAATTTCTGATTGCACTTATTTGTGGTTGTTACAATATCATTTTAACTTCATTTGCTTTCCAATTATTAGACTGTGCTAAAACAAAGCTATTTGATAATTGTGTGATATGAGTATCTCTGCTCATAAACTACTAATTCACTACTTTTGTTAATTGTTCTTACGTTTAAAACACCAGAACAACTTGCCTGTTAATTAAAAATGTTTCTGTCACAAAGCCACACGCTGACACTGGCTAGCTGCTGTCCCAACTGCTCTGAAAGCCTGTTTGCATCCTCTCTTGATCCCTCACCAGAGCACAGACGCTAGTCACAATTACAGCTCTCTCTGCTGTTTACTGTAATTTATTAACTGTACAGTGAGAGAGGCGATTACCAGCGGGCAGGGACTCCATCCACCAACTCCACTGTGTGCGTGAGTGTGTGAGTTTGACATTAAGGCATGTACTGCCAACCTGAAGTTTCTCCTCCTTCAGGGCATGGAGAATCTAACCCACTGCAGCTCTGAGCTGGTCATCATGCAGCTCATGGTTCATGATGCCAAACAAATTTCTGCAGGAGCTCAGCCAGACTGGAAATAACATGTCCTCTCCAGCATTATACAGCCAGGATCAACTCTGGGCTGTTTCTGCTCAAATCTCTCCTGCACTATATTTTATACATCAATATACAATAATACACCCTGCTCAGGAAAGAGATTAACTGTGCTAGTAATGATGCCATTCCCAATAATTTAATTTCTAGTTTCTCTTAATGTTAATTTGTAGAGGATGCACAGCTTTTTTTTTAATAATAGTGAATAAGCCATTGTCCTTTAGTCAGTCTGTCCCTGAAAACAATCTATGGTTGTCTACAGTACTCACAAATATTTCATCAAGCCACTGGCAGCAGTGGTGAATAGAATTAAAAGCCATCTGCAACATTATATTTTCCAAATTCCTTCTTTTTATCAATAATTCCACTTCATGTTGTCTGGATTCGAGCTGGGTTTCACTTTACACAGACAGTTTTAATGTCTGATGCTTCTGTCAGACACCTCGTTTTTTTCTTTCATTTTTCTGCTTTTATGCACATGTGCGAAGCAGATTTCATCTGTATGTTTTTGTTAATTTAAACATATTTTATCAGCCTTAAAATGTCAGAGTTTATTGAAGGGAGAGATGCAATTGGTGTACAAGAACAATTTGCATTTAAAATCCTATTAACAGAAGGCTGAAAATTTAGAGGCAGTAAAGACAGTTATATAAAATGGAAAATAATAGAGCAAACAATAGCATACAGAACATAATGGATCAGTATAGAAAACAATAGAGCAAACATAACAACAAAACAATGAATTTGAATGTAATTGAACAAAAAAATAAACACAGTAGGATAGAACAGGACAAACAGAACAGACTAAAATAGATGCAATACAACAATAAAATGAACAAAACAGAATAGAATAAAAACAGAATAGAATAAAAACAGAATTAACAGCATATAAAATAATAGAACAAAGCACAGAATCAAATAGAACAACCGAATAAAACAGAATTAAGATGATCATAGGTGTCCAGTCTATCACAGGGCTGACAACAGGCATGCAACCATTCAACGCCACACTGCCAGAGTCAGCTGTGTACCTTCATTTAAAGGACAAACGCCAGTCATTTAAGGACAATATTGTCCATATGCTGCAGAGAGAATACGGGTTGTAGGAGAGAGGAGTTAGTGGAGCTTTGCATGTGCAAATAAACAACCCTCACTCAACAGAGGTGGAGGCCTCAGACACAACTTATCTTCAACCTAACATGCTGCTCTTTCAAAGAAAATCAGGCCCAGTTCACACCTCCGCCAGATTGGCCACACGTAACAACTCTGCTAGGAGGGGTTTCCATTAGTTTGAATGTTACAACTACCCACCTCACCCCCGTCCTTTTTTCATTTAACAGGGCAGTGGTGAAGTGAAACCAACCTGGAGCATAAATTTGTGGTCTCTACCAACTTCCTACTTGGACGCGTAATGAAATGCATCAAGCTAAGAAAGAAGTTAACATGTTATGACTCAGCTTCGCCTGGATGACTGAATAATCTTCAAAGACCTAAAGTATATAATTACTAATATTCATATAGGAATGAGTAGTAATAATACTTTTTACTTTATAAAAGTGTTAGAGATGGGTGGATCATTGATGCCAGCTTCAACACGTAACATGAATACTTGTCATGTCACTGACTTGTCGCATGACTGTGGCAACAACCCCAGTGATATGTACAAAACGTTTTTCAATGTACCATTCATCACAGTCATCACAGCAGAGAAGTTTAAACCTCACCCCACTGAACGGTTGCTGTGGTCACACACAAACATAAACACACGTGGCGAACCAGCATCTAATACAGAGAGTATGAAGTAAAACTGTGACCAGTGTGGAATTAAGTGACAAAGGCTCCTATTCTAAGATCACCTGGTGAAATCTCAAGCACCACCAGAGCCACAATGATATTTTACGGGACATCTGTTTATTTTACTGGAAATCAGGAAGTGAAATCTTGTCGACTCGTGTTCTTACGTTGTGTGACAAACCAAACAGTGCATGTTCAGTCCACCTGACTGACACTCGGAGAGGCTGTGTTTGCTAAGAATGAGGTCTTTGAATCATCCTCTCGGGCAAGAACTGTGTCATTTCCTCAAATGCCACAGGGACGCACACACTATGAAATAAATTATACAGAAGGCTATTTGATAGATTTTCATTCCCTTTGCCTCCTCCACCCTCGAACCACAACTCAAGCTTACTCCTCCACTTTGCCTGATAATAAGCAGGGACACGTGTACTGAGGATGGAAAATTTCTGTTTCATCTCCTCTTTCAAACAAATGCTCTGTCATCCCCTGCATACACTTCAAACTTCCTACAACATCCTCGAGGCAAATATTTGTGTGCTGAGACTGATAGTTGAGCTTCATCTTGTCCTCTGCTTCCACTACCTTACAGCTAGACAACTGTTTCTCCAGCCCCACTCCCCCGCCCCCTCTCCCTTGCCATTTGGTATGGCCCTGAGTTATGTTTTAGAAGTAGATTTGAGCAGCACTTTCTCTCTTTATAATGAGTCAATTCAGTCCATCCACAAGAAATGCTGTAGAAAGGGAACAAAGCTTTTTAGGACTTTTTTTTCGGATGCAGCTTAAACCGCAGTAACAACAAATGTCTGTGTAGTGTGGTTCACAGGTTGGCGTCTGTATTACTTCTCTGCGTAACAACTTGCCATACTGCTGAGATGTTATTGCCAGAGGTTGTCAAGGCATCAAAATATCCAATTAGGCTTTGTGGGGGTTACACTGAGATACTATTACCATAAAAACAACTCAAATGAAACCTTATTCAAGTCAGCATATACCCCCTGTCATACGGACAGACACACTGGAAAGTAGACCAAACAATTACATATAAGCTGAAGCTAGAAGGCGTTGGGACTGGAAACATGTGGAAACTTGACTGTGGAGACTATTAGCACATTTAAAGCTGACTAACATGTCCTGTTTTCTAAGTATGATATGTGACCTACGTTTTGGTCACTAGTGAAAAAACACTGGTGATTGTGTTAACAAATGAGTCAACATCCAGTAGACGCAAACCATTGTGAGCATTTTGTGCTTTTTCGGCCTGTTGTAGCTAAATATAGTGAACCAGAAATGAACTGACACCAAAAGGTTGGGCCATACTTCTTTGTGCGTCTGTCGTCACAGTCCCAAAGCACTTGTAAATGTAAACCTACTGAAGTGCAGCTTTAAGGTCAATGAGATGCAGAGTTTGTGCTTGTGTTTACTTAATATGCATTTACTTTGTAAATGACTTTGCACACAGGTCACTCATCAAGGCGAGATGTGGTTTTAAATGTAGAATGCGGGCTGCTTTAAGAACACAATAAATGTACCCAGTCAGTATTTTTCTAAAAAGAAGAAACTGTTGTGAACCCATATTTAATCTTAGTGCAGGGCACTAAACAGTCAGTGAGTTTCATCCATTCGACAATGGAGATATCTAGGTCCTGGTGACCTTCACTCCTGATTTCCCTTCTGGTGATCTAACTCCCCATTCTCCCCCCAGTGTCCCTCCCTTACCTGATAGAAGGCTCTCAGGTGTCGGTTTAAAATAGAAAAGTTCTGGACTCTCAGCATGTGGTCATCTCTCTCACTGTTGTACAGCTGCTCCACCTTGGGGTTTGGGTCTCTGGGACAAACACAGAATAGACAGCGGTGTATTTACTGCAGTTTGATCGAACAGCCCAGCACCACGTCTCTCCAGATAATAAATTCTTATGTAACTGTGCATTTAAACTGAGAGTGAATAAAAATTTAATGAGCCTGAGAAGCAGGCAGTGAGAATCCACATGCAATCATTTGCTGAAATTACGTGGCTTAGGTCAAGCCAAATTAATCAGCTGTTCGACAAATACTGACTAAGATCTTGTCTTGCCAGATGAAAGAGAAAAGGTTTTATTCTGCTAAAAATTGCACATGGAGATAAGGAATTGAGCAGAGACGCCTAACTGGGTGGCACATATTCAGAACCCTGTTTCATGATTCACCGGAAATTTGTGGCAAATATGAATGGGTCGTACGTTCATGCCATCGTTTCACACAGGCGGCAGAACAAAGTGAGGTTACAAAAGGGCATGTGATAAATGTTACATAAAATTTTATGCATGAATAGAAACACACTAAAAGACTACAGCAATGATAGCAGCTCTGCGAGACAGCACTTAGGTGCAGCAGTGCTTTTGCTGGAGCACAGGATACATGGTAACAGTGATAATGTTATTAGCATACTAAAACTGGCTAACGAGTAACACATTCAAGGAGATGCCATATATTTTCACATGGCCATGAAACAGGTCCCACTGATGTGGCTCTAAGGGCAGCGAAACAGTAAATGTGAGTGAATCTCAAAAGTAACTAAACATGTAGGGACATATCTTTGTCATCTTTTGCGCTTTGCCAGAACATCATGCATATTTATTATTGATCTTTATTTATTTCAAGGCTTTTAATAGTTTCCACACAAAATAATTTCTTGTGGATTAATTTAAAATTTTGTTTATGGGTCCATTTCCACATTTAAATGTATTAATAAAAGCATTGGCCAATTTTTGCAACTAACAGCAAGGTTACGCTGGTTAATTTTTTCAGTTTTCTCATTTAAATATTTACATAATGGCACAAAAAGAGCACACTTATTTGTGTTTCCAACCTTAACAGAAATGCTGTTTTTATGTAAATGGTGGAAAATGTCCCCGTGTTCATCAAGAAAGTTCTTATTTTGACTGCAATGAAATGTAAATTAAAAAAAAAATAATAATAATCTTACATAACTCTCATGATTTCATTAAGAAAAACCCCATTTGTCAGCCTCAGGTAGCGATCCCGGGTGCTCTGGGAAATTGTATTCACTTCCATGTACTGGCTGTAGAGTGGGATGCCATCATCCCTGTCCACCATCTTCTCAAACAGCTGAACCTGTGAGAAACAGGCAGGGATTATGTTGTATGTGTGGAGAGCATCCACCGGGAGGTGGACAATGACAAGGTAGACAGGAGCAGAAAATAGGCACAGGGAAAGAGAGAGACAAGCAGGGAGGTGGAGAGGTGTGAACATTTTCACACAGGAAGCCACTTGAGTCGGTGCACCTGTCTGGACAGGTGGGACCTGTGCTCTCACACTGGGAAGCACTTCACAGTGACAGGCAGCCAAGCAGGACCTGAGCCAAGGTCTCTCTCTCTCTACTAGGAAGCGCTGTGCCAATGCAAACTGCAATATAATGAGGTTTATTCCCACCTGCACCCTCTCAAACTGTAGCGTGTGTAAACAAAGAAACGAGCCCGTGATGGTTCAGCTGATAACGTGAGGAAGAGCAGAACCAGACCCCGTGCAACCGGGCGGCAGTCCTGTGGATGTCTTTCAACACATGACAGGGTGACAGCTCTCATGTGAGTGAATAACCGCCCTGCCGAAGTCCCCTCGAGCAAATAGTAAACCAGCCTCCTGCTGAGCCTAAAGTCAGACCTCCACTTTGAGAGAGGCCAACAATAAAACAAATACCCCAACTCAACAGTGTCACGTCATATCATAAATTCTGTTGATTGAGCAGAAGGGAAACATCCCCCTGGGCTGGTTGGTTTCCCATGTGAAAAGCCCAGCTGAAAATCCAGACCGTTACAAACACAGCAGATGTACTGAGACTATATATTTTGTTTTAATACACAATTTGTATTATTTTCAAATCAGGAAGTGTCCTGTCTAAGAGCAAAAGCTGGTCAGTAAGCGCCAAAGGAAGCTGCCAAAAGGAGAAGTAGCGTTGTTTTTCTATACACAATAGCAAAAATTACAGTATTACGGCTACTTTGCTGTTTATTCCACCTCTACGTTCACATTTATTTGGGAGAATACAACTGAGAAACTGTTCTAAAAGATACAATGTCCCAAATACTGGACTACGTGACTATAAATAATGCAGGTTATGCTGCAGAACTAGATCTCTACACAGCTCCTATAGATTTTCACTTTTATTTTCTCTCTGTCTCCAGATATGACCTTTCCTCTAACTGTAAGTGATAAATGATAAATGACGTACCCATCGCACCAACGCACTTTCCATGAATTCCTCTATTATCTCCATAATGTTGGAGTCCATTGTTGAGCTGGGAGAGCTGTGAAACACTACAGATGACAGCTAATTAAAAGTATTATCAACGGTATTTATGTAATGAATCAAACAGAGAGAACCCATCTCGCGTCGTGTCGAGTAGTTTGACATTTCTGCGGCCCTTCCCCTTCCCCTTCCCCTCCACCCCACCGTCTCTTCCTCTCTGTGACTGGGTTTCAGTTAGTTTCATTGCAAAACCACACCGGAATTTTCAAAAGGCACATGTTGCGTTTCTTTCACCCACCCTCCGAGCTTCACGCCTTCAAATGATGAGAAAACGCGTGAGGTGACGTTCAGACACCTCGCGTGAAACTTTATGTTTCATACGACATGCATGTTCAATAATGACGTAGTTAGTTCCATCTCCGTGGCGGAGTGATATGAAACCTGGTGTGAAATACATACTTTCCGCGCATACATTTAGTAATCATGTCGCTGTCGTGCTCTGACTAAGTTCTGTAATAGTTCCAGGGAGGTCACCGGAAAAAAACAATTCACGCACTGTGCAGCAGTGACCTCTGGTGGCAGGTCATTTTTAAATCACGCTCGTTGCTCATTGTTTCCGTAACAACAGCTGTAACCATGCAGCCCGACTTTGTGTTTAGGCGATGCACTTTGTTTAGACTATATTTAGAAAAGATCTTCCTGTCAGCAGCAGAATATTTGGAGTGACTCATACACAGGTTTATGATTGTTACTCCAAAAATGCACAAAGCTATTCTCCAGATTACGGTTTATGTAGTATTTGTGTGATAGTATGAACCTCTCTTAACTCAAGTGATTCTCTGTAGGCTTCCTCGTAGTAAGAAGGAATTACCTCAGTGAAAAGAAGTGAGAAATGTCTTGTCAGTTCTGCTTTATTCTATTTATTTTGTAATTATCCAAGAAAAACTAATTGCAGTATTTTCTACCGTGTCCCTGTAGCCTAGCGTTGATTATTGTGTTATGGTAGTTCTGAGGACCAAACCTTAGACCTATTCCTGTGCTTCATAGAAAAGTAAAATCTGTTTGCATGATGAAAATGAAACATTCCTCGGTCTTATTCTGTGACAGAGTTTTATTTAGGAAGAAAGAGCACACATTAGATATACCCATAGCTAGGACAGATCACCATGATGTCTTCTTGGCAAATACAAAGCGTTTTAATACTGTTTTGCTTTTTCATCATGTCGCATTTGTGTGCTGCCTGTCTGTGTGACAGAGTGTGTTCCTGCGTGCTGTCAGTGGGTGCATGATACTGCTTGTGTAGCAGTTCTGGGATTAACTACACCAGGATTATCAGATTGTTCTAGAGCTGCCAGAATAGACAAGATGACAGCTTCATAGGGCACTACAGTCACACACGCGCACTTAATCCATCTCTTCTTGCCGAACTCAGATAACCCACAGTTAGTTTATACACTCCTCTATTATATTGCGTGTACAAAAGTAAAACCGAGACTACAAAGCAGTTAAAAACTTAAAAACTATAAAATTCATGTGCGTTGCCATTTGAGAAGGTTCCTATGCATTTTTTTGCAGTTGAGTACAAAGTCTACAGCTGTGAAATGAATAATACAATGCATGTGGAATGAACCATAGCATCATGTGATTGTGACTCCGAATGACAAAACATGTTGAATACGTTGGCTACTCTCATTTCAACAGAATGTACTCTCTTCTACATAGAACCAAAAATACTACACATCTGCTGGACAGATTTTCTGATGATTACACATTCGTGAAGTCCTGCACAGAAGAGGTGTTTGCTTTGGGTCTGTCTGTGCAGAGCCTGAGAAGATTCCCTACGTTGACTGCCATGTTTTGGCTGTGTGCGAGGGAGCTGCGGCTGCTGCATTGATGGAGCGTAAATCAAGACTAACGTGCCAAAACCCAACAGGCGTTCTACCTGCCACCAACCATCTCACACAACCAAGAAGCCTCTGAACCCCACCCACCCCTCCACCACCCCCCTCGGCTCATATTTAAATAGCTTTTGTCTCTAGCTGACAGGACTAGGGGACGCAGCCTTCTCCCTGGTGTTATCAGCAGCCTTCTCTGCACCATCAGCATCAGGAGAATGTTCTGCGGCAGCGGGGTCCACCTGTGCGAATTTGAGCATGTCGAGGATGGTGGCTTTGAAGTCCTCAAAGGTTTCTTTCAAGCCTTTGACCAGGAGATAACCCTCGCTGTCACCTTCTGGGTTCTCCAGAGCCATGGCTCCTTCCACAGCCGTCTGCAGATAGCGCATGCTCAGGAGAACTGACATCTGGACAGGAAGATGAAAGGAAGCTGCATAAACTGCATCTAAGTCCATGTTTATCACCTCCTTATATAGTCAAATGGCTTCACAAAACCTGATGTCTGAAAACATTTTTCAGAATAAACACGCTAAAATGTTGGAAATACAATACTTAAATTATGGGAGGTAGGTTATAATCCAGTATAGCCTTCCTTGAAGACCACTTTTTTCAACATGGATCAAGCTTTAAAAAAAGGTTAAATGCAAAACGTTGAGCTAAAGGTTAGGTTTTTCTCAGTCAAAGCGATGGTCCACATAAAATATTAATAATGCTGTGGAATATCTAAAGGTCCCTCTATGTGCGTCCATCTCAACTTTCAATGACCAAAATTCCCTTCTCCAAACTTTGAGATCCAAACAATGTAGAGTAAACTCAAGAAACAGCTCAAATAAAACAAGACGGGCAGAAAACTAAAAACGTGTACCACAGTCTGTGCTGCATCTTGTGCTTCCTCTTTTCTTTTTTTGTTTTGACTTGTGGTTGAAAATCAGATAGTATCTAGAGCTCAGCTCGATGCCTCGGTAAGAGTTCACATGACAGCCATGTGTTCTTGCCGTAGTGGACTAGAATAACCACCACGCCTTGCTGCTGCCTTTAAATGTAGATTGACTAACTGTAGGCAGAGTGTAGTGATGATTTGTTGAGCATGAGCTTCTTGCTCCAGCCTGAGGTCTTTTTTGTTACTCAAAGTAAACAAGTCTTCGA
Organism: Microctenopoma steveboyesi; assembly: GCA_032359275.1. Taxonomy (NCBI): domain Eukaryota; kingdom Metazoa; phylum Chordata; class Actinopteri; order Anabantiformes; family Anabantidae; genus Microctenopoma; species Microctenopoma steveboyesi. Next base: position 11,887,973 of record JAUMHF010000002.1, on the reverse strand, counting down.
TACTGTTATTTGTCAAAGGCGTGAAAGTGCATTTCGATTACAAGACAGAAATCAATGTGTGTCGGTGAGGATTTCTCTTTGTCTGTTGTCATAGCAGTCAGTAGACAACCGTTATTTAAGATTCTGTTTTGTGCATCCGTGTACGTGCGTTTGGAAAGAAACATCTCTCCACACTGTGGCAGGTGCCTGGAGGAGCAAACATCACAGAATTCACCGCAGTGACAGCTCTGTGTCTTGAACAAAAAGGTGCACACATTCTGTTATACAGAAGACCTGGGGTGTTGTTTAAATAACGCACCTGTATTAAGATGACGGACAGCACACCAGGACCAGTCGAATTCATCAAACCCATGTAGTAGTCAATCAGAGCCTGTCTGCAGCCGCTGCTGTACAGGTTGAGTTCCTCTGCTAGCTGTTCATAGTTATAGTTATAGTGAGCCCTGCTATCTGTGAGCTGGTGCTGCATGCAGGGCCGAGGGGAGGCCGGGTTACAGCAGCTGAAGGGAACGGAATCCAGCAGGTAACGGCCATCTACATTACTCCGAATACGACTGGAAATAGAGGACGGGGCAGAGAACAGGCGGTAAAAGCATTAAAAAGAAGAGTGAGAGAAAAGTCAAAGAAAGGAAAGAGGGTAAAGAAAGTAGGAGACACAAGTTCATGTTTTGAGAGGCAACACACACAAAAAATTCACACACTAAAATATCTGATTTTAGCTCAGTACACGTCCCACCCATGAATAATGCGAAGTGCCTCTATACAAGTGTCATGATGTCATAACCTTTCAGTTTACTCACACTTATTTCATCTTCAACCAACCTCTCTCTGCTTCCTTCCTGACCAACCTTTACATCAATTTCTATTCTTCTCCTCAAAGATAAAGGCCAGAGCTATTTCTAATACACTCCTCTCTACCCTAACATCATTCTTTTTCTCCTGGCGTCTCTCCATCCAGTAATGTATTGTTTGACCTTTGTGGATGTGAAGTCCACTTATCTGTCACCCACCCTCTATTTCACTTTTTTCCTATTGTTTATTCACCTCCTCATTAGTCCGGTTTCTGCTTCACAGTTCATTATCTCAAGCTCCACGACATGCTTTAATTGCTGTAACATGATTCACTCACTCCTTGACATCCTTGGAGGTGAAGTCCAGGTATCTGTTGCTGACCCACTGAACCTCAAACCAGTCCTTGAAATTGTTGTTTCCGCAACATCGAAACTCCATCTGCAGACGATCGATGGTTTCTTTCTGGAAACAGCGGCCCGGCACGTCTGTGTCCTTGTAGAAACGAATACCATTCCTCAGGCCCACCTGGCAGTGCAGAGAGAATAGAGGGAACGGAGATTTACTGTACTGTGTATCACAAAATACAGCTTTTTTCTTTGGCATTGTAAATGAATGAATTGGCACTTAAATATTTAAATAATTGGCAGATACTTTTTTGATGTAATACGTGTAAGAGTCCTAATATTTTACTGTATTGCTGGTTTGTTTAAAACACGTGAATACGAACTTTTCTATTTACAGCAAGTTCATCGTGATATAGGATGTCTCTTTATCACCTCACCATACTGTCATCTACTCTACCCCCTGACCTGTCACCCTATTCATTGTCACCCCGACCTGTGACCCCACCTTCAGGGACTCCTCCAGACGTCCCTGAAGAGCATAACTGAGCACGACAACGGCGATGAGCAGGCAACAGAGCAGTGCAGCTACAACAAACCACGCCAGCAGGAAAACCTTCCAACGGGGGAAGCGGCTTGTGTCCAAGGAGTCCTGACATACACGACTGGCAAACCAGTTGGTGCCGATGGAGGCCAGACCCACTAACATCAGGATGTTGGGAACCACATGGATCTCTGTGTTGTCCATCACCTCAAGAAACAAAATGACAGTCAAAGACAACAGAAGCCAGCTGCAGGTCACTTTGTCATATCCTCTGCGCACTTTAGCAGGCAGTAATACTGAGATCAAAGTGTTGTCTATTAACATTGGCAGCAAAGAGATTCAATTAGCTGCTCATATCTTGAATGCAACAGCTACGATGGCGATATGCTGACAAGTTCAACTCATTGCCCTGGTTACCTTTGCTTTATTGTTGTTCTGAAACTACCATTAAAAACTAGACTTCTACTTTATGATATCATCGCCCTGTAACACCTGTGCATTTATGTGTGGTTTAATAACTCGACTACACTACAAATCATATCTGTTGCTAAATTACATCATTGGCACTGGTGGCCCGTTTCTTTTAGGATAAATTTTAAAATTCTTTTATTTGCTTTTAAAGCTTTTAATGGCCTTGCCCCACCCTATCTGTCTGAACTGCTACAGCCTTATACACCCACGCGCTCTCAGGTCAGCCGACTGAGAGTACCCAGGACTGAGTGCAAACTTCGAGGAGATCGTGCTTTTGCTGTAGCAGCTCCAAAACTGTGCAAACGATTTGCCTTTAGAAATTAGACAGGCCCCTTCTTTATCCGCTTTTAAATCTTGTTTGAAAACCCATCTATTTACTCTGGCTTTTGACACCTCATAAGATGTGGAATTTGCTTAATTTTTATATTTTGCCGTTTTTAGTTCACTTATACTTTCGGATATTGCTGTTGTTTTTGGGGGTATATATATATATATATATATACATATAAATACCTAAGACATATACATTAATCACATGTGGGATCATTTACAGAACAATTATGTAGCTTCTTTACACCATTTTGTTGATCCCAGTGTTTTCTGTATTTTAGTCATCTAAGCCATTTCTACACTAGCTTAGCTACAATACATTACAAAATCTAATTCTCTTACTGGAGATCAATAACTATCCAAAAGCATCCATGACCTGCAGCTTTCCTGTGCAGCCCATTGAATATCAACCACTATGATCTTTCCAAATCAATCGGTGATCTATTAAGACAAATGACTCGTAGAGGTCGTGACCTTCACCTGCTGACCACTTTACCTACAGTCAATACACACAGAACCCTAATGAACTAAGAAAGATAAAGTGCTACATTTTCTAAGAAGCTTTTAGCAAACTGCACCTACATTACTCTACATTTATGAACGTGTCTGTCACCGTGAGTGTGTTCGATAGCTACGTGGTAGCTCCCCAAAGGTCATCATTTCAATTCTCAGTCCCCCCAAAGCTACACGTCAAGGTGTCTTAGGACAAGACACTGGAACCCTGTGGTTGCACTGATACAGGTATAGCAGCTGTTCAAACAACAATTTCCCAAGAGGATCAATAAAGTATTTGGTATTATTATTTGTGTGGTGCATTTGTATTTGCTGACTCTAAACAAAGATAGATGAACAGCATGACAAGCAAACAAAATCAGATGTCTGTGCATGTAAATAAAAGTTTGCTTATTTACTTTAACTGAACTTGACTGAACTCATAATAGACTTCACTCCAATCTGGCCCTCTAGTGTTCAAATCTGTGTTTATTTTTCTCTACCTCAGCCCTACGAAGCAACTCTGTCTTAAGATAAACTCCGAGACAAAAGATGAAGGCCCCACACATCACTGCTAGCCAGGACAGCAACCACAGGCCCTGGGCCAGACGCACCCGCCTCTGCTGGGTGAACTTCACCTTCAACAGCACCATGGCTCGTTATCGTGCACTGTTGGATACAAAGACAGGAGAGATGGAGGGTGCAGGACAAAGGAGGTCAGTGAATCCTGGTCAAAAATGTAATCAATTCAGAGAAGGCCAGCTGAATTTAACGAACGAAACCTGGCAAAAGTCAGAGGGTGTCTTAAAATACAGTGGTCAATGCTCGTCTTGCCCTTGTTGTTTTGTGGGTTATTAGCAGGTTGAGCTCATCTAAGTTGTTCCACGTAGAGGGGATAAGTAAGAAGATCCTTTAGATGATAGAGACAGTCGGCCTCAGAGGATAATCGAAACGCTTTTGCTTGGATGTTGAAAATGTCTCCACAAGGTTCTTCAAGGTTCAAGCTAACACAACATAGCCACAGAAAGGTTTGTGACCTGCCGAATAAAAAATGAAAAAAAAAACGATATTCCTTTTTGCAGTGATGACAGGTTTTACCCTGACAGTGACTGGTCACACTATCATAGGCCCCAGTGGAAGTTGAATGCGGCGATTTCTTCCTCTTGATGTGATGTTGTATTTTGATGGTGCCCCTCTGGGTCTGTGCATGTGCGGCACCCCCCTAAACCCCTGTACCCATTGTTGGAGGACACAGAGACTGGCCAAAGTCGAGAGTTTGGAAACGTAATCTCCCCAACAGAGTCTCTGGGATCCTATTAAAGTCCAGGGGCCAATGGGAAAGCAGGGCAGTGTCTGATCAGCAAACTTGTACTGCTAGACACATAGTGTGGGAGGGATGGACCATTACAACAGGTGGACTTACCTGAAACCCATCAGCACAGGCCAGGCCACTGTGAATGCCCCAAAGGAAATATCATAAACACAGTTAGCTGAGGGTAAATCATCACGAGGGAATGTGGGGAAATAAATCAACAAATTAAATTTCTGTCAGCAGTATTTACTGTTTTACACAGTTTTTACACAGTTTTATATAAGACCAAGACACAGAGTCAGAGAAAAGCTGAGATGGATAAACAGAAGGAATTGAAAATGTTCAGATATATAAAATGTATTCTTTTTTTTGGAACAATATTTGTTGAACAGCAACATCAAACGCTTTATCTAGGTCTCTTTATTTTATCTCTGACTCTCTACCTTTAAATTCTCTACATCAACCTAGATTTCCAGTGATTAGGAGAAATGTATATAGTGAATTGAAGTAACATTGTCCCACAAAAGGTTCATCGTGTGAAGGACTATAAAACAGGCCAGTTGTGAGAAGCGAAAGTAAGATAAGGGGAGTTATTCTTGTAGGAGATTATCATCACAGTGCAACAGGGAGGAGGGAAGGTGGGGTTGGATCAATCCGATTAAACTGTTATTAGACGTATTTATGACAGCCTTGGTCAGATATATAGTAAGGTTGAAGGCTCTGTAAGTAACACTTCATATCCCTGAATCCCCCAGTGATGTTCTTTTACCACTAAACCACTAAACACATTTCTGCACCTTCTTAGTAATGTCAATAGTGAGATTGATGCAGAGAGTTGCTGATACCGACACACAGCAAGTGTTTTAGTCCCCTAGCGACAGAGATGGAAATATTGGTCAGTCAATCTGTGCAATATTACAGGAACATTTCTTAACATTTACAGGTCAGAATGAAATCAAATTTTGTGTGAAAGCCCCCGAGTGAATCAGATTCTGAAACCAGATAATAAATGATTTTACAGCACTGAAGACTAATATCACATATTTAGCCTGACTAATATCTTTCTGTTTTAAACCTTGGTATATTTGAAGTTGATGAGAAGTAAGCAAACACAGAGTCATGAATAATCTGCATAAATTTAACGTGGTGACTTTTTTTTATTGTTGGAACAGCTGTAATGACACAGTTGCATTTGAATTGTAGAATAGCAGCATTCATTGCTGTACAGTGAGTATAGTGTGCACTCGTGAGAAAAAAAGACTAAACAGATCAAAATTATATTTATACGTAGCTGCTGCATTCCAGTACATTATCACGTTACGTCTAATAACAACTTTGTGGCCTAACTGCACATCTCTTATTTTCTACTACAAAACATCAAATCATTTTAGAAAGGAAGAGACAAAGAACCTCTAATACACAGAGTAAGGTGATATTTACATAAGTCACCGCACACACAGAAAATAGTTATTTGACATTTTCTTTTAAATATCCAAAAAGAGAAGAATTTCACATAACAAATTAGTAAATCATGAATCATGAGTTTGCGAGCAGCTTTTTGAGTCTGCTCCTAATCGGTTTCCTAGATTTATTCTTAAGAAACACAAAAATGAATGACAATAAAGAACCTTCACAGAAATTTAGCTAAACAATAAAGATAATTAGAAATAGTACATTAGTTATCATAAAGGTGTAAATATGCTTTTTAAAATCATATTTTTACTTATGCTGACACTAATGGCTCATGTTACTGCTTGTTAAAAGATGACCATTGTGAATTCTCTGAGGTGCACAAAAAGAAATGCACTGCTTCATAAGATTAGTGATTCATCCAGCTTTAAACCACATTTATAAGCTTGTTGGCATCGTCCCTGATGTACCTATATCAAATTCAATTTTTCAAAGCTACTCAGATAAGAGGCTGCAGTTGGTGAATTACACCCACTGCTAACATCAAAGTTATTATTCTTGGAACAGAATGAACAGAAATCCTCAATGTCTCCTACTTTTAAAAACCTTGAGATTCTGAGCTGTAGCTGGTGAGTTCACTATTAAAATAAAGAGCTATATTTTAAAAAGTGTTAATTTTTTTTAAATAGATCTGAGCGATTTGTTTTATCAGAAAAATTGACTCTGTAACATTTTATATCCGTATGGTTAAAGTTAATGTGGGATCACAAAGTAACTGGGAACAGATTGAACTATTCTAATGCTACTGGTAACAAATAAATGATGCATGAAATGTATTAAAAATACTTTAAGTTGTTTTTCTCATATTAGCTCTGTTGGAGATCTGATGAAACAAGTATTTTTATATGTAATGTTTTCATTTGAAATAACATACAAGATTAAATAAATAAATATTTCAGTGCAATAAAGTGAGAATACATATTAATATTGCTCTGTTGTTGGGTGGCATTTTCTTCCTGTCACTTTGCCTGTTTGTTCTGCTCCTCCCACCCATTCCTGCCCGCCCTGCTGCTCCGTTCCTCCACCCCCCTCCGAATGGGCCTCCAGTTGCTGTATAAAATCATTGAGGATCTGCTGGGCTGACATGGAGGTCACATCCTCAACATCTTGTTCTAAACGTGCCTCCTTTACCCCTCCTTTCTCACCCCAGCTGTCACCACGCAAATGGACCTGCTGGAGTTTTGGTTGGGTGTCAGTGTGGTTACTGCCCAGTGGAGGCTGGTGTTGGCTTTGAGAGTGGAGAAGTTGTGCTCTGTCAGTGTACTTGGCAGCCATGTTGTTACAAATAGCAGCGCTGATGTCAGCTACAGAGAAAGGGGGGCTGTGGCTGGACTCGTGCTGCACTGAGAGACACACATCAGTTCCTGTTGTCAGCACCCCCTGTTTGAACGGCATGAAGGCTGTGACCCTCTGCAGACCTGCCTCTGATTTTGTCAACCGATCATGTGTTCCTTCCCCAACTTTAGGAGTCAGAGATTGGCTGTTCGCTTGTAGAGAGGTGGCTAAACAACTGACAGGAGCAGATGTCGACAGGAATTTCTGTATGGCCTCAGCTGAGTCAAAATGCTTTTCCAGTAACTCCTTTATCAAACATGGCACCTGAAGATGAGACGTCAAACACAAACAATAACTCTGAATACAATCAGCAAAAAAGGAAAACCTTCTCCGACCTTGTCGTTAACTCAAGTGGTTTTGAAATATTTATTTGACCTGGAATGATTTCAGGGGTGGGACGCACACATGCAAATACTTGCACACATTGTTGCTGAGGGTTGTCATTTTTCTTTCAAGCAATATCACGCAGCAACATTGTGTTGCGTGATATTGTTACTCAAAATCACAGAGGCTCTAACTCCTTTAAAAAATGTTATTCTGGGAGATCCACAATAAAAGTGCACTTCCAAAATAATAGATTTTTAGGTCTTTGACAATCCAGCAACAACTGTTATGTCGCAGTCCCATACTCTGTCCTAACTTAGATTCTGGTTTGAGTATGTAAGTCTGTGTACACCAGAAAACTAAATAAAGCATATTCAAAGTTGGCAGCATGCATACTAACTATGTGTAACATCTGTTGTTGTTCTGCCGTGTACACACACAATGCAATGCATAAAACAGAATGGAAACGAGGAAGCTAGAAAATAATTGTATGTAATGGTGAAACAGCCCCTAAGAAATGCTGGAAAAAAGTTGATTAAATCCAATTAGATTTTAGGAAAACATTTCCACTGTCTCTGTGGGATTTTATAAAGTTTGACTGACATCCATTGTCATACATATTATGTGCTCTTGTTTGTGTGTATTTTGTCTAATTGATCAGTGTGGGTGGGTGTCCATTAGATGGCAGTGTGCTCACATTAATGTTCTGCAGGGCAGCAATGGTTCTGTGGGCTTCCTCCAACTCAGAGCTCAGCTGTGACACGTGGTTTAATAGGTACTTCCTTTCACTGCTCAGGCTCTCCGACTGCACACACACACACACACACACCGGAACACTGAAATGATTTAAATGTGTCTTTAAAGTAATGGGCTGTGAATTAGTGAGTTTGGAACAAGACAATATTCATTATGTTTTAGCTTGTTTTCTCACCGCTATGTGCAGATGTTCCCCCAGCAGGTTATTGGCCTGCTTGGTACCAGTGTGGGTCTCCATAAGGCTGTAACAACATAAAAAAAACACTTTGTCTAGAGCTATAAACAGTTGTTTGTTAGAGCAACTGCAACCACAAACATTTCCAATGAATATGTAACAACTGACACCAAACTGTAGCTCTGTGTAAAGTGACCATTCACCCCCCTGCAGGCTGTTGCAGAATGTGAGGTATGTGCCTAGTGGGCCTGCAGCAGTTGTTTGGTTATAAATACAGGCCTGACACACCAGGGTACCTTAAAGACACAGAGGGGCTGTGTCTGTTGGCCAGTAAAAATGGTGCACTGAAGCCCAGAAAGCATAAAAATGCACAGGAGGGACACATGTGACCTATGCTGTTCATGAAGTTTATTCCATAGATCAATTCATCAATAGGAAAAGTTAGATAAAGGCATACAATTTTATGGATTAGTACTGATTATCAGGGCCTCTGAAGTCAATATCTATGCACATATATCAGTGATTCCCTCTGGTGTTGAAAGACATGTTAACCTCTATATATTATGTCATGCTAAGAGAAAGCGTTGCTTTGCTGTGTTGTGTACCTAATAAATTATTTATCCCTACAACCCATAGGATATAGGCATTGGTAATGCTTCATACATCTTTATGATCTCAAACCTTTGATATTTCTCCTTGACATGACTGAGCTCATCCCGGGTCCTCTGCAACTCCGACTCAAGACTCTCAATGCAAACCACCATCTGCAGCAAGTTCTGGTGAAGATCTGCATTCTCATCCTGCAGTGCACTGAACACAGACGAAACGCAGCATTTTGCCACAGAAGACAATTTAGTTTTTGGCTCAGATTTTGAGCCATAAAAACAAACTAGAGCCACATTTATGTCATGATATTAAAACATTGCAAAAATATATGAATATCTCACAAAAGGTTAAAACTCTTATTCAAGCACTACTATTATTATGGGAATGGGAATCATGTATATTTTCTTAATAAAGCACTAAATAAATAAATATCACTCTGTGCTCTTTTTACAGATGCCTCAGCCAAATATTAAAAGGTCTGAAAAAAATATATTAATGGATACATCTATTATGTATCACATATAGCAATTTTTATTCTGGAATGAAAAGATTTAATAGTTTAAAAGCTAAATTTATTTTTCCTTTGGTGCTTATGTTGTCTTGTCCCACTTATTTTTGCTGCACTTATGCGTAATACTAACAACACAAGTTATATAAATGAGTTCCATAACTCTTCACCTCTTCCTGTTAAAACAGGAGTGGATCCAGAGAGGAAGCTCATTACTGGGATCAATGACCACTAATCCATCAAAAGAGAGAGACAAAGAACAGAACGAGGCAGAGAGAATGTATGAAAAGCTGGCTGAACAGAAGGTACGCAGACACTTACTGAAGATGGTCGGCATCACACAACGTGTCCTGGAAAAGGAGCAAGAGAAGGAAAAGAGAAGAGTGATTATGTCTGTTCTCCACATGTCTGCATGGGTTTTCTCCTGCTATCTTACAGAGATGCATGTTAGGTTGAATGGTTACTCCAATAATCCTTGTCCATAGGTGTAAATGTGAACAGAAATGCTTTTGTTTTTACATGTCAGCCATGTGATGGCATGGTGACCTGTCCTTTACATTCCACGTTTACATTCTCATGCTAAGACCTGTGTAAAATTTTGTTCATATATTTCTCAAAGAGTTAAATAGGCCACAAGTTCTGCATGACTCATCCAATATAAATGTGAACAGTCCCCTAAGCACCCAGTGAGTTGGACGAAATCCAAAACAATGAAAAACATTTCATTATCCAAAAACAACATTCACTGCAGACATTTCAGCAATGCTCATACAGCTTTCCCAAAAGGCCTTTTAAAAGTAAAACGTCACTGTAAAACTAGTTGCTGATTTGAGTCTCTGGAATGTGCAGCAAATAGAGAAAATGTACGTCAAATTCCAGTATTGATGCAAAAAGTGAACAGGATAGTTCACAGTATTATAGGAGCCAGAGAATAACCCAACATGCATTGTATAAAAGCCTGACTACACCCACAACAGGTCACCACTGCCTACTGAGGACATGACAGATTGAATAAAGTATTGAGTTATTAGTTGTTAGTCCCGAGCCCGGAAATAGAGTCTATTAGAATCAATAAACTGTGAGCAGCTAAGCTGTAGCCAGGACTGTTCCCTTTGTATCTATGTATACTTATGTATATGTATATGTGTGTCATGTCACTGAACCTAACATAACCAGACAGAGTGAGACCACATCCCACTGAGTGGTAATACAGAAATAGCCAAATGTTATGTAATATTGTGTATATTTATCAGTATGTACCATCAGTGTGTAAGTCCGAGCTGATTCTTACATAAGAGCAACATGATACAAGCTCTTATCCAACCATTTTGCTTTAGCATTTTTGATGAGCTGACTGCTAGTGTAAAATATACGTGATCTCACTTTCTCAGCCCACATATACATAGAAAAAGCACAGCAGCTCAGGCCACAGAGAAGTTTTACTTTCATCTGCTGCATTGCAGAAGAATGACTCAGCTTTCCATGCGTAGTTGAGACACTTCCCACACAGCCTGTGACTCAGCTACATTTCCTCTGCAAGAGAGGAGCAACACTCCAATTGCTGTGTTCAACTTGCACATTCTACAATGATATTGTCTCTTCACTGCAGATCTATTTTTAGGAGCTATGTCAATTACTTACTAGTTTTATAATTTTGCTCATTATTCGTTCATTGCACCAGATTTCTTTGTTTTTAGGAATATGACTCATAACTCAAATACAGTATGGTCATATAGTAGTTTAAAGGTTAACATTAAAACAGTGTTTTGTTTGAAATATGTACCTATAATCTTTGCAATTTGGAAAAAGGCTTCCTTATCACTTTATTCACACAAATTGTGGGCTGTTAAGGGTAGTGAATGAAACAGATAAACTAATTTCTTATTTTATTTTGTACGCTGTGCTATTTTTATTGTTTCCTGCACATACCCTTTTTCATAACACAACACACTTTTTTTCAACATGGGAACTTCCCCTCACCTCTTTCGTTCCTGTCTCATAAAAACTCCATCCTTTTAAAAAGAAAACAGTGTAATAGTAATCTCACCCTGCGTAGTTTAGAGGGCCCACCCTGGTGTGAATGACATTGGCCACTCGGCTCTGAAGTGTGACTGGTAACTGTAGATGCTGTGTCTCTGGTTCTGGATGAATCAGATTTTGAGGATGAAGACTCAGATCCGAGGCCTGGTCCAGTACCCTGGGCTGTGGATGGAGGGGAGTTGACAGGCCGTTGCTGCACCTGATGAGGCAGCTGCTGAGGGAAGTGCTGGGTGTGTGTTCCATGGGAGGCAGTGGGCTGCTGTTTGCGGTAGTAGCATTGTTTGGGCAGGCTGAGTTCAGGGCTGGTGCTGGTGCCATCAGTGAGGAGGGAGTCACATCTGCTATATCTCTCCCCTGTGACAGAGCCTTCAGTGGACCATGCTCTTTTGTCCCTACAACTATTTCTATATTGAGTATTGTGGCTGGTAGTGTTGGGGTAGTGATGAGGCGGAGGACTACCATGGTGGTTCCTAGCTGCATATGAAATCAGTTTGTCTGGATTGGAACAGTCTGAGTGTTTCCGAGAACTGCTATGAGCTTTTTTCTCCTGTCTGTTAGGTTGTTTCAGATGCTGCTCCCTTTCCTCCCTTGAATTATCTCTGTGTTTCTTGGGTGGGAGCTGGGGCTTGACTGGTCCAGGCATTTGGGGGGCTGTCGCAGCAGTCTTCCCAGTGGTTTTATTTTTCTTTATTCCCAAGCTAGTGAGATCTGATGGACTTATAACCTGTTTGGTTATCTCATCCAGAAAGGCTGAAAATTGCAACTTTCCCTCCACAACCTTTTCCCTGGCTCGCTCTATCTCAGCTTGAGTGATCCCTCTCCCCTTCTGTTCACTCATATCTTGTCCTTTGGAAACTCTTGGTGAAAGCACCTCCATTGACTTAGCCTTGCGGATGTCAATTTGAGGCTTCTTGTTCTTGAGTATCCCTTTGCTGGGTAGCTGACTAGAAGATACAGCTCTCTTAGGGCCCATGCAGACCCCAAGTAAAATGTCCTCCTCACTAAAAGACAATCCTCGGTTCAGACTAGCCGTCTTATACAAAGTCCCACAGTTCATGTGCAGTGCCCTGGAACGTTCTTCTCCGAGATCACTTTCATTACCCTGCAGTAGTCCTTCCTCACTTCTGCTGTGATCTCGGTCAAGAGACGAAAAAACGCGTTTTCCCTTCTGATGTATTTGTAAATGTGTCTCACTACAAACACTATCCTTTTTGCCATGTTTGATGGTATCATAGACAATGGGCTCACTGTTCTCATCTTCCCGGAAACCTCTGCGCACATCTGGGATGTTGGAGCATGACAGGGAATGCTGTGGTCGCTCAGCATGGCGAACAGAAAAAGGATTATTTGCACTTGCTTCAGGGTACCAGGAGGAAGAAGAGAATGAGGAAGAGGATGATGAAAGAGAGGAGGATGAAGCTGTAGATATCATCACAGAAGTGGGGTGGTTGTAAAGAATCTCATTCTCTTCGCTGGGGTGACATTGCTGTGCTTGATGACAATGACGGGCACTGTGTTGAAGGCTGTCATGCAGATTGCAGCCCTGTTGACGGTGCAACTGGTGCCCATGGTTTTCATTTCTATTTCTGTCTATTTCATCAAGTAGTGCGTATCTACAACAAAATGTAATTGTGCACATAAGTATAATGCGGTTGCTTTAATTTCCAACCTTCATTTCATTTTTCACAAAGGCAATTGTGTAAGCAATATTTTTAAAAACAAAAACCCATTAAATAAAAATATAGCAAGGCATCCTACCTGTGTGACTGGGTGTCTTGGTGATGGTAACAGTGGTGGTGTTTCCTCAGCTTGATCTCATCCGGGGCAGTGGGGCTATGAACCGGCTTAAAAAACTTCTCCATCACTTCTCTCTTTCCCACTGAAAGGCTGTTGATGCTGCCCTGGTCGGGTAGACTATACAAAGGGCACCGATGGAAATCCGTGATGCCTAAGCTGTTTTTCTGCTGTGCAGATCAATTTCTTGTCTGAATGGCTACAAAATAATCACTTTAAAGCAGACAATAGCATTTCAATAACAATTTTCAGCTGTCAGGTTGTTGATCTACCTAAGACTAGGTTTGTCTCTCTCTGCGTCAGGATGCAAAGTAACAGAATAACAGCTGGTTAGCAGGAATGTATGAATTCCTGGATGGTGGCTTGATTTGGCATCATGACTGATGTAACAGCTGGAAGCTCACTGAACCAGCTGAAAGAGCTCGACCTTTGTCCTCATAAAGAAGACAATCGAACTGAGCCCTGTGGCAAAGGATCTATAACGGTGTTTATTTAACCCAGTGATATAACCTACCAAAATGGGTTTTACACACATTTTTGTTAGCCTACACTTCAACCTCATGTCTAGCTGAATCTTGTGAATGGGTGTGTTTTCATCACTGTGGTTAATGATACATCATTAACTACAGTGATGAAAACACACAATTACAACATTGATTGGATCTGGACATGGACCACTTGCAAATAATGTTTATCAAGGTATGCTATGGTATAATATCAGAGTGACTGATCGCAAGCTAAAGTTTGGTGAGTAGTGTAAACATTGAAGTAAAGGTACTACAACATGACATTAAGCCTTGTTTGTCAGATATTTGCTGGAAAATTATTTGCCCATGGTTGTTTCATTATTAAAACTTTTCTAGACATTATTATAGTCAATACTAAAAAATCATGTATATGCCTTTGTCATGGAAGCTGTGGTGGCAGCTTACTGTATTTTAACATTTCACAGCTCCTCCACTGCTACAGCTGTCCTCGTGCTGTCCATTCTTAATCAATTGATCCATCTTTGTAACGTTAGCATAGTATAAGGCACTCAATGCAAACTGAGAGTAGCTCTTTCATACTGATGCTCATTAACATGAAATTCACCAAGTCTTTGTCAGCCTTGATTAGGAAAGCATTACACAAATGAGGCTCTCTTTCTAATGTAATGACTAGGCCTATATCCTGTCTAACACCCATGAAAAAGATCAATTCATTCAGCAAGGGAGTGGCTGAAACTCTTTCAGAGGACTACTTCCCACACCACGGTCAATGACACATAGCAATGGTACGTAAATAATTACATAAGGGACGTTGCCCAAACATGCCCAGCTTACTGTAATCAATGCTAAAACACAGTCCCACAGATCAACACATAATGGGGGGTGGGGAGATCTAATGCACTGGGAGAGACGTGACGAATCGAACGTGGCTTCACCCCGTCGATACCCCCTGCTGGTGAACCACAGAAACGCCTCATTTGGTCCTGGTAATTTTCCACCCTGTCACTTCGGCAGCCTGTGTTCTGGATATTTCTGGATATATCTGGTGTTATTACGCATACACTTCAGCCAACGCGATAATGTATCAAGTAGCGACATTACATTAATAAATATAACGAATGCTTGTCATACATTGTTCACTACATAATACGCAATTATATGTTGGTTGAAATATATACACAAAGCAATAGCAGCTTTTAATCAATCTATCTGAAAAGAACAACACGATACTAAACGTAGTATACCCAGGTTAAACGAGATGAGTTGGCTTTTTTCTATTGTTCGACACAAACAACATATGATGATTGCAGTAAAAAGGGAAGTAGATCCGGTAACTCTACCACATTCTGGTTTGGTCCGGTTTGCGGGGCTGTGTTACACTGAACTGCATATTAATCCGCGCTGTTTTCATTCACGGTATGTAGTAGTTAATCCGAAAAAGTATTTTTTATACTAACTACACATTGTTTCAGATTCTAGTGTATAATACATTCGGCTACCAATATTAACTACGCTATACAGCACACTCTCAATTCGGGTTGTTCAGGCGGTCCACGCCAGAGCAGTGTCTTAGTACTGTTTGAGCGTAACTAAGTTTTTTTTCAGAAACATGAGTCATTGATATTAATTGAGTTGAGTTCGACGCCAAAGCCGCAATCATTATATGTAAGCGTTTTTATTCTGTAAAAGTGGAACTACATTCTCATCGGATGAATATCTTGAATAGCCGTGGGCGACTCACTGAAACAGTATAAATAGTATCAGTGACGCCGTTCAGTCTCACACTGCGGCGATGCGATTTCGGAGCGGTAGGCGATGCAGGTTAACTTGAGCTTTTTTTTTTCCTTTTACATTTTTAACTTAATAGTTTATAAATCCGACTGTTAATGGCGAAGCAATGTACATCGGCTATGCCTAAACTAAGATTTGAGAAGTAATTTTATTAAGTGTGTTTTGAGTAGAATCAGTGAGCGTTGGGCCTTGCCTAAAAGGCAAACGGCATTATCTTCTAGATCAAGATACGCAGTGCATTTTTTGTTTTTCCAACATGTTTAATTCTCTTTAACAGTTAGACTGGCAACCGTATCAGTTAAGAGAAGTTGAAGTTATGTTTTTCTTTTTAAGTATCCGATCGAAGTCATTGTTTTTTCAAGTACGTAGTGGCAGTTGGCTCAAGATGGGCGCTGTGACGTAGTAGTCTGTAACGCCTGACTATTGGTTGGTTTAAACAACGCGGTTACGTGGCCATCTTTAACGTTCGTATCGTGACGTAACCTGACAGAAATACGAATCGAGTCGTAATTTAGCTTCCACTACGCTAGTGATGGCCACACAACTCCTGTAAGCGACCGCTAGTATAATATTTTTTTTTAGCTGGACGTATATTAGGCATAAGCTATATTGTACTATAGCAAGGCTTCTTTTAGAAGTACAGTTAAGAGGCTGCTTACTCGGTTATTTTTTATGTAGCAAATGGAGTTTATTTTTGTATAAATGAAACTAAAGTGGTATTTCTTAACAGAAACCAATGTGAGACCTGAGTATGCCAAGAGAATTGAGTGGTTGAAGATATACAAGTGAAAAGTGGTTAAGCAGGATTTTTCTTTTTTTGCCTTTTTTATCAGTAGAATACACGGTCATACAATTTACGTCTCATTTAAGTTTTTAAATGTGAAGTAGCTAAAAAGTAAGAGCAAACTGCATTTTTTTTAACAGCTTGGAAGAGTTACCAGAGCTATAGCTTAGGGAATCCCAGGCTTGGTTCATTCGATACAGATGTGTTTTTTTTTTTCATTCAAGTTACGTTTTGCATTGTTAAAGTTGTTAGAGATTTTTTTTTATGGGGGGGGAATGGACTATGTACACGGGGAGGAATGGACTTAGTTATTAGATGAAGATCGCTGGACCAGCATGGAATGAGGCCAAGTCACACGGGGAGCACCAGAGTGGAGCCAGGCAGGACAGGACCAGAGGGCGTGGGAGCACCAGAGTGGAGCCAGGCAGGACAGGAGCAGAGGGCGTGGGAGCACCAGAGTGGAGCCAGGCGGTAAAGGAGCAGAGGGCGTGGGAGCACCAGAGTGGAGCCAGGCGGTAAAGGAGCAGAGGGCATGGGAGCACCTGAGTGGAGCCAGGCGGTAAAGGAGCAGAGGGCGTGGGAGCACCAGAGTGGAGCCAGGCGGTAAAGGAGCAGAGGGGCCCGTGAAAAGGAAGCGACAGAATGTCGGCCGGTTTACACCAGAGGCACAAGGCAGGGTAGCAGCAGTGTGATCATCGCTGACGCAGCAGATCCAGAGCAAACCAGCCAGTGATGAGGGTGGGACGGGTGAAGTGCAAGTGTCTTCTAGCTCAAGTTTAAAGCAAGCTGTTGGTTTGTATTTTGGGTAGAGGTATCTCTGTGACATTCTAAGGCATTTAGTTTTGTAACTACTTTCATAAAACACAACTGTTGTAGAATACAATTTCTCGCACAGCTCTCTCTCCTTTTTCAGGAAAGCTGCGCAAAGCGTTTCGTACCATGGTCACCCTTCGTATAATGCGCTGACATGAATGTGGTGGTGTCTGCTGTGATGAATGCCTTGGTAGTGTGCTGGCGAGAGGAACCTCTTTTTGGACTTCTCTACCCCCCTGCAATGCCAACTAGTCCCCCAAGCCGGAGGGAGAGGCAGTTCGTTGTTGTTCGATAGGTCTTCCCCAGAGATGTTTTCAGCATTGGAGTGAGAGTGGATGGTCTCCAGTTCAGCTGATTGCGTGTATAAAACAACCCTTCAGTCCTTCTCCATCGCCTCGTTGGTACAGATCAGCTACATCTCCTTATTTCAAGCAGTGAGTTTATGCATGAAATGTACATGTGGGTGTAACTATCCTGTACATGGAATTCATCATTGCCCGTTTCCTGTAGTCCTCAGTACATTTTACCCTCAGAAGGAAATTGTATTGATATTGCTGGTACAGCTAAAGGGGGAGGGGGGTATTTAAAACGTGTTTCGAGTTTCTCTTTTCACAGGCCTGGCCCCCCAAAGCTGATCATGGAAAGAATCCCCCGTGATAGCTCCTCGGTACAAGTTGAGCTCCTCTTTTTTTTTTACTGTAGTGCTATGGATGAGGATCATGCACATCCACTGCAATTTAAAGGGATGTAGGAAGGTATTGTTCATAAAGCCCATTAGCTGCTTTTCACCAAACCATTTTAATGGGATTCTCATCACATTTTGGGGAAATGGGAGGGTGGGCTGGGAGCGTTAATCAGTCTCTTCCTAGACTTCACAGCTCCATGTTGCCAACGCGAAATGGCTTGAATAGGAATCGTCCAGGTGCACCCAACAGGATTCAAGTGGACACTTTGCTTCGCAGGATAGCATCCCCAAAACTAGTACCTGATGTAGCAAGAAGTTCTATTTTCCCAGGGAGTGCGGTAACAAGTCTCTTTATTAGAAGTCATTGTGATTCTGTGCAGACTGCAAGTTGTTTTTTGGGGTGGGGTGTATTTGTTACTCTTGCAGATTAAATTATTTGAGCTGCCCATCAAATCTACATTCAAGTCCATTTCTACAGTCCATAAGGAAGGAATCCCACGAGTTCAGGCCTGCGGTATTTAAATGATTCTTTTGAAAATGGCAAATCTTTGCTGAATTGTTCTTCTAGTCAAACAGTTATGTCCTTTGTGGGGCAGTTGTACTTGTAACGCCAGAAATTGTCTTGTAGTTCTGTAATGCTTCATTGTATTTTGGGATGGAAATTGTGGGGAGAGGCCTTTTCCTTTGCATTTTCAGTGTGCTGTGTCCTGTGCGCTTTCCAATACTCAAGACATCAGGAACTCTCCTAACTCATTGTATGTACAAGTTTCCTTGCGCATCAAGCATCACGTAAGGTTACTAAATGTGTTCACATTTCTCTTTAACATTCATTGTCTGGCTAAATCCCTTCATTGCAATTCCTTTGCAATTAGTTGCTATGACTTGTATTGACAATACAATGAGTGAACTATCTGTAGAGGATTTTGTTATTGCATAATAAATGCATAGCTTGTTGTGATTGAATACAGTTCTGGTATGCATTTGTTCTTTTGGGGGGCTTGTGTGGGGAGCTTTTCTTGTGCTTTTTCAGGTTTGACTAAAGCTTGGAGCTTTAGAGCACGGATGTGACCTGGGCACGAATGTCATCCTTTTCAAAGTGGAAATTGAAGGCAGATAAGTTGAATCCATCAAATATTAATGTTGGAAATCGGAAAATATTTAACCCTAGAGGGGTTTCTTATTGTGAATGGGCTCAACTGCCATCATTGTTCTTGATATTACAGCTACTTGCTATACTTGACAGTAGAAATAGCACTGTTGTGCTTTAAGAGTCTTGTGATACTGGGAAGATTTGATGGACCTTCATGTATAGTTATCTGCCGTAAAGCATTTGGGTAAGGATAACAACAGTCAGTTCTACGATACTGTGAGGTGGGTTGGGGAGCATAGGGTTTTCTGTCTGCCTCTTTGATCTTCCAGAGGAGCCTAACGGAAGAAGGCAGTCAACATAGGACAACACGGGAATCATCTTGCTCTTGAACTCCCTGAAATCAACCAACATGCAGTTTGAACAAACGGAGTCAGGTTGTTTTGACATTAAAAGGTTAGCCTTCAGCTACTAGCCCTTGTGCAACTGTGCAAGTGGCAGGTTGGTTGCGGCAATGCTTGCAATCGTGCAACTGTACGATTTTATTTTTAAATTGAAGTAGCTGGGGGAAGCTGTGCATGGTGCAGCTTTAATTAGGGATAATATGCAATGCAAATGTGTTGCTGTAGGTTCTGTTTGGTTGGGTGTATCCCTACACTTCTCTTTTCAGAAATCAAAGTGCAAGACTGGTTCAAGCACAAGTGAAGTCCTCTAACCTGGAGCATGTAGTAAGATGTTGGATTAACTTTACAATTCTGCAATGTGGTAGCTGACAAATGACATCTTGGAACTGGCTTTATGTTAACCTCAAATCGTCAGTAGAAATAATGCTTTACTAGCATATTCCTCTTTGGCCACGGGGCCCTATTGCTTTGCATCTTAAACCATAAGATGAGTAGAACTCAAATCTTTTGAGTATTGTGTGTTGTGTGGATCACTCTTTGTTTCAGATCATTCTCGTCTGTCCACTCCGACCTCGCCTGCGTCTGAATGCAAAGCCATCTGTGGAAGCTGTCAGCGATATAAGTGTGGCCCCTGAATGAAGTACCAAGTCCTTGTACGCTTGAGCTTAACTCTGAACCCTTGACGTCCTTCGCAGAAGTCCTGCTCTGTTTGTGTGTGCCGTTTTTTTCCTTTCCCCCTTGGTTTCTCAGGTCAAATTGCCTAAAATTTCTTTGTCGTCTTGGATGGCCTAACCTGTGATGGAAAACTGAAAATCCAGTCACATTAAGATCAAGAGCTGCAAGCTTGTCTCGCTAATACTGCATCACCTCAATGTCATTGGTGCAAGTTAAGTAATTTCGGTTCCCTTAATTTTTTTTCTTTTAACATACATGGCTTTAATGTGTAACTCAACTTGTTGCATGCACATCAGCTCTGCATAACATTTATTTCATAGTATACATACTGTGATGTATGAACAAATTGTTAAGCAGTGCGGTATCTGGTCAGGGGTGTTTCTGGGCGGGGGGGGGCAACACTCTTCTCTCTTCCTTTCAGACGTGTCATTCAGCTTTACTTGCTACTGAGCCAGGAGACATAAGCCTCTGCAGGGAGTCATGGAATGTCTTGGTACAGTCAGCCTATAGGTTACTGTCTCATTGCTTTAAAGAATTTAAAAAATGTACACCATTTGTGGTAAACAAGCATATTGAAGCAATTTATTGGCTTTTCCTTGTAAGGGGGAGGGAGGGGGGGGGGCCCTTACATTTTTGTCTTCTTTCCATTACAGCCCTAAACTTGCCTGACCCAAGTCCTGAATTGAAATGGGGAAAATCTGCTTTGAGTATCACCAGAGACACTGGTATTGTGGCTTTATTATGATATAAGGATATTATGGTACTGGTCCTACCAATTCAGTGTTGTGGGGAATGCTGGGGAGTGGGAAAACCAGTTGTCTGTCTTCTAGTTACAGCCTCGCGACCAAGAGAAATCCCCATGTGGTGACAGGATATTATAGCCGCCAGGTGTTAAGGGGCTTTCTTTTCCTGGAGGAACAAATCAAGCGTTTGTTCCTCCAGGTTTTGCTTTTGCCCTGTTACAGCAACAAAAAAGCAAAAGACTCTGGTGGTGGCACTCCTGACGTTGTTGGGACGGGGTTCAATTCCCTGCAGTGTCTTGCTTTTTCAGTGTGCTGTTTATGGGTAAATTGTAGGCATGTAAGTGCTATTAACAAAGTTATGGCTCAGCTACAGGACAATTGAATGACTCCCAAAGTCTGGATATAGACTAGCTAAATGTGTACTTGACTTCATAAAGCTACTAATGTTATATTAACACAGCAAAGACATTTAATGATATTGTTTTTGAAGAGTTTGATATTTGTGACTATTTCTACATAGCACAGCTGCTATGTATCTGGGTTCCAGTTATGTTGAAAGTTTAGCAAATGTTTGTACTTAAATGCTATGTTTAGGGTATAATTTATTATATTTTAACTTTATGTTTAACAGTTAGAAAGTTCAATTGGATACAAAACTGAAAATTTTTATAATTTTTAATGCAGAACATTCATGTGTAATAAAGTATACTGTTTTTTGCCAAATTGTGAAAATAAAACAATTTCCCCCAATGTCTGTTCTGTCAGCACTTTGTCACATTAGGAATTTCTTGACTGTAGTTGTACGCGTCAATATCAGGTTAAATTATTTAACACATTGACCGTACTTTGTGTACTGATTAAGAGGCAGTTCATGAGCTATTGGTATAATTGAATTACAGCAGTAAATATAAACTGCAGCTAATGTTGAAAAAGGAAGATTCTGATTTTTGCTCAACCAAACAAGGACTTACCCAGTTTACCTACTGGCACAAACTGTTGTCCTTTGGAAAACTAAAGCATTGTCAAAGCAGTATTGCTGCTTATTGCCCAGTTGCACACACCAAGTTAATTTATGTTCAACTTATACCTAAAAGTGTACTTGCAAGTAAATTGCATTTAGAAAAAGTACACTCACCAGTCACTTTATTAGGCACACGTTGCTAGTAGTGGGTTGGACCCACTTTTGCCTTCAGATCTCCCTTAATCCTTTGTGGCAGAGATTCAACAAGGTACTGGAAACATTTCTAAGAGATATTGGTCCATATTAACATGATGGCGTTATGCAGTTGCTGCAGATTTGTTCGGGGATTCCATGATGGGAATCCCCTATTCCACTACATCCCAAAGGTGCTTGATTGGACTGAGATCTGGTGACAGTGGAGGCCATTTGAGTACAGTGAACGCATTGTCATGTTCAAGAAACCAGTCTGAGATGATTGAGCTTTATGACATGGTACATTATCCTGCTGGAAGTAGCCATCAGAAGATGGGTGCACTGTGGTCATAAAGGAATGGACAGCAACAACACACAGGTAGGTTGTGGCGTTGCAAAAAGGATGAATTAGTACTAAGTGTGCCAAGAAAATATCTCCCACACCATTACACCACCAGCAGGAGTCTGAACCGTTGATACAAGGCAGGATGGATCCATGCTTTCATGTTGTTGACTTCAAATTCTGACCCTACTACTAATGTTGCAGCAGAAATCGAGACTCATCAGACGAGGCAACATTTTTTCCAATCTTCTATTGTCTAATTGCTATTTAGCCTGTGGGAATTGTAGCCTCAGTTTTCTGTTCTGTAGCTCATCTGCATCAAGGTTTGACTTGTGCGTTCAGAGATGCTCTTCTGCATACCTTGGTTGTAACGAGAGGATAATTGAGTTACTGTTGCCTTTCTATCAGCTCAAACTACTCTGGCCATTCTGGCATCAACAAGGCATTATCGCACACACTCACGCTCACTGAATGTTTTCCCTTTTTTGGACCATTCTGTGAAAAGTCTAGTTTCAACCATGAAACAACCATGCCACTTAACCAAGTCACTTAAATCACCTTTCTTCCCCATTCTATAGCTCGGTTTGAATTGCAGCGTTTCGTCTTGACCATGTCAACATGCCTAAATGCATAGAGTTGCCTCTATGTAATTGGCTGATCAATTATTTGCGTCAACGAGCAGTTGGACAGTGGCCGGTGAGTGTATATCTTTTTCTGTTGTCTTCTCTTGCTATAGAGTATAGTTTTACACAAATTCACCAGGTATCTTTCGATAATATCTAGGTTTGCTTGACTTTAAACATCAAATGCTGATATTGCTTGAGGCTAAAAGAATACAGCTAAAATACTGCTGCTGATGCAAGTGTTCTATTATCATTTATTTTGTCACAATTAAAATATTGTGCTATAATTTGAACCTATCATCCTTCACTGCAAGTTTTAATCTGCATTTCACTACTCTGGTGGTGAACGAATAGTAAGTCTTTGAACCAGCATCATGTTGTTTAAGTGAAGCTTTCACCTGATACACTGATACCACTTATCCACTGAATACCACCTACAGTATATCAGTAGACAAAATCCTCTGACAAAGTGCCTCTTTAAGACATTTGTCTTATCCTCATTCAAACAATAGAAAGCAGATACTTTTATTATATGCATTTGCACAGTTTAAGCTAAAGTGGCTTATAAAGCATTTTGATCTTTATCCCATCACCGTTTAGTTCTGCTAAGTCACCAGTTGCAACTCTTAATAACAAAATAGATGTAGGTAATAACTATTATAACTCAGTATAACATTGTTAATGAATGTGAAAAGATTTACAGATTCCTTTGGAAGGAACTAACGTTCAGAATTTAAGTTGCCACGGAGCGGTTTTGCATCCGTACCATTTGTTAGCTTCTCAAATTTGCTTTGCTAGCATCTGAACAGTTCTGTCTGTGTGTTTGATGAGTTGTGGAGGAAAGAGATGTGGTCCTTTTTTGCCAGGGATCCAGTCAAAGACTTTGCATATGAAATTCTACCAGACACACAAGAAAAGTCTGGAATATGGAATTTACATCGGGGGAAGCGAAAGGTAAAAAAAGCAGGCTGTGTGGTTTGATCCTCCGCTAACGTTTTGCATCAGCTCGCTTCGTTAAGGAGGCCTGTCAGTTAGCTCACTAGCTAACGTTAGAGCCCGCTAGTTTAGCTTAATAATTAGGCACGATGTCTGTGAATATATTGGCGTGTAAACATTACAGGCCTCTTGGTGTATTTTCTATCTTGTTTGCTGAATAATTGTCAGCGCTGAGTTTAGCTAATTTTCTGGTTGTTAGTTTTCGGCAGTGAGGTGATCTCAGGCTTTGTTTACCCCGAGACACAGACGCGTATTTCTCGCCACGTCACCCAATTTTAATGGAGTTAACCAAAGTTATTGACATCGTTTTAAGGACAGTGTTTAATTAAATCAATACATCCTTTGTTCCTCGTAACTGACATTCCCTCACAACAGATAGTTTCATTATTATTGCAAGAAAGCTGATTCTCGGCTGTCGGTGTCATCCTCTGAACTGCAGGGTCACGTAATGACAGCCCAACAGTAGTTATGTGTTACCCTCATCCTGAAACATGTTAACTGTATTTTCTTTAAATATGACGGTACTGCATTTTATTTACAACTGCTGTTAAACAAAAATGTTTATTATCATTATTATGTCAGTGATTAATTTCTGCCAACCTGTCTCCTCAGACCACTGGAGAGCCTGTGTCTGTGTTTGTGTATGAGGTAGCACAGGGAACAGAGCAGCAGACACAGCTAGCCAAGGCTGCCTTCAAGCGTATGAAGACCCTGCGTCACCCAAACATCCTAGCCTATGTTGATGGATTAGAGGTAGGGACATGAATAATATGAAGTTGAACATGTTTAGGAAAATGTACAGTGTAACGTATAATTAGCTGTGTCTCATGTCCACCGTCTACTTTTTCTGCATGTCTATGTTCAGATAGAGGTAAGTGTTACTACAGCCCGTGTAGAACTGTAGCACTTTCATTGTAGTTGTGACAATAGTCAGAAGTATATCTATTAGTGCAGTTCTGTTGTATGATTAGTGTGCTGTGATACCGATGTAATTAGAGCATCTGTAACATTAAATACCACAAGAAGTCATTTGAAATTAGTGTATAACTGTTAAGGGATATTCTATAGTTGTGTTTTTTAGTTTTCTAGTATTAATTATGATAATCTAAAAAATATGATTCTTTGATCCACATGCTCTGTGGTCCTGCTGAGCAGTAACTAGGGAACTGATTTCTTAAACTAAAATGATTCTTCCTTCTCAAATGTCAGTAGTACAATTTGCAATACAATAAGGAAAATGTAAAACTAATCATATAAATATGTTTATACTAATATGTTGCATATTAATGTTTTAATACGATTAGTTCAATTTATGTAACACTGCTATTCATTACTGTTGGCAATTAGAAAAGTTCAGTGTCTTGTCAGAAAAATATATATAAACAGTCATAATGTTGGTCTGTTTGCGGTCATTGCAGACTGAGAAAAGCCTTTACCTAGTTACTGAGCAGGTGACGCCCCTGGCCATCCATTTGAAGGCCCAGGCAGAGAAAGGTGGAGCTGGGGAGCTGGAGATCTCATGGGGACTGCATCAGATAGTGGTAAGAATAGGACAATGCACCATGCTATACTTTCATGGGAGCTTTAGTTTATACATACTTAGATATTTTTCAATGTTTATAGTACTTGTGCTGTTTGCCTTGTCCTACAGAAAGCTCTGAGTTTCTTGGTCAACGACTGCCACCTGCTCCATAACAATTTAGGCATATGGGCTGTCTTTGTGGATCGAGCTGGAGAGTGGAAGCTTGGGGCACTCGATCATGTGGCGCCTGAGCAGGGTGACCCAAGTGGGGTTTCACTCCCCACCCCTAAGGCTGTTTACCCAGACATGGAGAAATATGACCCACCAGAGATGTCCAACAGCAGTGGCGAGAAATGGTGAGAGGCTTGGTGTAAGAATAAAATCAGAGAGGGAGAAAGGAGCTGGTCAAAATAATAATGTTTTTTATACAGCTAGAAAATAAAGGAGAACGTACATGTATGGATTTCATTTGAGCTTTATAATAGGACTATTAATACAGAAGTTTTCATGAGATGATTTCCTGCAGGAACATTTGTACTGAACTCTCTGCATGATTGTTGCAGGGCAGGGGAGGTGTGGCGATTAGGCTGCCTGATTTGGGAGGTGTTCAATGGCCCACTACCTCGTACTTCCTCCCTTCGTTCACTGGGAAAGGTATATCACCCTGACATTTCCTTTGTGTAATTACTGTAACCTTGACATAGATTTTGTCATCATATTTATTTTAAATTAAAAACAAACCCGTTGTGTTCCGGGGTGTTCTCCCTCTCTTGCCCTGTCTGTGTCCACAGATTCCCAAGACTCTGGTCCCTCATTACTGTGAGCTGGTTGGTGCCAACCCCCGGGCTCGGCCGAACCCAGCCCGCTTTCTCCAAAACTGTAGAACAACCGAGGGGTTCCTCAGCAACAGCTTTGTGGAGAGCAACCTTTTCCTCGAGGAGATACAGGTTGTTAAAGAAGAGAAGTGCTTAAGTGTTTTTTTATAGACTACTAGTACATAAACTGTACTATATTACAACCCTAGCATTTGATTTACTGTGTTTCTGTTCAGGTAAATATTCAGTTCAGTTTATACATGTAGTGACATTTTCAAACTCCCTGAATTTTACATTTTTAATTTAATCTGATGATGTAACAACAGTAAAATTTAAAGCATCCTCCTTACAATGAACCTATCTAGATCAAGGAACCAGCTGAGAAACAGCAGTTCTTCCAGGATCTCAGTGACAATCTGGACTCCTTCCCTGAAGACTTCTGTAAACACAAGGTCCTGCCTCAACTCCTCACCGCCTTCGAGTTTGGTAATGCAGGTGCTGTCGTCCTCACGCCACTTTTCAAGGTTAGCCCTTACCTTCCTCGGAATTGCAAAACCACTGTAAAAGAAGAGTTAAAGTAAGACATGTTCATATTAGTATTAATATCCTGCTGCACATCTCCATCTATTTATCTAATAGGTGGGGAAGTTTCTGTCAGCTGAAGAGTACCAACAGAAGATAATCCCGGTTATTGTGAAGATGTTTTCATCTACAGACCGAGCTATGAGGATACGACTCCTGCAGCAGGTACGTCAGTTTGATCTGGCTACCGGGAATTTCCCACAGTGATTCAGTAGGTGTGTTATTTATTAATTTAGTAACACGTCCTTGAGAAGGCATCCTCAACTAAATGTCCAAGGTCTGGGCACATGAAGAGTTTGTGGTAATCTTGTTTTTGTAATTTAACATAAAACATTAGCATCAACCAGTGGCCTTATTGAGCTGTTGTTGATTATATAAATGCATGAATGTGTCTCCTCGTGAACATTCCGCTTGTTTCTCTCCCTCGCTGTGTGTCCATTCACATGGTAACATGCTGCTCGTGCTGCGCTGTTCTGTGTAGATATGTTTGTTATATCCTGAGGCTTGACAAATGATTCTGAAATAAACCAGTTTCCTCTGCTTACAAAACTCAGGGTCTAACATTTAACACTGCATCTTCTTTCACTCAATTGGATAAGATGCAGCTAATGGATGAACCTACACACCTCTGCCTAGATGAGTGTGTGGCTGTAAACTCATAATACTAATTTAAAAAATGTGGGCAACAGGATGTAAACATTCACAGCATCATTGTTTCTCCTCTCCCTCAATGTCTTTGTCTCAGATGGAACAGTTCATTCAATATCTGAATGAGGCAGCAGTCAACTCCCAGATTTTCCCACATGTTGTTCATGGCTTCACAGACACCAACCCTGCCATCAGGGAACAGACTGTTAAGGTAGTTTGCAACAATAAATATTACCACAAACCAGGTGGTGTTATAACATATTACTTGTGTATTGGACGTTGCCAGCCTTCTGCAGCCATAACTCTATTTTTCCCTCTCTGCCTCTAGTCTATGTTGCTCCTGGCTCCCAAGCTGAACGAGACCAACCTGAACCAGGAACTGATGCGTCAATTTGCCCGGCTGCAGGCCAGAGATGAACAAGGCCCGATCCGTTGCAACACCACTGTCTGCCTGGGCAAGATCGCCTCCTACCTCAATGCAGGGGTAAAGAACACACACACTTGAATAATAAGAAAAATTAAGAAAATGTTAAAAAGTTCAGAAAATTATTTGTCTTAACTTTGGTATGTACCTTTTTTTTTCACAGACTCGACAGCGAGTTCTGATTTCTGCCTTCTCACGAGCCACTAAAGACCCCTTCCCTGCTTCACGCTCTGCTGGGGTGTTGGGCTTCGCTGCTACACACAACTACTACAGCATAACGGAGATCGCTGCCCGCATCCTGCCCACACTCTGTGCCATTACTGTGGACCCTGATAGGAGTGTCAGGGACCAGGTACACATAACTAATGAAGATTGGTGACTACATGATGTTTCTTTTGCTTAATATGAAACTAACTATTATTTACATTATGTCAAGGGTATTTGAAAAGTAATTTAATGATGGAGAGCAAATTAGTAGTAAACACAGTAATTTTGTAGTATTCATGAATTACTCTAAACAATAAAAACAACATTTTAACAGTGCTTGAGACACACCTGTCTGTCAACTTGTCTGATTTGAGATGGTTCTGTGATATTCTGAGGCCGAAGCACTAGTTGTACATAGCAGGAAAAGAGCAGAGTGGTGCCTGATGATTTCAACTACAACGTCTATAACTAAAGATGTAGTAGAGAAAATGTAGTCATTTGTAAACCGCAGAAAAATATAATGTACTCTTATGCCTTTCTCTCTGTCAGACATTCAAAGCCATCAAGAGTTTCCTTTCTAAGCTTGAGACTGTGTCAGAAGACCCTGCCAAGCTAGCTGAAGTTGGTAAGTAACAATAACTGAGCAGCAAGCACCCCCACTACATCCGTGTTTCACTCAATAATGAAATGAGTGATTATATGTTACATGTACTTTGAGTTATTTCTTTCTGTTAAATGTGTGAAATTACCGACTCTCTTTGGGCCAACAGAAAAGGATGTAGGTTCATGTGCACAGCCTGCGGGTGCCTCATCCAGCTGGACTGGCTGGGCTGTGACTGGCATGTCCTCGATAACTTCTAAGTTGATCCGCAATGCTCCAGGAACAGAAGGGGTTGTAGGAGCCGAGGGCAGTGGACCTGCCAATGCTACAAGCCCTACTAGTGCCACAGATACAGCACCTGCACCTGGTAGAGTTTACAATATGAATCAATATAAATCATGGAGCAGGTTATGTATTCACTCATTCATTCACGTTCACAGCTTTATTAGTGGTCATTAAATTAGAGCCTAGAGATTTATAAACATGTCCTATTAAGTCATGAAGTCGCAGTCTTATGTCCTTTTTTTCTCTCAATCACAGCTTCTGCAGATAAATCACCACACGCCTCTGTGACGCACCACCCCGCCTCTAGTCACGCGAGCAAATCACAGACTCTTGAAGTGACAGAAAAGGATGATGAGACAGTAGGAGACCGCTGGGATGATGAGGAGGACTGGGGAAGTTTTGAGGTAGGATTCCCACCCCGAGAAGAGAAAGCAACTAAAAAGTGTTACTTTTGTGTGGTTGTGTTGATACATTTTAATTTTAAGTGTCGTGGCTGATGGCTGCTTCTTTTCCCTAAAGGAGCCAGAGAAAGGTCACACTGAGACAGATGACTGGAACACTGACTGGTCAGGAATGTCTGCATCCAAAAAGAAGGCCAGCGACAGAGGAGTAAGAGTCTTTAGGAGGCCTTACTTTGTTGCTAATAGTTCTAATGTCATTACACTGTTTCTGTGCATGAAACTCTTAACACTAATACTTATACAGATATTACAGACACAGATTAACCTGAATAATTTCTGTAGTTGTTTTGGTTACTGTTCTGCATGTTGGTACTTCATCTCTAATAATCATTTAAAATAATATTTAGGTTGGTCGATCATCCTCTTCTTCCATGGCTGTGAAGAAGCAGAGCTCTGACTGGAGCAGCTCAGGCTGGGACGCGGATGACAGCTGGTCCAACGAGAAGGAAGGCCAGGGTCAGAGCTCTGCAGGCGAGGAAGGCTGGGGCAACGACTGGGGGGAGGAGGAAACGGACACAACGTTGGTCAACGCAGAGCTTCCCCTGCCCGAAGGAGTGCGGTTAACCAGTGAATACAACTGGGACAGCAGCAGCGCAGCGAAGGGAAGCATTCAGAATGATCTGTTTGCAAGTGTGTCGCAGAGAAACACAGCTGGCATGGCTGAATCCACGGTGAGGACACGGCTAAAAGACAGAATCAAGGCACAGAGATCCAGATTTGCTTAGCGTTGATTATATTTTTGGTTGCAAATGACACCACTTGACAGTACCAGCAGTTCATTGCAGTGGTTTGTGTGATGTGTTTCTCGGTATCAGAGTGGAGATGGCTGGAGTGCTCAGACAACAGGTGACTGGGGAACTGAGGAGAGCTGGGAGTCAGTGGACGGAAGCCAGGGTAAATCTGTGACATGAATGTGTGACTGTGTCATTTTTTACTTCACGTCTGTATTCACACTGAAGCTTGACGACTATGGAATAGATGTAGTATGTAGCTATGACACCATGACGTAACCTGACGTGCAACTCAGCAGAAATGTAAACACATGTCACAGTGAAACAGACTACAGATGCACAATAAGCGTGGCTGGTGCCCTCATCCAGACCATGTCTCCCAAGTCTTTATCTTTGCTATTTTTCTCATTTCATCAAGTTCTATAAAAGCAGCTTCTGTTTCAGTAAAGGTTTCACTCGGCATTGTAGTACATTGAAGAAATGCTCAAGCATTCTTGTAATGTCTGCGCTTCAAAACTCCCTGTGTTTATTGCTGCCCAGGTCTCAGCAAAGCCGAGCTATCCAAAAAGAAGCGAGAGGAGAGGAGGAAAGAGCTGGAGGCCAAACGGGCAGAGCGCAAAGCTGCCAAAGGTCCTCTAAAACTGGGTGCACGAAAGCTGGACTGATGGCAATGCAAAGAGAGAGAGAGAGAGATGAAAGGATGGGGAAGGAGCACCACGGGGATCCGTTGATGGAGGGTTGACATTCCACAAGTAAAGGACCAGACATAGATGTTAGCAGTGCAGCAAATACTGTGAACAGTCACATCAGTGGAGGTGACTTGTTGGTTTAGCACAGGTAAAGACTTCTGGGACTCAAATTCTTTAAGGTACCAACACGTGGCTGAACTCCAGTGCTTTGTTGTGGATGGAACATGTAGGAGCAGCAGCAAATGAAACTCAGAGACATGAAGCACTGCTTGCAGCAGAGGCCTGATAAGATTAGACAGAAATGTTCCACTAGACATAACACTGCGTTTGTAAAGATGATGTATATAAAATCTGCATCTTGTGTTAAAATGACATGAAGAAACACATTTTTTAAATGGAGAAGTATATATAACAGAATTTCAGAATTAAATGTATGTTTTTTATTTGTACCAACACAGTGGATATGAATGTTTTAGTTCAGCCGTCACTTGCTTACAGATTAAGACTTACAATCAACACGTGCATGCACTTGTGTCTTTGTGTGGCCCAACAAAACCCCTCATGGCAAGAAATTACAAATGTGTTGGGTTACTACGCATATGCAACAAGTTGTTTACCAGACAAGTTAAACATTTAGCTGATCTCAGAACTGTAAATGAGAAATGTGCACTGCAGACACATGGAGCAGCTCGGCCGTGGGAAAACTTTCAGTGGAAAGTCAGTTGTTTTGTTTACATGACAGTTTCCTTCATCTGAAGACATTTATATCTACGCCACCCTGGAAATCTCATTTCCTGAAACATTTGAGAATAATTTTATATGGGGTTTGCTTTAGTCAGTGCAGGGTAAGATCTGGATGAAGCAAAAGTCTCTTTTACTCCTACTATACTACTTTTTTTATTGGTGCCTTTATTTAATTGTGAACCTGCTCAAAAAGACCCCTCAGAATATTACAGAAGTGGACCTAAAATGTCTCAGATGAGCAGACTTTCATCAGCCTTCATGTCTCTTGTCTGTGTTGGATATGGTGTTGTTAGGTTTGGTGTTGGTCACAAGTGAAAATACTGTATAGATACAATCAACAGCCATGTCCTGTTATGGGCTGGTCAGGCCGGGAACTATGCGGAAGTGGTCTAAATAACGCTGGAGGAATTGTTTTACAGGAAATCCAAATCATGTAGCATGTGAGCTATTCCAAAATAAAAGTAACTGATATTAATTTGTGATTCTTCTCCACATAAAATATAAGTTCCATGGTGCTGGGGGTTATTTACTACTGTATCATCCCTTACACTCAGGGATGGTTTACTTATATGGCGCCAATTCACAACGTATCATCACGAGAAAACCTGATCCACACAGTGCTGCCTGCTCTGTCCAGGTGAGAGAGAGAGAGCTGGTGCGGGTATATGATGGCATCATCTACTCCAACATGGTGACAATAAGCCAGACAGACAGTGATGGGTCCAGAGATGTTTCCACCTGAGGCCTAGGTGGTTCAGTACCAGTCTCTCCAGGAATTTCGTGGCATGTGAGTTGAGAGCGACTGGTCTGTAATCATTAAGAGGAGCTAGAGATGAACATTTTAGGCAAGTTGGAGGAATGGGGGGGGGGGGTCCATCACAGAACATTAGTTAATGACTTTAGATTAACCAATGAAGTCAACTGAGTTCAATGTCAAAGGGAGAAAATGCAAGTGAGGGATAATTGGAAATGACTCATTCGAGGGTGTGTGTGGGTGACGGAGTCAAATCCTTCCCTGTTCAAAAAAAAAGACCAGACCTCCTCCCTAGGTTGCTATTTATTTGCCATTCATTGTTGCCAACTACATAACCACAGGTTGAAAAAGTTCTGTGGATGCAGAACGAAACGTCTCTACCGAAAGAAAGAAAGAAGTCCAGTTGCCAGGACTAAACCTTTCTCAGCAGGTTTTTCAAGTGCTTTATTTTAGCTGGTCTGATGTGTCAACACCTGGGTGAAGCTGAACTGTAGCACGTCCCAAGACTGAAATGCATGTAGCCATTTTGTGAGAAGGTATATTTATAGAGGGTGATTGATTTGGGTTTTACAGTTTTGTAAACATAAGGAGCATAAAGAATTATTTAACCAGAACATTTTTTAACAGTCAATGTGAACTTTACTGTCATCTCAACTATATACAGACTCCAGTGCAACATTCATGAAATACTCTTATAATGATGGATATTTTTAAGCAAATGCTTGTATGCTTTGGGTAAAAAAAGTACCAACATGTCTAAATTGAAATGTCATTTTTAAGATTAATAGAAATTCAATATATTTATTAAATGTAATTAATATGTGAACAGATGTAGTAGTTGCAGTTTTCCTTCTTTTTTTCTGTTCACAGAAAATCACATTTATTGTATTGCAGTATTTAATGTATTTAATTCTCCATTTTATTTGGAATTAATGAAATGACAAAGGTGCCCAAACGTATGCACCTGCCTAATTTTGTTTAAACAATTATTGCACACTTTCTGTAAATTTTATAAACTTCATTTTACTTGTCAAATATTACTGTGTGTGTTTCCTATGATATATTTTTTTTTTTTATTGTAACAACCAATGATTTTATACAGGAAAATCACGAACATTCACAAGGTTGCCCAAACGTTCGCAACCCACTGTAGTGTGGTTGCAAGTATTTTGTGACTATTTTAATTTACTCCTGGAATGAAAGCTCACTGTCTAGTTTATTAAATTGACACAAAGTAAAATGCAAGAATAAAAACACGTAATATTTTCCCTGGAAACAAAAGCTCTCATCCTAAAATGTATGTACAAGTAATGTGCTGTGATGCATAATTTCTATTCTAATTATATCATCAGTTCTGTGAACACTATTTAAACATTGCTGTATTGGGAGCTTCTACTAAGAAAAACAAAAAAACAATAACGACTCACACATATTATTCTTTATTTAGACATTTACAAACATATGGTAAAAGGTGATATTACAGGGCTTTTCTTCTATTATATTAGCTTATTTTAACATTTTAAAATATTACCTAACAACCACTATTTAAATTTGTGACCAACCAAATATTTCTTCATTTTTGTGAACAATTGGTTTTGATTCAGCTTTAAACAGTATAAACATTATAAATATCGTCCTTCAAAATCCAAACATATCTACAGTGATCTTCAAAACCTATTATTAACATTTAAATATATTTCATGTTGGCACCTTTGTTGGTGTTGTGCTTATATTTGCCGTCTACAGAGATGTTAAGGTCTGCTAAAAGTAACCAGTGGAGCTAGTGTTTTAGCGTTAAAGCTAATTGTTGGTAAATTTGGCAGTAATTTAAAATGAATCATGACAAGTTACACCTCACTGGTGTGGTAGTAATGAAGCCACCGTGAACTTGACCTGTTATTCCAATCACTCTGTGTTCTTGTTTTCTTTTTTGCTGCCTCCTAACAGCGCTCCTGCCAAAGCCCAAATGCCCAGGCCAACTGCTGCAGCCAGGCCTGCGACCATGACAGTTTCTCCTGCCTTACGCACCTGCAGAGGGAAAGAAAGAGTTTGCGAGTATGAGAGCATTTTAGGACCTTTTATGTTATTGCGTAACTGACATCAGAGTACACCACACTGTTCAAGTGGTTTTGCAAGTTCACGTTGATCCAGTGATTTTCATCACAATAAAATCTCTGAACTTTTTTAACTGACATAATTTTCATCTTGGCTTCATCCTGACAGAAGTATTACATGCTTGTCCAGAACTGCAGAACTTCACTAATGTAATATCTGTTTGGAGCTTATTGAACAATGTGATGCACATATGCTGACAAAAAAAGAAAAAACTAACTGGGGAGACACAGTAAATAAATCCACTTCTCTTCTATCAGACTAACACAGCGGCCAGTTTCATCAGGAAGTGCTATTTACCAGTTGGGCAAAGAAAGATCTTTGTTGCACCATGTTTTAAACAACTAGCACTGGAGCTGAGACGGTCTGCTGCTCACAATCTCTACATTTTTAAAGTTAAACTTCACGTCTTCTATGTTTAAGCAGACCAAACTTTTTTTAGAGACAGCTTTCTAAAAAGATACTGAACAGTAGCTTTAACCCAGTGAACTGGGCTTCCTCCTAGTAGTACAAAGTTCCTGCATGTCTCTGAGGGATTTATATTCCCCTTCTTACTTTCATTATCCAGTATGTGCTTGCTGGTAGTACAGGAGAGAAGTAATGAGATAGATTTGTATTTCTGATTCATGTTGGGGCTTTTTGTTACAAATTCAGCTCTGTATACACATCCGTGATTTTGGCTGCACCCTGTTCCCTGGTCCATAGAATGTCTAGTACATAGAAGAAGAGCGTGTGTAGACCTACCTGCCGAGACTCGGCCTTGCCGTAGCGCAGATTATTGGCAAAGTGCTCACAGTTTCCCCTGAAGACGCAATACGGCAGCTCCCTGCCAACCAGCGCACGGGCCTCCCTTACAATGACGCAAGCCTGACGAGGCTCATACTTGTTGTCCAGGTTGTTGTTGATTATCCATTTGTTGGTTCCTACCACATCCCACAGTTCCTCTTTCTTCACCAGAGCCTTCTCAGTCAGGACAGACATCATACTGTTGACACCTGCTCCCGGGACCTCAGCTACATAGGGGAAGAAAAACAGGGAAACAAAAATTGTTGTACTGAGTAGAGGAACTAAATAATGTAGCTTATTCAGGTTTTAGTGCTTTTTATTAAAAGATTAGTGGAGGAACTCACAGGGTGGTGCCAAGTGAACAACAAAGCCATTGCCAATGTAAACAGCCCAGTGCTGGTAAGAGCCACGGTAGATTTCTATTAAATCCCCCGGCTCTGGTTTCTCATCGTACTTGGTTTAAAGGACACAGAAAGAAAGATTGTTGTACATTGGACCTGCCTGACATAATCTGGGTTAAACAAAGATAAGATATGACTTGCAAAGTAAAGTAAATAAAAATAAATAAATAACTAATGCATACACAGTCTTTTCTACAACAGAATAAAACTCAACCAAAACAACTTTTATACATCATATACATGATAATTCAGTGAGAATTTTCTTACCAGAGTTGGGGCCATGCCTGCGTCTCTTTGGTCGGTGAATCTTGAACTAGTTTGATTTTCAGCACTGAAAGAACAAATCATTTTAGCAAATAAGAAAGAAAATAAAACATGGAGTTAAAAAACAGAGGTGCTGAAACACTTGCATTTAAAAAGATATATTGGGAGTCATATTACTTTACAGTATTAATTACAGTTATGCAAATTATTTCTTTAACATGTTCTTGCAAAGTTATTTAATGTTGGATGTGTTTGTCAGGGAGGGGCCACTATTTTTAACTCAATGTCATTGTTTTGTTTTGTTTTAGTTTCCGTTTCAGTCTGCGTCAGCGTTTTGGATAATATGATGCAAAAGAGTATGAAGTTTGGGGCGCACCACCAACTCCAGACATTACCACATTAACAGATATGTTTATGTTAGTATGTAAACAATGCAATGAACAGCAAAACGCGAATTATATAACCTTCTAATGATGGTAATGTTTATAGCAGGGATATACTTTATGTAGATGTTTTAATAAACATCTTTTGCACCGTGTCTGTGGACGATAAATAAAAGAAGACCAAGGAATTAAATAATACCTATGCGTTCATTATTTGTTTGTTCAGGTGCTTGTTGAGTTTTTTTATGTGTGTGAATCACGGTTTGAGATGATATATATATAGAGATGATGATATATATATATATATAATCCCAGTCTGCTCAGCCATCGCGGGATCAGCTTGTTTATTCGGTCTAGTGTGATATAAGTTCAGATTTGTAAACGTTTTATCAACACAGAATGCTAAGCGACGAAACAAAGTCGTGTACGCAGTAGTTCTTTAGCTTGACGCATTTGACCGGTTTTAGCTATAAAAACTACTCAGCCGTAGAAAAACACTGAACAGTGACGAAAATCGATGTTCGGCTAACGTTACAGTGTTTATGGCATCTTCTTACCTTCCACGAGTCGCGAGCTTTTAATGTCAGACCCGACGCCGAATCTCAGCTGTGAGAGATCAGCTGGGTGTTGATCCCTTTAAAGCGACTTTCACAATAAAAGCATCCACACCCACTTTGAAAACGAATTTAAAGCTAATATAAATATACTAATAATAGCAGCAACAAAATGATAATATAATAACAATTATTATAAAATAATAAAACGCTCAGAGTTTTCGTTTTATTGCCAGAGATTGTTGGTTTGGCATAAAAGTGGGTTTACATGAGCACATTCACTTTTCTTTGAAATTGAGCCAAGGTAGTTGGTGGGAAATTAAACCAACCTGCAGATTGAATTGCTGGTCTTTCCACTCACTGAAGAAGCTACTCTGATGAGCAGGGAAACGTTTTGACGACAGAGAAACTTCTGATCTGATCACCTGATACATTTACTTAATACTGTCTTAATTGCAATTTACCTAACTGCAATTTTGAGGTATTTGCATTTAGTGTTGTCTAAAGATGTGGGTATACTGTAAATGTATCCCTCAAATTGTTTAGTTGCTTACACAGACAATGTAAAAAGTGCCCTGTTATTTATAGCAACAGTCTTACTTGCTGTATTTAGTTCCCACT
Source organism: Microctenopoma steveboyesi (assembly GCA_032359275.1). NCBI lineage: Eukaryota > Metazoa > Chordata > Actinopteri > Anabantiformes > Anabantidae > Microctenopoma > Microctenopoma steveboyesi. The sequence continues at coordinate 11,850,517 of JAUMHF010000002.1, read as the reverse complement.
AGAAAGGGACAGTACTATTTACATCTGCTGCCTTACTTCATTCACTTTTCAAGAATCATTGTGAGATTAATTCACCAGAAATGCAGATTTTGGGCAATAGATTAAAGAGCAATTCAACTGCATAATGCAAACATTTTCTTAGTTTATGCGGAAAGTAGATTATTTTGTAAACATGAATATGTAATCTGCAACAGATAGTGAAGGCCAGTGATTGGCACAATAATGAAACTAAAATGATTTGTCAGTGGCAGTATGTGAAATTTACTGGTGGTACAGAGTCCCATTTCATTAACAGTAGCAGGGACATCACTATAATATATGTGACATACTTTCTCAATACAGTGAAGAGAATCTAAATAAGTGCAGCATCATCGTCATTTGTTCTGAAAGCTATTTTTTGTTCACCTTTTTCACTATTATCTTGCTTATATTAACTTTTCACGTGAGGTAGTAGTGTGTAACACTGGACTGAAAGGAAGGTACAGAGAGTTGAAAAGTTTAAGTTTTATATATATTTTATTTGATTTTTTTCTTATTATTATCACTACACTACTCTGCATAATCTGTAAAGTATATCATAAAAGTAATAATGTTAAATAATGTATAATTTACTTTTTAAATAAAAGTATTTGGGACACATAACTGACCTCCCCCAGAGGTTATGCCTCCCAGTCCTCTCCAATATGGCGGCGACGTGTACGTATCGCAGCAACGTGTCCACAATGGGGTGTGTACGTCTATTACGTCACTACCAGAGACCACCAGATATCTATTTTCTTTGTTTTCATGTCACTTTCTTTATTTAGATTTTGAACGTGACTGAGATAACCGTGCGTAAAAGTCTCCAGCTTGTGATGGTTTGACAGAGGAGTTTTAAAACATTTAGTATGCTCACCCTATTTTTGATCATCATCGTTAAAATATAAAATAAATTACCTGCCTCATAAAATCAAAACCAAATAAATGTTATCTTAAAACTAAACAAAGACCTATTGCGTTTAGAGAAATGGAGATCCATTGAACAACGAGAGATTTATGCAATTATAGATCTATGAGAGACCAGTAGGTGTCGCCACTGACGTCACATGTCATGTCGCTTTTCTTGTTTTTGTACCGAAGAAGAAGTCCCAACTTCCGGCTTTGGAGCGCCCTTTCCTTGTATTCTAGTCTTGAATTTGGAAAGAGAAAGCAACAAAAGCTGTTTTAAGTTTCACATAGAAGCCCAGAGCTGGGTTTGGTGTGAAGTTTTGACATTATAAGACAAAGCGATGTCTGTAGTGTTTGACGGGAGTCCGCTGAAAGCGATGCAGAGCTCACACACTCACACCCCGCAGACTGCCCTGAGGTGAGTGGAGGTGGAGAAACTGACAGAACCACCACATTTACTTTAATACATGTTATTTCCTTTCCTTTCGTGTTAGCTGTAAAAACAGTATTAGGTCTTACGTGTATACATTACACAATCCTAGATCCTAGATCCATGTTGAAAGTGGTTAATAATAGACGACGGGGTTACTCTGAGTAACGTTACTTTTCAGTTTACCCATGAAGGGTAACGATATAAGCATGTATTATAATGATCAATTTATTGTTTTATTTATCAACCAAAAAATATTTTGGTTCTAGATTTTCAAATGTGAATGTTTAACATTTTTCTATGTTAATAGAAAACTTGAATTTCAGGCTGCATAGTTAGATTGTCAGCTTTTACTATTTCTCAAAAGAAAAAAAGGGACAGATGTAATTATGAAAATAGATTTTAGTTTCTACCTATTTTGGTCACTCAATCAGCAATAAATATGTATTATGCCTAACCCTAGTGCAACATACCCCCACCACCTTCCAAACCTTAGAGTTACATCCTTAAATTGTTAGTAGTCAAACATATTAGGTTTACAAAAATATAAAACAGGGATCAGTCACCAGTTTGATTTCTTTTTGTTGATTAATACATTTTGCAATGTTGTGCCCTAGTACTCAGGAACTGTCCCAGGAGATTAAGTCCTTCATCAGTGGCGCCGACACCGTTCAGGGCCGGAAGCTCAGTGTCCGGGAACACGCCCGCTGTGCTGTGCGCCTGCTGCGCTCTGTCCCGGCCTGTCGAGGGGCAGTGCTGGAGCATCTCAGGGGCGTGTACGATGAGCATGTCTCTGCATTCCTGCACAACCTGGAGACAGAGGGAGATGCCAGTTCTGGGGTCAGCTCCAATCTGGAGGACATCATACAGGTGTGAAGACAAACTCATGCATAAATAACAAAAACCACAAACTCATGAAAATAGTATAGTTAATATAGATTAGAACACTACAGCGAATTTTCATTAAATCAGACTGGGATTCAAAAGGTCGCAGGCCTTGTGTTGATACCTGTTCATAAATATGACAGTAGTCAAAAAGCGTTCTAGCGACTGGTCTTAATTATTTCTATTTGTCTTTAGGAGGTTCATGGAGTGCTGTCAGAGTTCATCCGTCTCAACCCCCGGGCCTGGGCTCCTCTCGTATCTGCTTGGGCTGTGGACTTGTTGGGCCAGTTGAGCAGCAAGCATGCTGGGCGCAGGGTGGCCCCGCATTCATCTAGCCTGAATGAGCTGCTTCAGCTCTGGATGTCTTGTGCTGCTACTCGGTCCCTGATGGAAGCTTACTCCCAGTGTTTGGCTGCCATGCTGGCCTGGTGTCCCGATGCCTGTGTTGACGCGCTGTTAGAAACCTCGGTCCAGCACTCGCCACATTTCGACTGGGTGGTGGCTCACATCGGCTCTGCCTTTCCTGGAACTATTATCAGCCGAGTCTTAGCATGTGGACTCAAGGACTTCTGCTCTCACGGTGCTAAAGACCAGGGGTTACTGGTGATGGGAGTGGACAAAGGCAACAGAGTGCCAAAGATTGGGTCAGTAGTGGGAATCCTGGGACACCTTGCTGGGCACCACTCAGACAGCATCAGGAAGGAACTGCTGAGGATGTTCCAGGAAAGCCTGACTCCATCAAGTCCTCTATCTCCCACTTCCTCCTCAACATCTTGGGAGAGTTCGCCTCAACTCCGCTGCGCTGTAGTTCCATTTCTGCTGCAGCTGGCTGCAATGTCTCCCAACCTCTTTGGCGCTGTCTCTGCAGAACTGGTTGAGCTTCTACGTCCCCCTGTCCTGCTCCAGCTGCAGGCCTTGCTACAGGGCCTCCCCAGAGAGGAGCTGGACAACATGCTGGGGTTGGCAGTTCACCTTATTAGCCAGAGCCCATCAGGGGGGGCCCGAGTCCTCCGTTTTCTTGCTGACACAGCAACTCCAGCCTCAGTCATCATCTCTGGCCCAACACCTTCACCTCATGAAGGAGTCAGAGAAGGTTGTGACCGCCTCCTTCAGACGCTTCTTCTGCATCTCCATAAACTGGTCTTCAACCGCTCTGATGGAGTTGACGGTAACCCTCATCATTCTGCTTCCTCTCAGCCCCAGAGGATCATACCATTCCTGGAAGAGCTACAGTCTCATGTTGGTGAACTCTGTGCTGAGACATTACGACTAGAGAGGAAGCGTCACCTTTGGCTACACCAGCTGCTGTGTCTGCTCTCTGTTTACGGTGGTCCCAGTGTGGCCACTGAGGCCCTCTGCCAGCTACTTACCCAGGCCCACAACCCAGAGGAGTTGGCTCTGGCCTGGCAGCTCCACACCATGCTCTCCTCCTGCATGGCCGGGCTTATTCCTGCTGCTGTAGCTCGCTGTGTTGCCCAGATACACACACACACACTAGGAGCACGGCAGCTGAGGCAACTGCTGCTCAACCTAGCCACAGCCATCCAGAGTCAGGACGAAGAGAGAAGAGAGGCAGCAGGCGCTCAGTCCTCCATGGCTATCCAGATGGGCTCGGCCATCTCAGGACACCTCCATGATTTTTGCCCCCTTCTTCTCCACGGTGATCCAGCTGTATCTTACGCTGTGGTACACCTCCTGGCCTATAGCCCGCTGCCTCGCACCTCCTGCCCAGCACACCTGCTGCTGCTCACACGTGCCGCTGTTACCCATTTCTTTCTGGCACTACGAAGGAGAGGAGAAGGGGGAAAGGTGGGGAGAGATGGGGGACAGGCAGGTGAGGCAGTGAACTGTTCGGTCCTGCTCCTTTCCCGTTTTGCGGCATACTCTCCCCTCACTCTTAAGGCGGTCCTTCAACAGCTGGTTGAGGGAGCTCTTCATAAAGTTAACGCTGACCTTTTTGGAGGGCAGATTGCAGATATGTCCGGTGCTTGCTCTGGTCCTTTACCTTCCCCCACCGCGTCCCCTGATCTTGGAGCCTCCCTCCTTCATATCAACTGTCGATTTGGTACCACCGTCAACTTCTCTGGCAGTGTGTGGTCTGTATTTCATGCCGGCGTGATTGGCAAGGGGCTAAAGGTCCGCACTGCCACACAGCTCCCTGATCCATCTGGAGTCATCCAGGTGAGTTGGACAGTAGCTGAGAACCGTTTCAAGCAAAATGTGGATTAAAGCAATTACAGAAGTGATATTTCTATATATAGTAGTTTTTTTTATATATTTTTACGCACATGTTTCACTGAGAGAAAATAATTTTACTGCATCAGTGTGGGTGGCGCACTTAAGAAAAAAATTTTTTTTAACACTTTGAAATGCAAAAAATGCCTGAAAATGTATTAATGTGTCCCCATCACTTTCTTCCCTCTTTAGAACGTCCAGACTCTGCTTAATGTCATAGTCCAGTGTTGCAGCTCCTCTGGTCTCAACGGCTCCCGACCACCGTCTGACCTTGATGAACCAGCACCCATCAATGCTGAGGCAGCAAAGGTTGTTGCAGTTACACTAGTGGAAAACGTCTGCCCGGATGTGGCCAATGGGGAGCTGTCCTGGCCCCCAGAAGAACATGCCCGCACAACAGTGGAGCGAGACATCCACATACGGCGTTGCTTTGAGGCCCACCCGGTACTCTTTCCTCTGCTTCACGTGGTGGCAGCCGGGCGTCCGGCTCTCTGCTACTGCTCAGCTGTTCTCAGAGGCCTCCTGGCCACTCTGCTGGCCCACTGGGAGGCATCCCGCGAAGCATCATCCACGGACTCGCCATGGCATCTCCAGGCCTCCTGCCTCCTGGTGTCCTGCATGGGAGAGGGTCAGCTCTTACCTCCTGTGTTGGCAAATGTCCACGAAGCATTCCCCCACCTCACTCCCTTTGAGGTGAGGCTGCTGCTTCTGGCTGTGTGGGAGTACGTGAGGGGCAATGGACCCATGCCTCAGAAGTTTGTCTTCAGCTCGGAGAAGGGCCTGTTCTGCAGGGATTTCTCACGGGATGGCGACGTGGCAAGATACGTGGCACCGATTCACAGTGTCCTGCATAAAAACATTGACAGACTCGGACATTTGTGCTGGAGGTTCCAGCTCTAAAAGGTGAAGAGGGGAAAACTGTGAGGAGCAGGTGACAGAATGAACAGAAACAGCACAATAGATGGAATACAGTGTTACGTCACTTTGAGTGTGGACTGAAAAGGAATCACTATACTTTTGTTTCATACAGTATAGTGTACTTGAGTGTGTGTAGTTTTTCTACCATTTTTAGTTTTCGAAATGTTTCTAACTAGTTGTTTCTGTGAGAAAGAAATGGCGCACAAGTACATTATTTAATAGTTATTAATTAACGATGTAAGTTTTAACGTGTCGTTTTAGGTAGAAAACACAACCTATCTGCTAAATCCTTTATAGGTTGATTTATATGATGTTTTCATGATCTAGCCACAAACATGTCTGGCATCTCTTGTTTTATGTGCACTTGTTAGTTCACCCACTTTACAAATAAACCTTTTGGTCCTTCAATGTATCTTCCTCTTTTTTATTACATGCTGAAAATGCTTTAAATCAGTGGTTTACACTTTTTATTTCTGATTCATTAATACAGGAACAGGAAATCAAAGGATATAATTTAGAGACCTCAAGAGTTTTATTTTAATAAATCTAGGGGCCTTGGGAGGTAAAATTAACGAGAATATTGTAAGGAATAAATTAAACATGTAACATTTGTTGTTGATGTTGCTGATTTACTTAAATACAATGACAATCTTCTGTTCACATGTTGTGGGCGTCCTGGACTAACATTGTAAACTACTAAATGTGGTCAGAGAGAATAATGAAAATATCTAAGTACATCCCTGTCCTTGTATGTCTTCTGGGGCTACCAATGTTTTACTCATGATACCTTGAAACTATAGGATATATGTCTATTTAGGCATACTCATACTAGTACAGTACTACCTAATTTTTAATTTTAGATGATTATTTTTAAAATTGTGGATCTGTTCTATGCTGTATTGTACTTCTACTACAGATTATGGTCTCAGTGCAGCAGATCCACAAGTTTTTTTTTTTCTAATTGAAACATTTTGATGCCTGAATATCCAGTATATTACAAAATAGGAAAATAAATCTGAAGAAGTAAAAAATAAACAACTTTTTTTGAATAGATAATTCACCATGAGGGAAGCCAGGTAAGACTGGATGTGTATCTTCTATCTATACTTTGGCATTTGGTCATTTTTAAGCAAACTACCCTTATGGAAAATAAGTATATTCAAGTGTCCTTTTTGTTTACTTTTTCTGTCCTTTTATAGATATACCAGACACATTTACATTTAAGTAAGGTTTAAGGGTAATAAAAAGTATAGAGAAAAGTACATTTAATACATTTGGACTCATACTTAAGTATACTTAAAGTACACTAATTATGAAAAAGATTTTTGTTGCAATCCCAAAAGATTGAAAGTATGACGTTATGAAACCAGTGGCCCTTTAGGCAGAGTGCAGGGCTGTTTCTTTGGGTTGCATAAGACAGTGTGCGTGTTCTACTGCTTCTACGCTGCACTGGATGCAAAAGAAACAACTGTAGTTCAAACAGTGGGATAAATTGATAAATCCGGGACAAGTGTGTGGACTTCCCTGACTGGAGCTTAGAGGTGACGTGTCCGTGTCTGAGAGGATAAATAATCGGTCCACATGCATCCTACTTTAACAGGTACTCAGACACAAACGTAACATTAGTTACGTAAAAAAAATCCTAAATTTAGAGGTAGTAATCTGGTATTTGTATTGTATATTTATCGTATTGCTAAAATTATTTTGTCTACGCATTTTAGTCAGTTGTTAGGAATCACACGTTTTTACGATCTTTGTTGCAGAGTGAAATGGGCGGAGTCTAGCGGGGGCATAATCAAGATGGCCACCGTCACTGAAAGGTAAGACAAAGCAGTTCCGCTGTTTCGCCGTAAATATAGCATTTTTTTAAACATAGTATCGCGGCGTAAAAGCCTAGAGTTTGTTGTTTTGTAAATGCACTTGGTAAACCCGTAAACAAACGTTCTGATTTGGAATTTACCGGCCTCCAGGGAAAAATCATAGCGGAAAAGTCGAGATCCCTCCAATTGAATTAACGTTAGCGGTTTGACAGGCAGTCTGTGCCGCTGTTAGCAAGATTAGCTCAATATTCTGATCCAAATAGGTAATTGAATGACTGCTATCACGTTGTTCGGCGTTGGGCCACATCAAAAACACTCGTAAAACAGTACCAGCAGTGTAACGTTATTGGCGCTTTCTGTGGTATTTGTCCATAACTAATTTTGAGAGCGAATTTAGCTAGCCCACGTTAGCTCGTACGTTAGCTAATACAGTCTCCTGGCATCGTTTCAAGCTCATAAAATCACTCGGCTTTGGGTTGAACATAATTCTCTACATGACTCTAACGGTCTAACATGAATGACGGGATTCTGGATACTGTTTCTAGATGTTAATTTCTGCGCATATGTGTAGCAGTGAAATGTGATTTTTCTAGCGCTAGTTATGTTCATTGTTGAAGACACATCACGCAGAGGTCAAAGTCCGCTGTATTTTTATATAAGCTAAACAGTAGTTCTGGAGTATTGAGTAGCCAAGTGTGAGGGAATAAATTATAAAGGTGTCCGGTGGTCCAAGTTTAGGTCGTATCCTGCTGTCTTTGTAGGATGGCGCCTGTCTTGGTGCTCTGGCTGGCTGTGTACCTCAGTCAGACATGGGCTGTCGACAGGGGCAACTTCAAGACCTGCGATCAGAGTGGCTTCTGCAAGTGAGTGCAAAATGGCAAAGTCTTGCATCTACGTATATGTGTTGCCAAAGAAAAACCGTTACTGATTTATAACTCACTAATCCCCTCTTGGCTTTAAAACCTCAACAGGCGTCAGCGAGCGTTGAAGCCTGGTGAGTCTCCCTATCGAGCTCTGCTGGAAACTTTGGAGCTGACCAACACCAGACTCACCCTGCAGCTCATCAATGACAACAATAAAGTAAGTCTCACATAACAACATCATTCACACAGTCTACCAGTTATTGTATCACAACTGAACATTTTTAATCCATGAACTTGATTTATGCATTGGCTGAAAGTTAGTTTATTTCCCATTTAGTGAAAATTAACATGCTTTTATCAAACACCAGTTTTCAAATTCTTCTGAACCTCCTTCTGTACTGGTTCTCCTATATGCCACCCCACACACCTCCCTGTCTCACCCCCTCTCTTTGGCTTTCTGCATCAGGTGCGTCTGCTGCTTGAGCTCTACCGCCTCCAAGGAAACATAACCAGGGTCAAGATTAATGAGTTGAAGCCACTGAAGCCTCGCTATGAGGTCCCAGACGTGCTCATCAGGGAGCCACCTACAGAGCCGTAAGTCTCGCAGGTGTATAACTGACTGTGTGCTGTGGGTGCAAGGTGGTTTTGCTGTTACAGAGCCAAAACGAAAAGGCTAAATGAAATAGTCCTGTCCTGGTGAATTGTCAATTGCAATTCAATAAATGCAATAAAATGCAAATGCAATAAAAGAAGTCCAGTTGCCAGAACTCGACTTTTAATTGTCCTTGTCAATTATATATTTTTTGTAGAAGGTAAAACAAACGAGAGTAATCTCAGATGGTTGAACGGTGGAAGAATCCCTATTTTACTGTAGATATCTTGACAGACATGTTTAAATTTAGTAGGAACCTTTACAAAATAATTTAAATATTGATAAGGATAATGTATAGAATCTCCACATATTACAGTAAGTTAAAATATGAACCGTCCAATGGTTTTAAATTAAAAAAAAAGCCAAGTAGTAAATAAATGTCTCAAAGAGAGATGTGAATTATGTAGCACATAACTGATAAATAATGTATCAAGAGCTGATTGTAAATACAAAGAAACCAAACATTCATATTCTGCTGTAGTGAGATCCATGTACTCATGGTGTAGAACATGGCTGTAATGGTGGCAGGAATGTGAGAAGTGAAACTCTGAATATAAATTCTTAGTGAAACAAAGAACCTTCTTATAAAGAACTAACCTTTGCAGATAATTGCTTTCTGGCTTTATCTCGCTCTCATTTCAACTTCACAACCTTGAAGTTTTAATCTTCACCAGGGTTGAATCTGGGAAGCCTACTACAGTTTTAGAGCAGATGCTGCAAAGATAGATAAAAAAGGGCTGGACTAATTAAGTTCTTTGTTTTTTGTCCTCAGTTTTCTTTATCAAAAATAAGTCCTTTACTGACCTTTACTTCTCTCCCCCTCTCTCTCTCTGCCTCAGCCTGTCTCTTTTGTCTCAGGACGAGAACGGGGTGGTGTTGTCCCTGGGTGCGGAGTCTCAGAGGGTCATCGTTAGCGCCCGCCCCTTCCGACTGGACATCGTGGAAGGACATGACGTGGTGATGTCGCTTAACTCGCGTGGCCTGCTCACTTTTGAGCACCTGAGGATGCGCAAGGACACGTGAGAAACCACGCATGCACACACATGTACAAATCTCAGCCCTCTTTTAATCCACGTCCTCAGTCTCAGTGGATGATTTTTGTTTTTGTTCCCATGAAATGGTTTGTTTTTTGAGTATTGTCTCTGACTGGTTGTTCTGTCCTCTTCTCCCTATCATCCTAGTTTCTCCTATAAAGTAACTAGCACAGTGGCTAGCGTGTGGGATAATATCAAGAGGGTTTTCTCTAGGTAAAGATCCTTAAGCTTTGTAAGTGTGTTCTGTTCGTTGTGCTAATGCTGCTAATAGTGACATAAAATGTAGGGAATCCCATCACACAACGTGCTGTTTACTCCCAAATGAATGTGAATGAGAGAGAGGGGTGAGTGTGTGCATGACGGTGTTTGATTCGACTCAGACCTGGATCATTTAAGCAAAGATGGAAACAAAGGATGCTGATTAGTTTTTTTCATTTTATTAAACAAACGAAAACCATTAATCCTGCTCATCAGAGGAAATGTGCACTGGGAGATCAGGCTGTAGGTCCAGCAGTGATTTTACCATTCACCATTTCCCAACCAATTCATGCACATCTGATGTCTCCAGCTGCTCGTCTGATCTCGTCTGTTCTAACACTGCAGTAGCTCAACTCGACCAGTAAATCTGATTGGAAGTGTTTGTTACCCATGTCCAGTTTAGCCTGAGAAATGGCTTCAGTAGTCAAAAGACAGTGGTGCAGACTGAGCATTTCTGTCTTCACCAAGATGTAGCCTGTGTCCCACCAGATAGTTTTAGCCTTACTATACATTTTTCGCCCTTTTCCCAAATCCAATGGCAACATCTCTTGTGTGCAACCGCAGAACATGCTCCTCCACGAATGCCTGTGACTCAAATGTTTATGTGAAGGGATCTTTGGCGCTTTACCATGAATTAAGCCTTGGTTTATGGGATCCACGGGGTATCAGACGGTCCTTTTTTTAAAGAGCTTTCTATGTACAGTATTACATGTTGCAGCCTCTAGAGCTCCTGTCTCATGATGCCCAGCTTGAAATAGCCACAAGGCAGGGAGTTGCTCAGTCCCCTTTGTCATTACAGCTAAGTCACTGTATACTTGTTAGTTGTCAGTGTGGATTCAGCGGCCAGTTACCACCCCCCCCCCCCCGGTTGTATGTTCTGTTATTTTTTCTCATAGTTTGTTTATAATCCCATATATTGTTAGCCATTACTAGATTGTTTGACTTTGTCAAAGTGACACTTATTTTTGCCATACCCCCCCTCCCCCCTTTAATCTAATATAACAGTCAGGCAGAGACTGAGAAGAAGGAGGAGGCTGATGCGGCAAACCAGGATGAGGTATTACAAACTAAAATACTTTCTTTTTCTCTTCTCCCTTTTATTTTAAACACACAATGTCTACAACATATCTGAGTTTCTCCATTTGCCTGTCAGACAGCAAAAGAAGAGGAAGAGAAAATAGAGGACGGGATGTGGGACGAAACTTTTAAATCGCACTCGGACAGTAAACCTAATGGTAAGTCCTGTGGTTACAGTGCCATAACATCGGCGTATGGTGTTGGTGAAGAAAATAACAAGCTGTTTTCGCATACGCACTGGAACCCTGAACTTCTCTAGACGTTACCTGGGTGAGCTGCATGTGAGAACGCAAATATATGAATCAGTTGGATTGTATGTTACCCAGACTTTGTCCTGTGAGCGTCTCCCTTCTAATCTTGTAACTGGCTCTACTTTGAGATACTTTCTCTTCATATGTGAATGCACAACTCTGCAATGTCCAGATCTGATTCTTCATAGTTCTGTTAAATATTTGTCTTCTAACTGTTTTTCTTGGTCGACAGGTCCATCTGCTGTTAGTTTAGACTTTTCCTTGCCAGGGGTGGAGCACGTTTATGGTATCCCAGAGCATGCAGAAACCCTCCGGCTCAAAACAACAGAGTGAGTGGCAACAGGAAGCGTCATACAACATGAGTTAGAGTTCACACTGAGCCTGAATTTATATATTAAACTGGTAAGCTTGTGTGTTCCAGTAATGGAGACCCGTATCGGCTCTATAACCTGGATGTGTTCCAGTATGAGCTGTACAACCCCATGGCCCTGTATGGAGCCGTGCCAGTGATGCTAGCTCACAACACCCAGCGGACAACGGGCATCTTCTGGCTGAATGCTGCTGAAACCTGGGTGGACATCAGCTCCAACACAGCTGGAAAGGTTCGTCTTTTCTGTTGCTGAAGTAGTTGTTTTCACTTTTGGTTCCTTAGTCATAGTTTGACAGTTGTACAAAATCACAGTACCCGCTCTCTCTCTTCAGACGGTGTTTGGCAAGATGCTGGATTATGTTCAGGGCTCCAGTGAGACACCACAGACAGATGTACGTTGGATTTCTGAAAGTGGCATCATCGATGTCTTCATTATGCTTGGACCAACACCGAAAGACGTTTTTTCCCAGTATGCATCCCTTACAGGTAGGAAGATTTGTAGGCGCTGGGTTCACCGAGCCTTCCACTGTCCTTTTCATAGTGTACACCTCTAAGCTCTAGTTTTGTTCTCTTACCTCACCTTCCTTCAGGCACCCAGTCATTCCCTTCTTTGGCCTCTCTGGCCTACCATCAGTGCCGCTGGAACTACAACGACCAGGAAGACGTGCAGTCAGTGGATGCAGGCTTTGATGAGCATGACATCCCATATGACTTCATCTGGCTTGACATTGAGCATGCAGATGGAAAGCGCTACTTCACCTGGGATCCACACAAGTTTTCAACACCGAAGGAAATGCTGCAGGGTCTCATGGACAAGAGACGCAAGGTACAGATTATATATAATCCATCAGAAAATAACTGTTCCCCTTTGTCTATTTTGCTGTTTCACTTAAAACCTCGGTGAATGACCTTACATATCAAGGTCTCCTGCTCAATTTCCTCTTTTACACCATTTTATAGATGGTGGCCATTGTGGACCCTCATATCAAAATAGACAGCAACTACAAGATCCATAACGAAATCCGCTCTCGGGGTTTCTATGTCAAAAATAGAGATGGAGGAGACTATGAGGGCTGGTGCTGGCCTGGTAAGAGACTCGCCTCTTATTCACCTGACGGCGCATTCACTGGATCGTCACGGAGACACATCACATTCATTACAGCTCATTGTCACTGTGTCTCATGCATATTCCTTTCCTCTGGATGGATAATGTCCTTCAGGTAGTGCCGGCTATCCAGACTTCACCCGTACAGAGATGAGGGACTGGTGGGCCAGCATGTTTGCCTACGATCAGTATGAGGTAAGCTTGAAGACTTCTGTCTGTATTAGATAATAATCCAGTATTAGATAAATTGTCATTAATCTGGGACACTGGACAGGAGATTTTCATTCTTTCATTCAACAACTGTGAAGATTTTTAATTTCCGACTCTATTCACGGGCATAAAATTGAACCTTTAGCCTGAAGACTAAAACCCTAAAACCTCTCTACATTCTCCAGGGTTCCATGGAGAACCTCTTTACATGGAATGACATGAATGAGCCATCAGTCTTCAATGGGCCGGAAGTCACCATGCACAAGGATGCAACTCACGGAGCCTGGGAGCATCGCGACGTGCACAACCTTTATGGTTTCTATGTGGTGAGTAAGAAAGCCGAACCTTTTCCTAAAGTCTAGATCAGACTGTCCATGTTTTTCACTTTTCTATTCCTTCAATCCTTTTGGCAGCTTTTATTGTGTGGAAAGGTCACACACTAACCAGATATTGATGAAATGATTCAAAACTGCTAGTTTGAGTTAGGACATTTTCACTTAGCTTTTTCCTTGGCAGTAGTCATGGAGTTGTCAGAAATTCCTGCTGAAGTTTAGACAAGTGGAAAATGTATCACCAGTTATACTTTCCTTTGACCTACTGCTTTCCAGCATTAGGAAAAAACTACTTTACAGTCTTTAGTCGTGTGATTACACTGTTAAGGTTCAGTGTATTGCTTTAAAAGAAAGCTGAAAAATGCTCCTTCTCTACCTTACTGATCATCATGTATACAACCTGCAGCAAATGGCAACAGCGGACGGCCTAGTCAAGAGGTCAGGAGGAACAGAACGACCATTCGTCCTGACCAGAGCCTTCTTTGCTGGGTCACAGCGCTACGGTTAGCCCTTCACTGCTCCTTTTCTTTTCATTTGTCCAATAATAGACAGATAGGCTCTTATTTTAGAGCATTTAAAGAGTGTCTCAATGTTTTTTTGTTTGCAGGGGCTGTGTGGACAGGAGATAATGCTGCGGAGTGGGAACATCTAAAAATCTCAATCCCCATGTGTCTGAGCCTTGGCCTGGTTGGAATATCTTTCTGTGGTGGTGAGTATATATCAGACTTTATTTGTCTTTACACCAAACAGTGCATGTAGATGAGTGGCTGTAATAGCTGTTTTTGATAAAACTATGAATTGTATTAAGTGGTAGATGGTGAGGACAAGGATATTATACCTACACTCATTAACGTAAAAGAGGCTTTATGCTAAAATGCTTAAATATGGAAGTAGCTGTTTGGAGTCTAGTCAGTTCAAAATGTTCCATAATTAAGTGTAATAAAATAGATATTTGATTGTTGTATGTTTCCTACAAATAATAGTGAAACAGGACTGTGAGAGTAAAAACGCCGAATAAAATGTGTTTGTCTCATATAACTCTGGCAAAGACCCCCCAGGGTGTTAATGTTGTCATAGAAATGTACACAGATAAAGAGCATGAGGTGTTACCATGGTGATGGCACAGATTCCCTAGATAATCTAGTTGCAGTTATATCGTTTACCAGTAATCAGAGTCAGAGACTCCGATCACAATTGGATAACGTGTGACGAGCTGAGCTACGAGAAGCCCAAACTTGACTAACATTGACCTCCTTTATCTCATAGCTGATGTTGGTGGTTTCTTCAAGTCCCCAAGCACTGAGCTGCTGGTGCGTTGGTACCAGACGGGGGCGTACCAGCCGTTCTTCAGGGCTCATGCCCACCTGGACACACCTCGCCGTGAACCCTGGCTGTTTGGTCCAGAAAACACAGCACTGATTCGTGAAGCAGTTCGCCAGCGCTACACCCTCCTGCCCTACTGGTACCAGCAGTTCTACCAGGCCCACCGCACTGGACAGCCTGTCATGAGGTGAGCACAGAGCAGGGAGGTTTTTTTATAGACACCCTGTACTAATATAATTTGAAATGGATATTCTCATGCTTGTCCTTAATCTCCACTGATCTTAATGCTAAGAAAGCAGGAAGCTGTATGCATAAGCATAACGTGTATTAATAGTTTAATTCCAGTGTTAATATTGTGCAGCATGCAACATCAGCAAGTTCTGACCACGAGAATAATTTCTTTGATGCTCATCTCTGTTGCAGACCTCTGTGGGTGGAGTATCCTCAGGATCCTGCTACCTTTGCTTCGGATGACGAGTTCTTGATCGGTGAGAAAACCTGTTGACGTGATCTAATCTTTTTTTGCACATGCAGCTGTTCAGTTACAAGGGGAAATTAATAATGAACATCATTCAAAACATTTTTTGTTAGTCTAAAGTTGTTTAACTCTGCTGCAGGAAGAGATTTGCTGGTGCATCCAGTTACCGAGGAGGCAGCCAGGGGAGTCACGGCATACCTGCCTGGCAAAGACGAGGTAAGAGGAGGCAGAAGCACAGACACCTAACCACACATAACCAGCTTTTTAAAAAATAGGACAGACTTGCAGATGCAGGCTTCTTTGTCTTTAAACTGTTTGTTTTTCAGGTTTGGTTTGATGTCCACACCTTCCAGAAGCACAACGGAGCCCAGAACCTTTACATCCCCGTCACCATAAGTTCTGTAAGACTCGCACACATCCCTTTCATACTGAATATGTCTGTGTGCAAACAATTCAAACACAAGTTTCTAGATTAGAGACCCATCATTTTAAAAGGTTTGTCCATTCTGTGTTTTTTTTTTTAAGATCCCTGTTTTCCAGCGTGGTGGCTCCATTATTCCCAGGAAGCTCAGAGTTCGCAGGTCCTCTTCCTGCATGGAGCACGATCCTTACACTCTATACGTGGCTCTTAATCTTCAGGTAAACCAAATCTACGCACTCTGATGGCAGTTGAAAGACACATTGGTGATGCTCTTCTGATTTATGTCATACTCTGACTTGTCCTGTTTGTCCGACAGAGAACTGCAGAGGGTGAGCTCTACATAGACGATGGCCACACCTTTAACTATGAAAAGAAGGAGTTCATCCACAGGAGGCTGTCTTTTGCCAAGAATATCCTCTCTTCTGTGTGAGTGATGAATATTGTCTCACTTCAAGAATGAGCTCTCTAAATATTATCTGAATGTAACACGGCTTTAAATGTTTTTGTAACAAATCTATTCTTACAAATACATTAAGATTCCCATTAATAATCTGGATTTTTACTGTTACGTTATCATTTTAACACAATACCTCTTCAATCCAACATCTGTCCACAGTAACCTTGCTCCAGATGCCCAGTTCACTACTCGCTCTTGGATTGAACGCATTGTCATACTGGGAGCCAGTAAACCCAGCAAGGTTACAGTTAAGACTGCTGGTGAGTTTTCCACTGTACATCTGTTCCGCTTTGATAGTAGACGATGTGAAATGCTGAAAATCCTGTTTTCACACACTTTCCTCTTTGGTTTTGCAGATGGTCAGGAGAGCCCAGTAGAGTTTGACTTTGATGCCTCCATGTCTGTGTTGACGCTCCGTAAACCTGGCATGAACGCAGGAACTGACTGGACCGTGACACTTCAGTAATCACGGAGATGGGAGATGAGGAGGAGCAGGAGGAGAAAATGACTGGACTGAATTTATGGAGGGACAGGTGCAGAAACGAGGCTGCTGAAACCCAAGCAAGACAACAGGAGAGCCACCATTTCAATAACACAAGTACATACAGTTGCGTGCACACACCCATGTAGACCTGTTAGTCATACTGAACCATGTAACGTCTCAACCATGTCCCTCTTTTGTTCAGTCACAGTGTAAGTCACAACAGAAATGTTACAATCCAACTGAATAATTATCACAAAGTTCAAACTAACAACAACTGAGCAACTTTATAAATGAATCCTTGAGGTTGAGAAAGAAAAGTTCAGGCACTTCTTGTCATGTTTTTTTTCCTTGTCCAAAATGAAGGCTCCCACTCAAAGCACATGCGCCACCTGCTGGTTATTCCCCCTGTCTGCTTCTAATTTGATTCATTCCATCCCTCTTTGTAAGCCAAGCACTTAAAGTAGCTCAACTCTCGTGCCACATTTCATACATGTAGGGAAGGCCTACCAATGCTCTGTGGCTCTGTGCTGCACTTTCATCCTGAAGTTTCCAGTTGTCCTGATGCCACAAAAGTGTTTCTTACCAATACTGGCTGGTTCATTTTTGTGCAGCCTCTCCCTCAGTTCCTGAGTGATGAATCTGTCAGCATGGAAATTATTCTTTCATATCGCTTCGCCACAGAAGTGGTCAGGTTGGTCAATGGCTACAACTTGAACAGCTTTGGCAGTGGGAATCACTTCAGGGGCCAGAACCACTGATAGTCAATCATCCTTTGATGTGCTGTCTTCGTTTTATTACATTCTTTTTCCAATGCTGTTTACTAGATTACTTTTTAATGCACTTAAGAGAGTAAGAATTAAAAGTTTAGATTTTCATGTGTTACTAGATGTCCAGTGTATAATTGTCAGTATAACTAACAACTCAAATTTAGAGACTTCATCATCCAACTCAATACTGGGCTGTCAAAACTATTCAAATTATTTTCTAGATACTGGTTTTTGTCTCGTTTATTAAAATCATCTGACCTTTCAGTGGTTTTTCTGACTTTGTCATCATGATTGTTTTTTTTTTTATGATCCTAAATGTACATGTTTCTGCAATTTTGTTGGTGATGGCTTGACTTAGCGGAAATGCAAGTGAAGGAACAGACTTCAGCTGTCAAAGTTGTCAGAAATCCTGTAAAAGATGAGACCAAGTGAAAATAAAATTGACCAAATGTGAAAGATGTTTATGGTTTTGTGAAATGACTTTATGCAGTTATAGCTTTTTTATTTAGCAAGAAATAAAATATCACTTGCTTGTATTAAAACTTAGTTTAAAAGATTAACATTAAATACTATGCTAAACCTAGATAATATCATGTATGTAAATTTTAGTTTATACACTGCTCAAAAAATTAAAGAAACACTGAACAAATGAAAATGTCACATCGTTTGAAAATGATCAAGCTACAGAAGGCTTAATTCAAAGAAAAACTGAAGAACTGTCGCAGCAGGCCAGTCAGTGGTATCAGTTCCTTCATCCTGCAGGAGCTGCCTGCTTACTCTTGTCACGTGAAGCTGGGTATTATCAGGCACAATTTTTTTAATTTATCTAATTTTTTACACTTCTTTATCCAGGTGTGAAGCTAACTGACAGCTGCAGAGTACAGGTAACAGGAGCGTCGATAAAAGGGGTCGGGCAGAACCTTAAACTGCGAACAATAGTTCCGCCTACAAGAGCCCTGCCTCTACTGCTGTCTCTTCCCTTTGCTCCTTTTGTTTCCCTTGCTTGAGCAAACCTATAACGTTGCAGCAACAGGACCTGAGAACAAATTATGTGTGCGCACACATGCGTGTATATGAATTAAAAATAATTTCAATCCAAAATCTTAGATTGAAAAGGTTGTCATAAGTAAATTTAGAGTAGAATAAAAATGTATGTGTTAAGATTAGATAATGGGAGTCAATGGGGCAAAAAAATCTTAAAGGTAAAAGAATGAGAAAAACCTTTTCTTTTAAAGTGTTTATTTTTTATAGTTTCATTGAAACCTAAACACGTTGCAAAATGTTATCTTACTAGCACAAGCAAGTCAAAATTATTACCAACTGATGTATTGGCACAGAGGATTTGTTGTGGTATTCCCGACACTTTCCTTTAGTCATTGAACCAACGTCTTCTTGTCGCACCTGGATGATGTCACCAAGACGGTTTCCATCATGGCGGCGGAAGGCTGCGAGGAGATGAGCGGCAACGGGGAGCTCGAAGAGTCTCCAGGTATTCTAATTATTGTTGCTGAATTTATGTTCCGCACATATGGCTCGTTTTGAATATATCACTGACCTCCAGTTTTATCTGAGGAGACTATGAATGAGGGCTCTGATCAGACGTTTTTGCAGAACCAGCATGACAAGCTAGGCTAGGCTAACGTGATTTCAACTACACACACCACGAAACAGCAGTGTCTTTACTTTAATTAGCCTAATTTCCCGTGTTAACAAAGTGATTGATGACTGTTGACCACTTTTCATTATGGCAAATTAGTTGTTTTATGTTCACCTACCACATAGGTAGTGGAGGTACCGGTGTCTGAAGTAAAGCGTTGAGCTTTTATGAATGAAACAAACAGCGGGTGTCGGCACGATGTCATTTAAAAAAACAAACAAACAAGAAAAGTTATTTTTCTTTTTTTTTTGTTGCGTATTTAGTCATATGTGAATCGTCGGCAGCAGTTATAGCAATGATTTACCTTTATATCCAGCAGCATATCTGGTATTATTGATGTAAAATGAATAAACATAATTTTCTACAAAATGATAAGTGCGTGAATGCATTTAAATATTAGTAATAGAGACTAATAATCATAAACAACATAAAAAAGCTTTTTCTTGGAAAATCCAGTGTGATGTTTCTAAGTAGCTTTGACATAAGTCACTAACTACAATAATCAGTGATCCCTGTTAAAATGTTGTGAAATGTATGAGAAAGTAAATGTTTTGGACTGTTAGTTAAATAAACCTTTTGAAGATGCCGGTGATTTGGGAACCTGTGAACAGTTGTGGTATTCATACTTTTCATTCAATAACAATATGTTGCAGAATAAATAACATGTTGATTAGCCTGCTGATTTGTTCATTAAGTAATAATGAAAGTGTAATAGACATACTTTGGAAATTCAAATGTAGGTTATGATAAATCCAGCTGTTCTGTGGTTCCACCTCAGATACGAGCTTCTATTAGCTTCCTTTCCTGTGTACACATACAATGTATAACTGATCATATAATAATAAAGCCGTGTAAAATACTCCTCTTGTTGGGTTCTTGGTTAAACAATAAGCAAACTGTAAACATCAGATGTCTTCTGAAATTCTGTATATATATTTTAAAATTGTATGGTATTGTATAGTTTGACACTTTTTTCCGAAGCATATTTCACTGGTTAAAACAGGGCATCAGGTTATTGAACAAGCATTATGGGAAAACAAAGGGAGTTTCAGCTGAGGTTTTTACCTTTTTTATTTCTCCCCATTTCAGCCATGGAGCCTTCTGATGTTCTGCCACAGCCTCCAATTGAGATGACTGAGTTGTCAGAAGAAAATGGCAGCGCTGCCGCTGAACCTGAGGCACCTGTGGGCCCCATCCCTGCTTCCTTCTCCATGCTTCCAGGTGGAGAAGACGAGGAGAGGGAACTTCCTGCTGACTTTGAGCGTATGTGGAAGGCCACCCACGAGAATCCTCATGACTTCACCAGCTGGACGGATCTACTGCAATACTGCGAGCAAGAGGTGTGTGCAGAGCCAGAACCAGCGGAATTTGGTTCCTCAGCAGCAGTTTTCACTTGCTAATTTTTCTCTCATCTGTTCAGAGTCACATAACAGCATCACGCAGAGCACTAGTGGCCTTTCTTGCTCGCTATCCACTCTGCTACGGCTACTGGAAGAAATATGCTGACCTGGAGCGCCGCGCGGGATACAACGACAAAGCAGAGGAGGTAAAACAAGAAATTGGATCATTCACTCAAACTCTGAATATGCAAAGTGCATTTACGTGTTTTTCACTGGCTTTTCTGGCTGTCAGGTGTGTGTTCAGGGTCTCCAGGCAATCCCTCTGAGTGTAGATCTGTGGATCCACTACATCAACCTGCTGCTGGGAACGCTGGACATGAACCTGCCTGAGTCACCCGCACGAATTCGCAGGTATACAAACGCCGTCTCGCATACATACAGCCTTAAGTCGGATTTCATACAGACTTACAAGCAGAATGTCTGTTTTTTACCACTAAAAGACAAGCTTTTGTTCTGATTTTGGTAAAATGCTTTGTTTTAAACCGGGTTTCCATAAGAATATTACTTAGCAGGAAAGTTTCCTGCTAGAGTTTCCTGCTAGAGTTTACTGCGGATGCATGAATCTGTGCACTTGATAAAGAACAAGCTGAAAGTTGATTTCCCGTTTTAATGGTCCTCCAACTTCTGCCTTCAGTGTGTTTGAGGATGCGGTTGCAGCAGCAGGTCTGGACTTCCACTCAGACCGGCTCTGGGATCTCTATGTTGAGTGGGAGAAGGAACAGGGGAACATGAGGAATGCAGCAGCCGTCCTCGACAGAGTTCTCACAGTCCCCACCCAGCTTTACAACACACACTACGACAAGTAAGATTGCACACACGGCACAACCTTTTACAAGTGGTTCTCCTACCTGAACAGCTGTCTTTGTCCCTTTCACGCCTGGTAGCTCAGTGGTTAAGGCAGAGGGCTGGGATGCAGAAATAGCAGGATCGATTCCCAGCTGAGTCACCCAGCCCATCCCCAGGTGTGTCCCTGAGCGAGACACCCAGCGCTAGCTCCCTGAGCGCTGCCTGTGGCTGCTCACCGCTCTCCCCAAGGCGGGATGGGTCAAATGCAGAAGACAAATTTTGTTGTAACATGTAACAATGAAAATAAAGGTGATTATTCTTCTTTACATTTCCTCTTGTCCTTTCTCCTGCAACCCATCAGGTTTAAGGAACACCTGAACAGCCATGAACCCAAAGAGGTGCTTCCTCCAGAGGAGTACGAGGAGCTGAGAGCATCATGTCGTGAAAGTCAGAAGGCGGAGCGCGCTGAACAAGCCCAAGAGGAGGAGGCAGAGAGGCCGCCAGGTGAAGAGCAGCCTGCCACGCCAGAGGGAACCGACACAGTGAGTAACACCCGACGGCCTCATGCTCCCCCTGTAAGGATAAAGTGCAGTGGGAATTCGTAAACATGGTGAGATATAAATTAAGGAAATGACCAAAACATGTTGTGTCCTATCTGTGTTTAGGAGGAACTCATGCAGAAGATTAGAGAACAAGTGCTGATCGGAAGGGACAGAGTTTATCAGGACAACGAGGGAGAGGTTCGCGATAGATGGCACTTTGAAGATGCTGTGAGTTTTATTCTTCTCTCCTCACATTCTGTGTTTCCTTCCCTTTCTCCATGTAAAAGAATTCACTGATGATTACATGTTTTTTTAATTTAATAATAATAATAATGAATATTTTATTAACAGTGTTGCGTTTCACTGCACAGAGTGCAGCAAGTGCTGTTTATTATTATTTCTTTAAACGTTCTTCGTTTTAACTTCTTTAAAGTACAGGTTGCACTCGGCTCGCCTCGCCTACATAAAAAACCCACTTGATGTCTTCTCTCTCCATCTTCAGATCAAACGGCCGTATTTCCACGTTAAACCACTTGACCGTCTGCAGCTGCGGGCCTGGCACTCCTACCTGGACTGGGAGATTGCTCAGCTGAACAAGGACGCCAGTCAAGATCCCGAACAAGGTAACTACCTAGCGAAGCTCCAGTCCGATGTCTCCTTTTGATTCATCATCTCATTTGTATGTGTTGGCAGTTTTTGACACCATTGTCTCCTCGTTTAGATCCAAACCAGGCAGCCACAGAGGGGTCAGAGGTCATAGCACAGCCTCAGGGAGGACCAGGAGATGCTGCAGTTGCTCGTGACGATCACAGGGTTCGCATCCTCTTTGAGCGCTGCTTAATTTCCTGTGCGCTGTATGAGGAGTTCTGGACAAGGGTAAGACAAAAGTTTGTTTGTACCTGATAATGTATTTACATGAATCACACACTAGCATATTTCTGCGCAGCAGTGTCTAGTGGAGCTTTTACACGGTCTGTGCTTAATGTCAGCGTGTGTGTTTGTGTGTTCAGTACATACAGTACCTGGAGCTGCAGAGTGTGGATGAGGCTCGAGCCGTTTACAGGCGAGCGTGTGAGATCCACCTGACGAACAAACCCAACATCCACATGCACTGGGCCACGTTTGAGGAGAGACACGGTACGAAAGAACATCCACTGGTTTCTGTTTTCGTTGAGCACTCGCCAACACGTTTTGTGTGTGTTCAGCCAGAGGTCTTGAATGAATTATCCTCATTTTTAAAATAAAGAATCCTGAATTGTGTAAATCTTAGTTTGCTGCTAGTCCACTTCTTCCCTGCCTTTGCTGATGCCGAGTAGATCAGTGGAAAAGCCGCTGGTCGACACACACGTAGAACTATTTTTTTTGTTTTAGTGATCCTCACTGTATAAATATAACCACTTATACCATTTTAATAGTGGTTTACAGTGGTTGATGTGTTGATTTAACAGGTTTTTGAGGCGCTTTAACCTGCACACTGATGCGGAAACATAACGTGTGAAAACATATGATCAAACGCATCAGTCTTCTCATGACACTGTTGGATAAATGTTTTTATTTCACATTGTGAAGCCTTCACACATGACAGATCCTTCATCTTCCTTAGGTGACTTAACTGCAGCTCGGCAAGTGTTGGAGGCCCTGGAGAAAAATGTGCCAGGGTTGGCAGTGGTCCGTCTTCGCAGGGCTGCTCTGGAAAGACGAGCGGGCCAGCTAGACCAATCCGAGGCCTTGCTGGAGCAGGCGGTGGCTGAATCCAAAGAAACGCCCACGTTACACGCTTTCTACTCCATCAAACTGGCTCGTCTGCTGCTGAAACTGGGCAGGAACGCCAGCAGAGCCCGCAGGGTTTTACAGGAGGCTCTGGAAATTAGTCCGGTGAGACGCCTACAGTTATGCACCAAATATTAACGTGATTGTTCATGTGGTCCATGATACTACACCTAAATTCTTTGTAACCGATGCTGCCAGTTCATTTTTAACTCTGTCTTTCTCCTTATCTTAACGCATCGCTGCTCAGGATAATGATAAATTGCACTTAAACCTGTTGGAGCTAGAGGTGTCAGGAGACCCCTGGTCCTCAGCTGAGGCCGTGCAGGAGTGTGTGACGCGAGCCCTGGCAGCTCCTCTCGCCCCTCACACCAAGATCATCTTTTCTCAGAGACGCCTGCAGTTCACAGAGGACTTCAGTAATTCCATCCAGAGGTCAGAGTTCAACCCAAGTCTACTAATCATTGTTGATGCACAATTACAGATACAAAACCCAAAAATTCAATCTAGCTGGCCGTTTAAACTGTGGTGGTCTCTTCCCTGTCCTCTGCAGTGTGCTTTCTGTCTATGAAGAGCACCAGAAACTAATGAATGCGCTTCGCGGGACAAAGAGAGAAGCAGAGAACGGGTGAGAGAGAAATAATAAAAACAACTAATTCTCTTGTTTAACAAATTCTCTTGAATTAAATTTAATTTCTGTTGGTTCCATCGGCTTTACTAATGATTTGTCTCAATTGAGGAAATATTTTCAGAGACCGTTTTTTGCCAGAATTTGTTTGACTGTTCATTATAATTAAACTTTTAGAGACGAGGATCCAGAGAAGCTGAGTAAAACTGAGGACGGCTCCGCTGAGCAGGTCCCATCTACTATGCCACATGTCCCTATAACCACACCACCCCCTCCAATCATGGGTGCTGACATGAGTGCACAGAGCGGCTATGGAGGGTATGGCAGCTGGTACCAGGTACGACAAGGATTATGACACACAAATGTTCACCTTTTAATAGAAAATGATAGATGCATGGTAAACGATTTTTTTACAGTTTGACATGTTTTCTTAACTTATATGTTGTTACTAATGTATTTCCAGCAACCACAGTACAGCAGCTACGGCTACCAGAACACCTGGAACTACAACCAGGGCTACTATCCTTCCAGCTAAAGAGAGAACAGAAATGGAGGAACCAGCAGCCCAGACCACAGAAAGCAGCTTGACCCAGGATGACTTCTTAGCTGAACTACAAACTGATCAATCCAGTCACTGGTCTTGCTAGAATAAATCCCAGCATCCTCTCCTCTCCGTCCTTCCTCTGAGGTACCTCGCTGTCCTGGATTGGTGAAAACAACAGGCTGGAGTTGAGCTCTAAAAATAAATGGTGTCCTATGAGCTATTTAAAAGGAAAGCGTGACGCCCATTTTCAGAACATCAGTGTCTCTGCATTTTAAGAACTATTTTTGTATGTGCGCCAACTCTCTTTGCTCGTGTTTTAAAGTCATAGAGTTTATCCAGCTTGAAAGGTGATGTATGATTGACATTTTTGTACCATTCCACACAGTAGGCTATTACTTGTTTTTTTCTAATGTATATAAAGGTGTTTTATAGTGTCATGTCAGGTCTCCTCTGTGTTGTGTCTATTTCTCTTCATGTTGCTCATCCCCTGTTTTTGTGCATTGTTCATCGCACTCTGTGTACATCACTGCACTGCTGACACTGGCAGCGGGAAGATAATCTCATTTGTTTTATTTTTATTTTCACTCTACTTATCTTTAATGGTCTTTCGCTTGAGTCAAAATAATTTAGAGATGTCATAAAAGTGAGGGTGTCTGTTTGTCTTAAATTACAATGAACCAGGTCGACCATAGTGATGAACCTACAGAGAATTTTTACTTAAACCTGTAGCTTCCCTTGTTTCTGCTATTTATTTCTGAGCAGCTCAAACATTTCACAAGTTTTTAAAGAAAATTCTTATAGAACATTAGATTTGTTCTCTTTAAACTTTACATTTCAGTATTTGTGACACTTAGAGGATGCAAATCAAGACAGCTGACTAAAACAGCTTCTTTATTTTGTGGATTATTTTGAAACAGTTTTCTGGTGAACTATATAATAAGCAATGTTTCTTCTTTGTTAAAGAAGAAACATCGGCACCAAGACAAAAGACAAGTTCTATGGCACAGATTTACTTACGAACTACATACTTTCAAATTTACAGTTGGAAAAATATAGAGCGCAAGTGATTTCATTAAATTCAGTCCAACATAATTCTCCAAGTCAACTTTATTGTAAGTAGATTTGTGATTATGTAGACATAACTGTCCATATACAGTATTTTAACTTATAAAAAAACTGGCAACGTAGAATGTCACAAAATCAGGAAGATTGTGGGCATGAAATTTAAGGCCCTGTCAGAACCAGTTGAGTAGGTATTGCGTTGTACTTCACTACGAGGGGACCAGGTTAAAATGAAAGTTTTCTTGTTCTGTAAAATTCTTATAAATGTGTTGTTGAAACTACAAGCAGTGCTCTTTGAAGCCGTATCAGTCAGAAGCCAGACATCTACACATCACTCTTGGTTGGTAAAGGTCACCGTCGGGCTCACTGCGCCAATCTACAGCCAGTAAAATCAGCCCAGAGGATGTATCTTGTCCATACATTAATTTTGGGATCTATCACACACCATCTGCATCTCTGTATTAGTGCAGGTATCTGGCTTACTGAGTGATATGAAAAGGTGGGGGCTCTGTTCCTGGATCAGTCTGTTTCTGGGGTTGATGTAGTGGGGGAGATGAGGTAGGCTCACAGAGCAGATCCCTCGGACCTCACTTTTTGGTAACAACCAGCACAGCTGAAGGCACCAAACCTTAAAGCACAGAAGGGAAAAAAAAGGTCAGCTGCAGTTTGACATGTGTGAGCACAGCAAGCTCGTCTTTCAGCTCCTACAGATCAGATCGACTGAGAATAAGGCAAGGTCCTTCCAATGACATTCAGGTCTTAAGAATTTACATTTAAAGTCTATTTTTATAACGTTATCACAAAAATTCCCCCAGGTTTCATGAGGCACATTGGTAGATAATGACATCTGATAATGGTGTTTTCATTTATAACTGAAATTAATGTGCTTTCCATTTAAATTCATTGTTATTGGAACTTGTCAAACGGTGCTTTAACATCCAGTATGTTTCAACCCAAATACCAACGCGTGTTATCTACTTACATACTACTCCATGATCCAGTACTCACCCAGCTCTTTGAGGGGCTTCTCCATGTCCAGTTCAGTGTAGACATGACGGGGGTAGGGTGACAGCAATGTGAAGTCTTGACCCTCAGGTGTGTTACCATTCATCTGCACGTAGACCCGCACTGCCGCCAGTGGCTCCTGGGCTTTGAAGACTGTTGTGATGGTCGAGCCGTCCAGCAGACGGACCTTTACAGCCAGGGAGCAGCAAGTCGAGGAGAGAAAATGTTGGCAAGGTAGAGGACAGGTTTAATATTATAATTATATAGTTTCCTACATTTCTGCCTTCATTTTTTTCACAGGTTTGACAAAAAACATGGCGTAGGCCTGTACCTGTATCCTGGACTCATCATACTCCTTCTTAGTGGGTGGAGGTCCCTGGCTGGTGGGTGATGAAGGGCTGGGCTCAGCAGGTTGGGACGATGTAGCCATGGTCGTGGGTCCTCCACCTCCAAACTGAACAGGGAAAAAAACTCACATCTAAGTTATTGGTTTAGTGTAAAAAGAAAAACGTTAGGAGGGAAAGGGGAAAAGTGAATCAGACAAATGACAGGCGTACCTTCTGCGCTCTCTCTTCTCTGTCCCGCGCTATTTTGTCTTTAACCCTTTGCCTGACAGAAATAAAGTCAAGTCACAAAATTAAATTTAAGAATACAGTTTGAGGAACTTGCACCTTCTGCCATTTAGTAAAGATGCATATTCATTTGTATTTGGAATTTGTCACTTCCTTTCTGTCACATATTTACACATCTCATACAAAATCTAATTATATTTTTTTCTGATTATCAGACTAGTATTTTTATCTTTGTTGCAGAACTTCGGTCTCCCTGAAATACACAGGGAAGACAGGAAGCTGAACAGCCTTTGGTGGTTTTTCTTTGCTCTGGGAAGTATCTTAATAAATCTTACCTTGCTAATTTGTCCTCCATCTTCTCTCTCCTGCGCTGCTCAGCTAACTTCTTCATATCGTCATCCTGAATTTTTTGTCGAATCTGCTGCAGCTCTTGGCCCTGCCTCCTCCGCTGCTTCTCCCTCTCTACCTCTTCTGCCCGCTCTCGCTCTCTTCTCTCAGCCTGCTTCACCCGCATCAGCTCTTCTAGCCTGAAACGAGACAAGACATTAGCTTACTAGAGGCTAGGCTCAAGTTTTCAAAATTTGTGCCCGTAATAGTTCTAACAAATAGTTATTCTACATGTTTAAGTACAGATAAACTGTTTTAGGCCCTGACAGTTCTGACCTCTTAACTTGCTCACGTTTCTCCTCCTCCGTCATTGGCTGCTTTTCATCGTCATCCAAAAGGTAGCTGCTGTCTCCACAAGCCTCCCCTGAATACAGAACAAATTCACATGAGAAGAGAGGAGAAGGAGAAGAAGAGATTAGTGTCATCTTTGTCCTTTCTCCCTTGAAAATTGGCTGCTTACTTTAACTTTAATTTACCTGTCTATATAAAAGTTAAATAAAAAAAGCCACAAATCAAAGCAAAACCTCACTGTGGAAAGTTTAACCACAGAACACAGGTACAGGAACTATGTCACACAAAAATGTTTGCTTATATTTAGTTTTTTCTGTTTGCTGGACTTAAATGGTGGTGTTTGGCATATGTCACTATCAGGACCTCTAAAAGCACATTTCCCTACCTTCAGCGGTGTCTGCTAGTGTTGGCTGTTCTGTGATGGACTGACTGTCTGCTTCTCCCCCAAGGGTGTTCCCCACAGGCAGTACATAGGGTTCATCAATATCAGGGTCATTCTCATGTTCCATTAACCTGAATAATGCACATCCAGAAAAAACGTAGACAAGAGAATGGTGAGCTGGACTGTGACAGTAGTAGATGGTTGAATTATTCCTGTATATGTCAGACTCACCAGTCCATGGCTTGTTCTATTCCCTGATTCCCCGTGTTGACCACTGCCTTCTCCCTAAAACACCAACAAAAGGAATTAGCAGGGTCAGTCTGAATTTAGCACAGATATACTCACACTTCCTAAAACCATAATCAAATACAAGAACTCTTGAAATGCTTGTATTTATTGTGACTCACGCTCTGTTCCTATCAAATCCCATCTCCAGCAGACTCTCTAGTGTGGTTAGCTCTGCCATTTCGACCTGAAATAGATTATACCAAAATCAATCATTAACGTTCATTATGACACTTTTACACTGCTGTTATTTGCCATTACTAAAACACAATAATTGTCCCAACACAGTTTTAACTATTTCAGAAAACTTACATCACTCTATAAAATCAACACGAGTTTTTGACTTATTGTTAGCTCCGTCCTATGTATAGAAGCTGTTTAAGTATAGCCAAATAACCTAACAGAATGAGAACAAATATGAACCTTTCCTTGACTATTAATCGCATAGCATACTTGTTTACCCTGCTCGCAGGTTATAGCTATTTAGCATCATATGCAACGTTACTAAAATTAGCATTAATGTGGCTAACGTTCAAATTGCGAATCCTAGCTGGGAAGCCTA
The DNA here is from genome assembly GCA_032359275.1 of Microctenopoma steveboyesi. Taxonomy (NCBI): domain Eukaryota; kingdom Metazoa; phylum Chordata; class Actinopteri; order Anabantiformes; family Anabantidae; genus Microctenopoma; species Microctenopoma steveboyesi. Next base: position 11,821,350 of record JAUMHF010000002.1, on the reverse strand, counting down.
GCATGATTAAAAAAATATCATAAGGTCTAATAAACTCCTCATTACTTTAGCTGTTGATGTGTGTTGTACTTCACATGTAACCCCACAGATTGGTCGTATCTTTATATCTTAAAGAGGTAATATCATCTAATACTCGGACATGGACTACGCTAGTTAGCTACTCACACTGTTAACACCGCCTCAGCAGTACGGCAGCCTACATAGGTCAAGCAGAATAACGCGAGAATATACTTTCAGGTAAATTCTCGCGTTATTCTCGTTTCAAAAACCCGCAGTCTTTACAGGTCCTCACTTGACAGCCAGCCTATAACACATAAGCAGTGCTATAATAGACATACTCGTACTAATTAAGATCTTTAGTTTTTTTAATATAAGTCAACGATAAGCAAACATGTACACAAAGCGAGTTTATTTAGAAAAGCCTAATTAATAATTACATTTACTTAGTACAAATCCACTCCGATATAATAATGCTTAAGTACTGAACTTAATAAATGCTCTTAAAATGTTCCTTTCTTCCCAAACCCACAGTTAAGAACTGTTAACAAATATTAAGAATCTTTCTCCACATTTGTTCTATCACAGGATATGACAAGGTGACGAGAAAATTACATTTTAGTGTTGGCTCAAACACAATCACTGTACAAACACAATACATTTTATGCCATATTTTGAGAAACCTTTTGTCTGAACTGTGCAAATATAACGTATTTTAAAACAGGCCCTTTGTTTAGAGAAAAAAGATCAAATTCTTTCTTAATCAGTAATGAGTGATGAAAAATAGGTAATTATGAGGGCGCAACACGCATTGACAGACTGACTGATGAAGGCTCTGAGACTGCTTTAGATTTCTCTGAGGTTGGATGGTGTCTTTTATTGGCTGCTCTCCATCATGAATGATTTTATCCCATCCTCGTATATCAGTGGGTGATTAAAAACAATGCAATTTGCCGAGTTTTATGAGCAGGATGGGTCTGTTACATATTTACCATGAGTGTAATGATTAATTTTTCTCCCCCCCCCATGCTGTCTTAAGCAGCCCTCATTCAGGAATCTACCATTAGGCATGGGAAGATTTCTTTCTCTGTCACATATGTGTTACTTCTTTCCTCACCCAGTGACTATTTCCTCACATTTTAATGTGGCCTTTTTCCTCTTTTGTAATTTCTTTTTAGAGAAAATTATTGGCATCTTTTTTATTTATTTGGTGAGTATAAACTCTTAATAGTTCTATCAATGTGACTAATGAACTGAAGCTTTGAACCAGTTTGGTTCAGATTGGGTGTATATAGATTTTTGTGTTTCCAATGAATTACATATTACCTCAGCACACACCATGACAGTAATGCAGTAATTTTCTCTGATCACTGCAGGTCGTCCTTTAGGCATGTTTGACACTGAAAAAATGTATATGAGTGAAAATGAAATTTTAAATGTTTCCTGTTTTCTGATTACCAGGCAACAAATGCATTTCTTGTGTTTTCCAAAAATGTATTTGTAAAGCTGCAGAGAGTGCTAAAAATCTACTTTTTACATGTACTTTTAGTCCGATTTAGTCAGATTTTTGCCTTAAATCCTCAGTTTATGTGTCCATAATCCATAATAACTGTTGTCGAGTAGAATCATAGGAGACTAAAATATCATCTTCAGGAAATAAAAGTTAATCAATGTAGTGCCATAGATTATGAGTCTGTCAAAGTTAATCTAACTTCTGTCCAAAGGGTAGAGTGAAACTGAATCAACTGGACAGGTCAAAAGTCTTGTTTAAAATGATGATGCATCTTCTCAAACTTGATTTCTTGTCACAGATTTGACCAGATGAGATTATCTGTCAATAGCCTATCACAAGATATAGAGTCTACAAATACACTTTCATGGTTATCTGGTAAAATGTATAGCTGGGGAGACAAAGTCAAAGGAAATAATAAGGGTGAAGGTCTTTTTAGTCTACCCCTAAATTGCTTTATGACTCTGTTTTTTACAGAAGGAGAGGTTCAAGGGTCGAAGCTCAGTCAGGATAAGTTAAGGGAGATGAGGCCACAGAAGAATACAATGCACAGCCCTGTCTGGTCCCTGTGTTGAAAGCCATATCAGTGCGTATATGTAAAAGATTAATTTTGATGGGCTAAAGGCTAAAATTGTTTTGCTGGGTTGTCACTCCCTGTGGACTCCAAGCACTTGTTCATTTCAGAGTAAATTACTCTGATTTTATTGATGTCATGAGGATAACATGTAATCTTAGGAGCAGTAAAAACCAAGATCAGGAGACTTAAGGCTGGAAGATGTTTTAATGATCCTTTGTGGTGTGGGTGGTATTATCACAGGAGTTGGTTATAAAATCTGCACTAAAAGGATCAGAAGACACATCTTCAGTGCGGCCTGACCAGAAGATGGCAGCATTGTTTCATATGAGTAAAAGCCTTTCCACTTGTTGCAAGAGTGTCATATTATATAATCATTATCTACTAACCATTTTTACCTTCTAGGAGTTTCAGGGTACTGTGCAATCATTCCTATGTTTCAGACTTCTTCTGACCATTTCCCATACCATACAACACACATATGTATCTCAATCTGTACACAGTGTTAACGTCTTTTACAATTACACCTAAGAACATTTCCAGCACTAGAAGTAATCTCCATCTACAGTATTGGCACATTAACAAAAACTCTACAACCACTCCTGTGGAATGAATAGTACCACTTTCCTGTGGCCAGCTGTGTTGTTTCTGTGGGTCTCACCAGCTGTAACAGCATCTCCATATGGAAAAACTCCAAAATTCCAGTGGAGCTGCTGTTATCTGTGGAGGGACACCTCTTGTCATCGAACAGTTGTTGGCCCTCAGCAACTTACAGTTGACAGATCTGACTTATAGAGGTTGTTGAGTTGTGTTTAATAACTTGCTCTTTTTGGTGTTTTTTTGGAAACTGTCTCTATTTCATGCTTATTTCTGTACAACGTACTTTTTACAATAAAATTGCAGTAATCTTGTAAGTAACTGTGTTTTAGCTTTTTTGTTGAGAAAGTGTATGCAAGTTAATAGAGCTCTCTGAAAGTAAAACAGAAACTAAATGTGAACATAAAAACAGACGTTTCCAGTAAGCAAACTCTGGGAGTTCCCTATACATATTCATGAATGACTAAATAAATATTTTTATTCAAGAGTCAAACACCCAAAGCTTCCCAATTTATGAAAGCTTATACAAAAGGTAGTAGACAATTATAGAAGCAGAAGAAAAAAAGGGAATGTAAATCACAATTATTATAATGGATCCATATGCTCTCACAACAGTATATGAGATATAAACTTAACAAATTCAACATATAAACTGTAATAGGTCACTTCAAGAGTTTGATAATAATGATCCACAAACAAAAGAACAGATCTGAAACCAAAACATTTATAGAAGCACAAAAGGCTGTCATGCGAGTGTCATACATGCAGCACAATGGTCAAATAAAACAAAACAAATACATCTGATATAAGTACAGAAAGAAATGTTAGTGGTGGGATATTGGACTTGGCAATTATTATTAATTATAGTGCAATAAGACAAATTCACAATTCACTACAGAATGTGCATACTTAACTCTATCAATGAAGGAGGAAAATTAATATACATTTAAAGTGGAATGAGCAAGATGCAGCAAAACATTTAGTAATATGCAAAAATAAAACTTAAATGTAAGAATGGTGGTGTGCCTAGTATGTGGTTTTTACTGCTAATCAATAGGATAGTAACAAATTGCAAATGCTTAAGGTGTGTATGAACACACATGCCTAAATGGTGCACACTGGCTGAATGGCATCGTTATTGCGCTGTGTTGACCTTTAAAGTGTCCATCTTGGGGGATTTATAACATTTAAAACAATTTGAATTTAGGCTTTTATTGTGAAGTGTATGCGTGTCCGATTTCCGGGACGAGCCTTCTTTGCTGGTTTTCAACTGACAGCCGGTTTCTAACCGAGGTAACTAACCGTTAGGAGAAGTTTCTACAGGTTTACGGTCGCAGTTATCCCGTAGTAGACAATATATCGTTGGTTAGAGCTAGGTATTTGTGTTGGTGAGTGTCTGGCTGTCTTACGTTAGCTAACGTCAGCTGAAGAGAGAGAGTCCTCCCCGAATGAGTGAGTCGCAGTGTGTGGCTAGCTAGCAAAGCGGAGGGTGGGGAAAAAACTTGTAAGACCTCGCCCAGGCGTTACTTCACTCCAGCAGGCAGCTACTCTCCTGACGGCGTGAGAGCTCCATACCACCAAACTATATAATAACTCAAGGGTAGAGTGACACAGCGGTGTCAGCCAAGGGCTACAATCAGTAACCATGTTCAGAAAAACTATGAAGAAGGACCCGGAGCTGTTCCAGAACGTGTCGGAGGGGCTGCGGCGGCTTTACCGGACCAAACTTTTCCCTCTGGAGGACACGTATCGATTCCACGACTTCCACTCCCCTGCACTCGAAGATGCCGACTTCGACAACAAGCCTATGGTTCTCCTGGTCGGCCAGTACTCTACCGGGAAGACCACCTTCATCCGGCACCTCATGGAGCAGGACTTTCCCGGCATGCGGATTGGCCCGGAGCCGACCACAGACTCTTTCATCGCGGTGATGCACGGCGATCAGGAGGGCGTGATACCCGGTAACGCTCTGGTTGTCGACCCAAAGAAGCCCTTCCGCAAACTCAACGCCTTTGGCAACGCGTTTCTCAACAGGTAAGGCCAATGCCAAGTCTTTACTCCATGTTAATGGACTTATATTGAACAATGGGAAATGCCCTAGTCTATGATGACAGGAGGGGAAAAGTAAGAACTATACCGTTTATATTAACGTGTAAATTAAACTGATATGTCAAAGTCATTATTTAATACTGCTGCGTGAGAGAGACGTGTCACAACATCACTGGCAATTTAAATGTCGTTCATGCCAGTCCTGACAAGTGTGAGGCTTTCTCAAGTTAACTCACTGTATGCTGTTGCACAATCGCCCAACATAACTAAGTTTTTCTTCTTTCATCATCCTGAGAAAATGCAGTGGTTGCTTTCAGTAGCTAGGTGGATCAGCCAGTTTGTGTGTAGAAAAGCAGAAGACAGGAAGCTGTTTTTCAGTGTTTTATGCTTTGCAATATTGCCCAAGTCCTTTTGCTTTCACTTTGGATAAAATCTTGGCATTTAACATTGCAGTTTTCTCTTCTCACCTACGTCTCCAGACAAGCACTTGGCGAAGTCTCTCCTGACAGACCACTTTCTCACAGTGTGGCCCTTTGAACATAAAAATGGTTGCCTGTGATGTTGCTAGGCAGCAAGCTGACCTTGTCCTGTCCTGTTCTATGCTATACGTTTCATACCTCTTGACCATATAAGTCTCTCCACATCAGTAAAAGCCAAGAAGCCAGCTCCATTATTTCACTTCCTGTGAGTGTGCCTGAGGAAATCTTATCACAAAGGTTTAAAGGTTTTCAGGTGACATTTCTGTCTTTTAGTGCTACTGTTAAATTGAGTCAGCAGATGTTTTACTAATGTTACACTTAGGCTTTAATGATAGGACGTCAGGTTAGTTGAAATTTGTCCTTCATGAATGTCCCTAATGAGCTTCCCTTGAACTTCTAGAAACTCCACGCTTTATATATCACTAGGACTGACACATGCTTTGGTATGTGATGCAAAATGCCCTTGTGGCAAAAAAATCTGAAGTATTACTCAGGTGGAATTTTCACTACTCAGACTTTCACTACTGCAGAACTGCAAACATTCGGAATAGAAAATAGCAAATTAAAAGCAGAAGAGAAAGTGATACAATAAAAGGTCAGACTTGGGCAACAGGCCCAAAAAAGATCAAATTAACGTGCAATGTGTTTATAGGCAAGAAGGAGAGTGGAAAGACTGTCAGTGTATCACACTGAGTCTGTGAGATGTCAGAGTGAAAGATGAGACTGCACAACCAAGGTGCTACAGTGTCTTAAATCAGACTATTGTGTGGGGACTGCCATGATATCAGTTGGCTAACATGTGACTGTTGATGGTGTCACTTCTTGTGAGGGATGTGGGTATTTTCCCATCTCTTTACAGTAGCCAGCGTGATGTCGGCCTGTAAACAGATGGATAAATAGCACATAAACGAAGGACTAGTTTGTTGTCGCTCATGATTCATATTGTCAGTGGTTCCTGCAGCCATGTGCTGTATACAGACACTCAAGTTGACATTTCCTAAATGAGCTTATTTCCCATTATCAACTCCAAATCCTTCCACTCCATTATTATATGGTGTGTTTGCTTTATCTCGCATGCCTACAATCTTCTTGCCAAACAACATCAGTCAAATTCAGAAAAGTGATGTAATGCTTTGAGTTAACACTTGAAAAGGGTGGAGGGTTCACACAATTTACTGCTCTGCAGTTTATTACAGGGTTAAGGGGAAACCAGATAAGATTGTGTATAAACAAAGGCTATTGTCCAGTGCAGCATCTTTTTCGAAACTGTTGGATGCAGTGCTGTGGTATCATGGGACTAGTGGTTCTCTTTGAATTCAGCCTGCATTGCATCCTCTCAGAAGTCAGGTTTCAGTCATACAACATCTTAGGAAAAACTGACATGGTCACACATAGCAGGGTATGTGTGCACGGTAGTAATATGTTCATGATCTGTGTGCATGTGTAAGTTCAATACAGTTCAATCAGTTGTCTTGACCTGTAACCTGGAGCTCAGTTGATAATATAGTTGTCACATATTAGATTGAGGCAAACATTTGAAACCAGACTGTTTTGGCTTTACTTTTTCCGCTCAGAAGGCCATTGTCATTTTGAACAACCCTCGGCTGTGGTTGGGGTGAATGTGTTATCGGGGGTCAGATTATTAATTGGCTGATCTGATGTGGAGGAGTCTGTGATGGCAACTCCACTGTGTAGCCTTTTAACTATAGTCATTCCACCTGTGGATTAGTCTTTAACTACCAGGTTTAGACAGGTCTTACCCAGAGTATAACCAGTTATTTATGAAGACAGTAAACACAAATCAGTCATGTGATTCTCACGCCAACAGTTTGCTCTTGGATTTTGTAAACTCACAAGGTAAAACATGTTGTACTCTTCTAGCTTGCCAATGTCTTCGGTTTTTCCTTTAATTCTATTTCGCTGCAGGAGGGTTTCAGATTACTTCCTGTTACTTTTGCAGTGATACGGTAAAACCAACTTAATAGTTCTCCCTGCTTGATAAACCTGCATATTTTATTTTATCTTTTGTTCCTTTTAGTTGAAAGGTCGTTGCTGTCAGAGGGCTCCAGTGTATGTGCACTCTCTGTACGCCATTAGTCAGTAAAACCAGAGTCAGCAAAGTTTAACTTCCGCACTGGCCGACCCCAGCCCACACTGTCCTGTTATTCCAGGACACTGACTCTGCACTTTACTGAGATAGAGGCTGACATATGCTCGGCTGTACAAAGCACAAAATAAATATACCCAAAGACATGTGTAGACATAAAGTGTATGTAGAAAGATAATTTATTCTGACACACAATTATGATCTCAGAGGAGGCTTATGTGGAAATGTTTCACAGTTGTAACCTCCCTTTCCACATCCCCAGTGCAACAGCCACCTTGTTTCCTAGTTCATAGATCATAGAGCAATACTGTACACTTATGCGTTTCCATAGGGAAGTTCATAGATCAAGAGGTGGGGTAGGAGAGGAAGACTTGCTATAAGCTGGTGCCGGACTTTCAATATTCCAGGTCTGATCTGATTCTTTACCAGGCCTTCTTGTCAGGACTTCTGCCTCACAGAGAGGATGGGTGTCTCACCTTCTCAAGACAATCAAACAGTGAAGCACTCAAAGAGTTTTAGGACTTCGGGCCCCCCATGCCTGGGTTCTCTGTTTGTAATTCCAGCTTGACTTCATCTGAGCATTTTTCCTACAAGCTCTGTGTGGAAAATCTGGGGATTGATAGTTAAATGGAAAACCTGAGCCAAAATTCCAACTACATATCATACACCATCAGCTGTGAGAGGGAGGGGGAAAAACCTGCATGATTGTTATCTTTGGCAGTCATTAGAATTGTAATATAATACTATGCAGAGGGTCACAGTGTCCTTCTCTCACATTTCTTTAACTTGTTCTTTGTCCTTGGAATTTTCCTTTTTTCCCCCTGCGTGTGGTATGAACCCTCTGTTAGGGTCTGTGGTGTGTCTGGCCTTAGTGTGGTTGCAGCAGGAATGTAAAATCTTGGTTCTCCTGGTCTTGTGACCTGGTGCCTCTGAGCTCATGTTGGGAGTATCGCTTTGAATTGATTTAAAAGGAAGCAGTGCGAGAAAGAGAACTGAGCTGTGGAGTGTCTTTACAATTCCCTTCTTTGTCCGGAGTGGGACACACGGGTTTATGCAAAACTACTCGTCCTTTCTCACTGTTTATAGTGTGTGTGTGTGTGTGTGTGTGTGTCTCTTGTGGCTCTTGGTTTGATTTTTGTTTCAGAACAACACTCCTTTAAAGCGTAAAGGCAGATGCCAGATTAAAGGAGACCATTGTGTAATGACTTATAATGCATTAGGAATGGAATCGACACTGCCATTTATAAATTATAATGTGTTGTACCAGTGATTCCCAACATTCTTACATCAATATGGGCGTTCTTCATGCAAGTCATGCAAGTATCCACACAGTTTCAAAACTAGAACTTTAACTGCAGTTATGTTATGTTTGTTACTTTCTCTAGTCTTTTGCTTTACAAAATGCAGGAAATAGTAAAAAAAATAATTCATTATTTCTCTAAATTATAGTTTTAAGGCTGCCCCTTCTAACCAGTTAGAGAATTGATGCCTCGGGTGGATTGACTCAACTTACTCAATGGTCAAATGTTGCATATTGCAGCTTTAAGAAGTGGATACCACACTTTAGCATTTTCTCTTCAGCATGGACTTGAATAATGAACATTTAAATTGTAAAAATCAATTGTTAATTGCATCTAACCACAGGTGTCTAATGTGCCATGTGGAAAAAACTGTTCTTTTTCAGAATGAATTTGCTATACTCAAATAATTTGCTAAGCGGGATCCATTTTAATAGCATGGCTGTATCAAAACTGTGTAGTAACTGCACCTGTATCACCTGCTGCTACATCATGTTATATCTGTGTCTTTTCCAGCTATGGTATTCTACTAATGTTGGTGCCTGAGAGCGAGGAGCTCCAGAATAATATCTGTTTAATGCCAAGCTTAAGTATAAACACTCACCTGACTGGTTTTATGCGTCATTCTCACCCCCCCCCCCCCTCTCCCCTATCTCTACATCTCATACTCTTTCCTTTCACATCCATTTTATATTTTTCCTAATGTGACATGCACTGTCCCCTGTCCCATTCTATTTTCCTGACAGGTTCATGTGTGCTCAGCTACCGAACCCTGTCCTGGAGAGCATCAGTATCATCGATACTCCTGGTATCCTGTCTGGGGAGAAACAGAGGATAAGCAGAGGTCTGCGTCACACACATGCATCTAGTTTACTTAGATACTCACCACAAATACTACTTTTTCATCAGAACATTGGATGATAATGTGTCCAATACTTTAATCAGAATGCACCTATAAAATAAACTCGCAGGAAGTTACAAGTTCACATATAAGAAGGAAACTAACAAAACAGTCTACGTAATCTTCATTTCTTCAAGTCTATCTCTGGTATTTCTGTTTGGCATGGCCCCAATAAGTCATAGCAGTTCTGCTCGCGGTACTGTCAGTCTCATGTTTAACTCTTTAACAGCATCTAATGCTCAAAATGCTGTAACTAAACAGGTCTGATGAAGGATTAAAGTAACAAAGAGACGGTGCACAAAACTTTGAAGCTAACTTCCTGTCTCTTTATGTGTGGTTTTCTAGGGCATCACCCGTTTGCAAATCTTCCCCTCTTTTTATATTTCTTTCTGTCTGTTTAGATCTTGCTTTGGCTGTGTTAAAATGGTTAACTTAATTACAGTAACTGAACACTTTTCAGATTTCTATATGTCTGTGCTCTTTTCCTGTTCTATGCTGTATTGTTCATCATGTTATAGCTGAGTCGTTTCCCTGTGCTGTGAAAATGAATCAATTCATATTTTTGATCCATTTCTCCATGTGCAACAACAATGCTGTGGGCTGCAGTGTCACTTCAAAATTGCCACATACGCAAGTTTCCTTTTACTTTTGATGATGCTACAGAACATAGGCAGAAGATAACAATACAGCTGAACACAGCTACTGCTTTTACTACCTGATTTCAGCCCCTTTAAGAGGAAGCTCATTTACAAGCAATATAGTTTTTTGTGATTTCTAGGGAACGGAAATGGCAAACTTAGTTTCCCAAGACTGCACGCTCCCACTGCTACTACTGCCTGTGTTGCGCAAAGTCAGACAATCTGCTTTTTATTATTGGGTCTGATTTCCCATGAGGCACGGCAAGAAGGAAAGGAGAAGAGTACTAAGATATAAAACCTAGTTATTTTATGGCATTTATGAAGTTACACAAATATTTCAACCAGAGACTTCTTATAGGCAAATGTATTGCTTTTATCTGTTTTACATAACTATATAATATTATCAGGATGTTGTAATTTTTCATTTTTCTGTCTCAGTCAATAGAAGAATTAATCAGATTAAATGATTCAAATAATCAGTTTCAGAAATAGTACTAAGGACAAAGAAATGACAATAAATATTAAAGTTTAAATCTGTGCCATGTGATAAGAAAATAATTCAGTGTGTGTGTACACACACCATGAAAAGACTGGCGTGGGATTGAGGTGACCCTCACAGGTAAAATCTGATGTCTCATTCCGCAGACAGGTTTGTTTCTATACATACTTATATGATCCTACTCTCAATGACACACACACACACACACTTCCTCTGGTCTGTTTTGCATAAACACAAACAGTATTGTACTATTGGCACACACTGTACTGAGTGTGTTATATATAAACAGGACTGCATAGATTGTGCAGCTTAAGTGTGACGGGGGTGTGTGTGTGTGTGTGTGTGTGTGTGTGTGTGTGTGTGTGTGTGGGTCAGTACTCACAGACAGATATTCGGCTGATACCAGGCTACAGGAAGAAACACTATTATTTCATAATTTCCTAATGTTATAATCTATTAACAGTGTCTGTGTGTGAGTGACATTAGAGCCAAATATTTATATTTTTTGTGTAGTGCAGCATTGCACATAGTTTCCAAATATCACGTCAGGCAGCATGGCACATTCCTGTGCATCCTGGTAGAAGAAATTATTCCGGTTTAATTGTTGGCATAACTACTTTAGCAGAGAGCTAAAAGTGCAAAGAAACAAGAAAACTCTATTGCTCATTCTAAGCTACCAATGTTTTTTATTGCATAGTTCTCTGATAACTTTTGTTTAGGTCAGCAAGTGTGGTTCACTGACTTTTTCTTGCTAAACCACAAAATTATAAATTATTTTAGGGAACTGGCTTATGTGTTTCCTGATGACATGAATACCAACACGTTTAAGGACATTTGCAGATGCAGAATGAGATTTTTCTGAAACAAAGCCAAAACTTTTAATGCCTTGTGGCCATAAAATAGTTCTGCAGGACTACTTGAAGCAATTGTTTGTTATTATAGGAGATGGACCTTCTTGCTTAATGTTGTATGTGAACATAAGTTTATTTTCTTGTTCCTTTTGTACTTCCAAATATCTGTATGATAACCGTGTAGCTGGAACTGGTTAGGATAGGTAAGCATAAAGAGAGGAAACGGGCAGAAACGGCTTGCCTGTCTCCATCTAAAGATAAGATCCAACTCTTGTGTTCTAACTGTGAAAATTAAGGTGAATAAGCAAATTATGAATTCTTTAATTATCGATGGTACCAGATTTCAGACAATACAGAAACAAAAATAACTGTGCTACCTATTAACTGCCTTCATCTGTGCTGTCCATTTATATTTGGCTCATGGACTTGGGGCCTGTCCATAGTTGTCATGAATGAATGAGTGTATCCTCACATGTCTATGCATATTGTAGAGACATAGTTATTGATGCTCTGTGCTATAAGTAAGTCTGAGCTTGAGCAGCTGTTTCACTGTATGAGCAAATGTCCTCGGCGGCCTCCCACGGGAACTTGGACTTAAAATATCCCCCTGTTATTCTCCTTTTACTTTCACATTTCATGCACACAAACCATATTTGCAGTGGGTGTTTTCCATTGCCCATCATGCGTGTCCATCTCAAGTTACATCAAGGTTTTTTTCTAACTTTCACTTTTACTCACCCCGACTCACTTTTTCTCTGCCTCTCTTTTTGGTTTCATTCTCTCTCCATCTGTCCTTTCCCATATGTCTCATTTAGTCTCTGCTTCACTTTGTCTCTTTGCCACACACATGTTTGGATACAGACAAGAGCCAACAATGTGGAATGCCTGTGTAGCAGATCTTGAGCCGATTGTGCAGCAGCCGAAATGAACTTTAGGACCAGCTACATTCTTCTCTGATCAGATGACATGGACTTTGATCAGCACCATATTTTTGTATTTCTTACTGTCTCTGTAGCAGCTCGAGGCAAAGGACGTGAATAGTTCAGTAAGTTTTTGTTCAAGGTAGAGACACATGTTTACACAGTACAACCCAGCTGAGGCTCAGCAGTGTTTGGCGGTATTGTCATTATTGACACTGAGTAGCATTTTTTCTTAACCTTATTTTATATTATGTTACTGGTTGTTTTTTTATTTGGTACATTAATAAACACATATAGTGTTGCTATAGTTTGACAAATTAGGTAGTTGTAACGTTTTAAATTACCTTTGCCTGTATATTCCTCTTTTTGCCTTTTTCAGTAGAGCTGGTTAATATGTAACCGCAGAAGAGAGTCCTGTCTCTCAAATCTCTTATCTAAACATTAGTGGAACAACATGACTTGAAAATATGAACATGAAAACCACAATTAAACCGTCTCCAACACACAAGCTTGTGCCATTCATCTGTTTGTCAGGTTTATTTAAATAAATACTAAATAAAGTCTTGGTAATAAAACTTTCAGACAGAAATGTTTACATATAGTCTCCTAAAAGCAATATTTGGTCAGTCTAACTGTTATCCCAGATACTTTACACTACATCTAGTGAATTGGCTGCAAACAAAACCAATAATCTGAAGTTAATTTAAAGTTACTAGAAGGGATAAAACTAAATGTCTCCACCTTCTTTCTGCAGGTTATGACTTTGCTGCAGTACTGGAGTGGTTTGCCGAACGCGTAGACCGTATCATTCTCCTGTTCGATGCCCACAAGCTAGATATCTCTGACGAGTTCTCCGAGGTGATCCGAGCTCTCAAGAACCACGAGGACAAAATGCGTGTGGTGCTGAACAAGGCAGATCAGATCAGCACTCAGCAGCTGATGAGGGTGTATGGAGCGCTGATGTGGTCTCTGGGCAAAATCATCAACACACCTGAGGTAAAAAGCTTTTGCTTTTCACTTTTCACTTTTTCATTCACCCATTCGTGCACACAATCACACAAACAGTCACACATCGCTAGCGGTCTTGATCCACCTGGACAGATTTTTATTTCTAATAATAATATTTGTATTTATTATTAATAAATACAAGCATATATACTTGCAGAGAGAGAAAGAGACAGAAAAAGATGACCTGCGCCAACTTTATAAGTAAGTGTTATCAAAAAAGGAAAGTTTTAGGTCTAGTCTTAAAGGTAGCGAGGGCGTCTGCCTCCCAAATCTGGATTGGGAGCTGGTTTCACAGGAGAGGAGCTTGATAGCTTTTACAGTCTACATTTAGAAACTGTAGTAACCACAAGTAGACCAGCACTCTGAGAGCGAAGTGCTCTGCTGGGATAATAAAGTTCTACGAGGTCTTTAAGGGTGCGAAGGAGCCTAAACCTTTAGTGCGTTATAACTGAGGAGAATGATTTTAAAATATTCTACATTTTACAAGGAGCCAATTCAGAGAAACTAATGTAGGAGGAAATGATGTTGGTAGTAACAGATGTTTAAAGACTGAATGTTCACAACACACAAACTATAGTAAAAGACTGTTCTATTCCCATGTGTTCTCTGTGGTGTCACGTGGCCTGACCTGTCTTGAAGACAATTTTTCTTGACTGTTTAGTTAATGTTTGATTTGGGGCCATATTAATAAACCGATACCAGAGGAACCTTTGGATCACGTAGAGAATAATTTATTGACTATAAGAGTGCATTGCTTTGTGAAATCTCTGTACTTGTAGAGACACACAATATACTTCTGTTTAATTGATTTCTTTATACCACTTTCAACCTCACTGTCCTTCATTCTGGGACACGTGCTTGCTTATTTATTTCTTAATTACATTCTATTCCGCTGGCAGTGTCATGAATGTGACCTGGGTATCGGGCACTGTGGAAGCCTGAGGTACTGATATGTCTTGTGTAAACCTTATTCCAGGTGGTGCGCGTGTACATTGGGTCATTCTGGGCTCAGCCCCTGTTGGTCCCAGACAACAGGAAGTTGTTTGAGGCAGAGGAGCAAGACCTGTTCGTGGACATCCAATCATTGCCACGCAACGCAGCACTACGCAAACTCAACGACCTCATCAAGCGAGCCCGCCTCGCCAAGGTTAGTACTAACAAGACTACACTGAGCTAATGCCTGTGTAAGGTACAGTGCTTTGAGCTGCATGCTACCGTGTGCGCACACACACACACACACACACACACACACAGACACAGACACAGACACAGACACACACACACACACACACACACACACACACATACATACATATATGCACACACACGTGTGTATGTATGTATGTATGTATGTATATATATATATATATATATATATATGAGAGTAGGTAAGTAAGATAGGGTTATAGAGAGGCTAACCCTAACCCTAAGATGTGTGTATAGTAATCCATCTGATACAATACTGCCACCGCCCATCTAACCGCATGAAAGAGACATTAGACTCAAAATGTCCTGTTGTATGCAACTTTAAAAACTTTTTGTTTCTAAACTAACCACAGGCAGAAGTGAATCTACGTGTTTATGTGACAGTTAAAACGATATGATAAGCCACTAAGGTGGTGGAAGAAGAGGCATTATTTATAGTATAATTTGCTGTCAGTCTACATGTACACTACAACCATAAATCTTCCCTTCAAGCCTATTTTAATATTAACACAATAGATATTCTACAAAAAGTTTAACTTGAAAATTAAAAAAACTGCATCTACACAGAATGCTTGATTAAAAATCTCCTATTCAGGATTTTACCTGCTGAATACTTCTTCAACTTTACAGTAAAGTTTATTATTAGCATATAAGGAGTGATGGTTTCAAGTCATAATAAATCATGAACAATTTCTGTTCTTTTTGTTTCATGTCCAGGTGCAAGCCTACATAATCAGCTCTCTGAAAAAGGAGATGCCGAGTGTGTTCGGAAAAGACTCCAAGAAGAAAGAGCTCATTTCCAACCTGGGAGAGATCTACCATAAGATTGAGAAGGAACACCAAATCTCACCTGGAGACTTTCCCAATCTAGTCAAGATGCAGGTGAGATTTTAAAAAGCTCTGTCTGCCCTGTTTGTAATGTCCCATCATGTCCTATCCAAAGATACAGATTTGATGAAAAAACAACCCTTTTGTGTTACATAAAGTGTTCAGTTTGACTAGAATGACCTTCCAACCTTCACTCTTTTCACATCTTTGCCCTTCTTTCCTGCCCTTGCTTTTCAGGATGGGCCAGGACAGAAATGATATTTATTTTTCCTGGTTTGTCAGGAAATCCTGCTTCTTGTCTTCTACTTCCCCTGGTAGCCACTGAATCTATTTCTATCACCAATTCCTGTTTTTTCTTCCTTCAGGAGCAATTAAATGGTCAAGACTTCTCCAAGTTTGCAGCGCTGAAACCCAAGCTGTTGGAGGCAGTGGAGGACATGCTCGCCAACGACATCGCCCGTCTTATGGCCCTGGTACGTCAAGAAGAGGCCAGCATGCCCAGCCAGTCTGTGAAGGGTGGAGCGTTTGAGGGAACCATGAGCGGTCCATTTGGCCACGGCTACGGTGAAGGTGCAAGCGAAGGCATCGATGAGCTGGAGTGGGTGGTGGGTCGTGACAAACCCACATATGATGAGATTTTCTACACTCTCTCCCCCATTAACGGCAAAGTGTCCGGTGCTGCAGCCAAGAAGGAGATGCTGAAGTCCAAGCTGCCCAACACAGTGTTGGGAAAAATCTGGAAGCTAGCAGATGTGGATAAAGATGGCCTCCTTGATGACGAGGAATTTGCACTTGCCAACCACCTGATCAAGGTGAAGCTGGAGGGCCATGAGCTGCCACCTGATCTCCCCAATCACCTGGTGCCCCCGTCCAAGCGCGGAACTTCCCTGGAGACCTAGAGGATTTGTGGGAGCAGCTTGGAGAAAAGCCATGTCAACGCTTTGCATCATGTTTAGGACTCTCCAGAATTAAATAGTCCAACCACAGGCATGAACAGCATCATTCTCCATCCAGCTGTGAATCTCCTGACACACCATAAGGAGGTATCGCTGTGATCTTTATCACCAGAGAGAGACTGGGGGTTTCATGGGAGGGCAGGTCAATCTAATTTAATATTCAGGAGTCTATTAGAAATACACAGCAGCAGGTGGGGTCGATTTACCACTCAATGAAAGGACATTACTGCATCATGAACTGAGGTAGATGGAGGTTGCATGATGGAGCCAACCATGGATTTGTGCATCCTGTGTTAAAGATGTCTTATAAGCATTCAGTTCACATTAGCACATGTTGGTCCAAATAAATATAGTTTTTTTCTCCATTTGGAAAGAAAGAGGAAATAAATCAAAACAGCTATTAGAATTGTTTTATCTATATTTTTGTATTTCCTGACTGTTAACTGATTCTTTCCAAATGCTTCCCTTTTTATTATTTGCCATATAAATAAAGAGGAATATGTACCATTCAACTTGTGGTCATGTGAATATTTATCATATTTTTTGTGATACACATCATTTACTTGAGCTCATCAGTGGATTAACTTATAGAAGACATGTGTAATAAATATTTTTTTCAATATCTCTGGGCTGAGTCATACTTAGTCAAATCCTGTTTTTTCAAATTGTAGTTTATTTCCAAGAACTGTGTCAGGCAGAGGTCAGACCTTTATTTTGAAATGCCCTTAATTTGACACGGTCTGTGTACTCTACTGCCCTCTGTAGACCAATGAGACTCAAACCATGAGGTTCAAAAGGACCAATGAGGGCATTTATCCATGAAACAAGCTCCTGAGTACATAGTTATAGGGCAAATTAAAAACAGAGGTGGAGACGACAGACACTAAAGACACATGGAGACAATTTACAAAGTTAAAAAGCCAGAGCAGGCTCAAAGAGAAGAGCACAGACTGTCTCCCTGAGGTAAAATCATAAACAGAAAGACAGGAAGTTGTCACATTTGAGACTCTTATTTGTGTCTGGATGTAGGTGAAGCAACTTTCAACTCTCAGTTCACCTTGTAAACCTGTAGTGTTGGACCTGAACCTGAAGGTTGAACCTGCTCTGTGGTCTGGTTGCATATTCAAATTGTTTGTCAGTATAAGAAACTGAAATGTAAATCCGATTCACCACAATTGTACACAGTACATTTGATGACAAGCTGAAATGAATTACATAATATTTGAAATGTAAATTAACAAGGCCAATATTACACAGCTATATTACCAAACTTGCTCTTTCACTGCATGTCTGGTCATGTTCTGTATGTGAACATATTTCCTCATGACTTAACTTGGTATTATCAGTTGGTTGTTTTGCAGTTGATCTGATTCCTGACTCTCAATCAGGAGCCCTGATCTGTTTGTCAAGAACACAATGTTGCATTTATTTATCATGTCCTGCTCACAGTCATGCGTTTTTCCCTCATCAGGACACTCAGCCTACATAGCGACTCATTGATATTCTGCTCACTGACTCAGAAACACATAATATCCAGCAGCTGCCAGGAGGAGATCTCATCGTTGATAAAAGTGCAGAGGCGCTCTCTCCTGACTCGCTGCGTTATTACAGCTTTTGTGTTTGGATAAACTGACATTAATATCCAGTTGTAAAGATGTGTCCTGTGTCCTTCTCTGCAGGTTACTGCTGACTCATGAACAATATGACTCATAATGCATAGATTGCTTGTACTTAATTTGAAACAGCTTACTTTGTCATCTATGCTGCAAATAATTTAATTTTCCTTTTTTAAATCAATGAATGAGATTGAAATTCTTAAGTGGTTCACACTCAAAATTATTTATTTCAAAATCTATTACAAATTGGAAATATATGTATATATATATATATTTTTTTTTTCTTTAGTTTTAAAAATTATTAGGCCATTATTGATTGAGGGTGACAATATTCAGTATCTAAAATCATGCTCATACGTCCACAACCCAACCCTAAGTAAAAAAAAAAAGATAAACTCGTAGTGCACATGGATTATTCGGCCCTGACATTCCCTGTACATCTCACATCATCCACATCTGTACAGGCAGCGTAAAAACTGATGCACTATAAACCAACACGTTGCCATGTAGGAATGTCAAATTCATTGTAATGGACATTTCTATTCTCCTTAATATTACATTAAGTAAGGTTAATATGGGTTGTTATAAACATTGATTAAGGTATAGATTAAGGCCTTAGTTAACATAGTTACCATTAGTAAATGATAAGTAGATGCATTAGTTAACCTTACTTACATGTTAGTTCATGCTTATTAAGTAATGTAAATGAATGAACCCCTAGTGTAAAGTGTAATGTGATTTATCCACTTTATTTACAAACTGGTGGTAATTAAAATTATTTTTCGCCATGATATTATGATTATATTTTGTATTGAGAAACTGCAAAATAAGTAAAGCTGTCAACTAAATGTAGTGGAGCAAAAGTAAAAGTAACATGATGGATTCATACTGTGGTACCATAAAAGTATCTTAAAAAAGTTCAAGCACAGTGCTGAAATATCATTGCGGAACAGGCAGAGAATTGCTGAAGTGAACTTCCTGCGGAACATTTTGAGTCGTTAGATAATCTACACAGTTAGTAGTGTGGGGGCTCCTCTGGCTGGTCATGATAATATATTAACAGAAAGCTGCTGGAATGCCCACAGGGGTGTGAAATGAGAGACGGCCGGACTGTATGTTCCCCCTTTCTGTACGCTATCGCTCCCACTCCACTGTATATCTCCTCTTTACATTGTTTCCGTTTTCCTGCCTCCCTATGTTAAGACGTCATGATTTTCCTCCTACTTCCACTGTTTGTGATGAGCAGTTTTCCCCGTTTTCCTGTTTGTGTTGCTTTGTTTTTCATCCTTATTACAATCACACACACACCCCCACCCCACCTTTTGGGTCACATTTGTCCCTTGCATGTCTAATTATAGTCCCTCTAGCCTTCTGACACACTGACCCCCACAGATAGTTAACTGGATCAGGCTGTAACACAGTCATGAGGAAGGAGTGCCACTTCTCAGAAGCATGTGAGGAATGAGGCACCTGTATGTGTACGATATATATGAGTACAAGTACATAGAGAAAGTACTGGATTTTTTATATGTAACCCACTCAAGTCCTCTCTTACAGTTTGCTCTCATTCACAAAAAAATACATTTGATGTTAACTCATTTGAGGGAATTAGTTTAATAAGAAATGTATGTCTGTTCCTAGTTTATTAATTATTATGTTTTCATAATCAATTTGTAATCATGTAGGAGAATCGCAGTGGGGGAGTGATGAGCTGTCAGAAGTGAGAACCAGCCAGTAGTTGAGGATCACGGAGCATAATATTTATACACAGAGTAAAACGTGAAAACAGCTCAGGCACCATGTGTAAATAAAACCATTAAAATCAGATGATGACTGATTAATCCTTTTACAGGTATTATTGACACCTGCTACATTTAGACTCACTGTACAGCCCAGTGGTGTAGTGGTCAATGCTGCTGCCTCTGGGCAAGAAGGTCCCGGGTTTGAATCCACGTGTGTCTCTCTTAGTGGAATTGCCAAGTTTTCCCCCTGTCTGTGTGGGCTTCTCTATGTCCTCTGGTTTCCTCTCGATGTCTAAAGACATGCTGGGTTATTAGTTGACTCTAAATTGCTAATAGGTGTGATTTTTTTGTCTGTCTCTATATGTCAGCCCTGTGATAGACTGTCTGAGGTTTACACCGCCTCTCACCCAATGACAGCTGGGATCAGCGCAAGCACTTCTGTGCTCGAGAGCACATGAGGTAAAGATGATGGATGGATGTTTAACATGTACAAATAAAAAGTGTTGAGTAAAAGTTTATTGTTGTCGATTCTTATGTGTTCTTATTGTATTGTTTAATTGTTTGAATTTGTTTTTATGCTTATAATATTTACAGATTTTTTAAATAAATGTGTTTATTGTTCTATGATCTGTAAAATGTATTATTTTTGTTATTATTATTATTATTATAAAAGATCATAAAGTAAATAGCAAACTTTGGCACATTACATTTAATTTTATATTTGAAAAATATGCTTAGGTAATCATTATTGCTTCTTTGGGTCAAGATGCAGCTGCGATTGTTTTTCCACCTTTAACTGCAGATTTAACCATGAAGATGATATGAATGTCATTAATAAGTCTGGACTGAAATATCTTAGTTGCCCTAATGTATTGTTCTCGCAGGACATATTGTTAGTCCTGATGGATAATTATATATTTCATTCATTGGTTCTTGCTCGTTTGTTAACCTTACCATACCAAGGTTTTACAATTATAGTTTTATAATTTACTGCATATTACATTAGAAATATTAGTCCACTGTAAGTCAAATTTTGTCAAGAAGCTAAAGAACCAACGGTATAAATACTTTATACCATACAGATTTCAAAATGCAAACATTTGTTCTAGAAAGTTGATTCTGTTGTTTGTTTTAGTGGATGATATGTTTCATTTGTGCATGTTTTCACTTGATCCTTTCAAAATAAAATCTATTTAAAGAAATGTGCAGAAAATGACAGGATGCCCTCCTGTGCCCAGCCGGAGTGACGAGGAGAAAGAAATGGTATGCATGTGTGCGTGTGGCGAGGGTGTAGCAGTGGTATAATAAATTAACTTTCCACCATGGAATATGTGTATTTAGTATTCTGTGAACCTGTTGTCAATTGTGCATGGGTGAACATGTGGAAACTATTAGCAACATGTAATACGATTTGATATTTTTGTCACTATATTATAACATAATATTTTCAATGAAAACACTGAAGTCATTTGGACTAAAAGTTAACAAATAAAACAGCATTTATTGACAGCTAGGACACAGACAGATAAAAAAAAAAGATAAAATGAACATTCACATCCTTAAGAGCCTGATCACAAGTTCACATTTCTGAGGGCGAACAATGAAAAGGGGTAATCAGAGAAAGAAGAGAAGGGAGGAGAGATATGTGCTAAGAGTCTGATTACCACAAAGATTTGTTCAGAGGTCACAAACAAACACAGCTGAAGTAGTTTCCTAATGTTTTAGAGCAAGAGAATAACCACGGTGCTCATGTTGTTGCTACATCTTTCTGTTGTTCCTTTAGTTAAAAAACAGTCCTTTTTTATTGACTTCTACTTCTACTACTAACATCTTATAGCAGAAAACGTCAGTCAGCCAACAGGTCAGTCAGTCCAGATCAAACACTTCAGCGTGAGTCTAAATCACCTCTGACTGGTTTTGGCTACAAAGCCATCGCAATGAAGGAGGGTGGCTTAAAAATCCAGAAAGCTCCATGAGGTAGACTGACATGCAGTTTGGGACTAAAAACTGGGGACAAACAACACAAGACAACGAGTCTCGGCGTGGCTCAGTTTGTCCTTTTTTCCCACTTTGGTTGTGTGGCCTCACAACAAGTATGGATTTTGATAGATTTCACTACATCTGCTTTATGTTCAGCGGGGCGGCCTGTCTGCTGGTGGAGGTGCTCCGAACATTTCCTGGGAGGCGTAGGTGATGTAGAGGAAGCCGTCAGCATCACTGTAGCGGGAGTAAATCTCCCCCATGCTTGAGGACATGCAGGACATGCTCTTCTCTGCCACCAGGAGAAAGAGAGCCTGGCTGGAGTCCAGAGCAATCTTGTTCCTAAAATAAAGGAGGGCAAGAAAAAGACAGTTAGAGAGGTGAATAAATTATGGAAAACAACAGATATTTATTATTTCTGTAAGACAAACAAAGGAGACACTATGAGGTGTGAGAAGCTGGGAAAGAACAATGGAAAATTTGACAGTTTGGGGGAGAAAGTGGATACAAATACTAAGGAGAATTAGAAGGGTGGTTGGGAACAAATGACTGAAAAGAGAAAGAAGCTACAAAATGTGAGTTACACACACTGTAAATTGAAACACTAGTTGTCACTGATGAATTACCTGAGCAGGCAGAGGAACTGACCCAAGGTCAGCTCATAGGGAACCAGGAACTTTGTTTTGTCCAAAAGAGGGAGGGTCTTTTCCCGGATGTAGCGCTCAACAATCACCTGAATACAAAAACACATCAGTGATCAGTCGATAGTGTAAACTAGGTAGAATTGGTCTCTAAATGCATCACAACGGTAAAATAACAGGTTAAAGAACTCACTGGTAATTTATTGGGGAACTTAGAGCGAATACTGCACACTTCGTCTTTCCGTGTAGCTGAAGAGAAACAGGGTTCAGGACATTAAATACACTTAAAACCAGAATTCATGCACTTGGAGATCGTTACGTGAACGCACATCGATATATGAAGCAAATGAGACCTACCCAGGCACTTCCTTTGCTTAAAGGGCATCATCTCCATGGATTTCTCAAAAGGAGCCATGTTTGGTTGTTGCTTCAGGTAGCACGCAGTGACCAGTGGTGATGGAGGCTTTGTGGCTGGTGGTGCTTGTCGTGGTGGTCTTGCCCAGGATGACAGCTAACTCCCCTCCAGTGGAAGTATGCAAGCCTACATGAGCTGCAGCGACTGCCTGCGCTCTTATAGGGGACAGAGCAGGGAGGAGTCCGGCAAACAAAGACACACTCCTCACCCTAGTGAGCAGCTACAGACGCAGGGATGCTGCTGTGTGTCAGCTCTTTGCTGGTTCAAACCAGATCCTTCTGTGCCGCTTATCACACTGATTCTCACAAGTACTTGTGACGATGGTGCTGCGGTCACGTACACATTCACACAGAATGTAACTGTCCTCATAAGTTTTGCAAAGGCGGCCCACCGCGTGGGGCACAGAAACACACAATTCAAACAACCCGACACGAGCACCTCATGACTTCTGTTAGTTTTTATGGCTCCAGATTCAACCGCTACATTTTGTACATTTCTTTAACTCCTGACCTTTGACCTCAGGTGTCAGTGTTACATTTCTTACAGAGATCATGATTGAAAATACCTGGAGTCGATGTTGTCTCTCATAAAATGTTGTGGAGTAGCTCATTTCTCACTATATTCTAATTATATTGTACTTGTTCCTGTCCACATTAAACATTTCCAGCTGGGGAACGGAGCAAACTCCATCTGATGAAAGCCCAGATGGGCACAGGACACACTGCTTTGTATCAATATTTTAAACAGTAATCTGGAGCAGCTCCTGTGAATGGGTCATGTTCCAAACAGAGTAATAGTTTCCTCTTTGACGGTACAATTAGTGTGACATCTTTCTAATGATGTCTACCTTTGTGAAGACTTTAACTGTGTGATCATCTTTATGCTGCACTGCATCATGTTGCTGAGTGTCTAATACTTTGTCATGAACATAGCACCTGCATGTGAAAAAGGGCCTGTTCCGTAGCAGAGCCAGCCAGGCTGCAGTAAGGGACAGAAGCATGCTGTGGGTGTAGATCACCCCCTGCTGGACACCACCAAAGCAGCCTCAGGCCATCACTTTTCCTCCACCATGAAACCTGAGTCTTATGAATGATCTTTATGATCCAAATCTCAAACACAGTGTTGTACGAGAGCTTCCATTTCTTGTAAATATATCAAATGGAAAATATCGGTAATTTGAACGAGAACTGACTGACAAGCATCTGAATAAAGATTTGTGTTTCAGTCTATTTTGAATCTATAATGCTCAATTAGTCTGAAGAAGGTCTATTTTGTTGCTTCTTTGTTAAAGTCTTTGTCTCTTCCAGTCACGAGCAATGTCTACAACATATGTCTGGTCAAGTTGATGCTACTTTAATGAACAAATATCTGCTTTTCTCTCAAATACCTGGAAATTTACGTGACCAGACACAATATAAA
Source organism: Microctenopoma steveboyesi (assembly GCA_032359275.1). Lineage (NCBI taxonomy): Eukaryota > Metazoa > Chordata > Actinopteri > Anabantiformes > Anabantidae > Microctenopoma > Microctenopoma steveboyesi. Next base: position 11,797,119 of record JAUMHF010000002.1, on the reverse strand, counting down.
ATAATATACTATAATATTGATTTGTTACCACTGATGCATCCACCAGGGTTTTATGTTGTGATTCAGGTGGAGCAAATTGTGACTGTCTGTTGTTTACTTCACCTGTGCTGCCTAATAAGACACCCACCCACGCAGGACAAACTGAACTTGATTGGTCCAAAGTAACGTCACTTCAGCTCCACCCAGTCGCCAATCAGTCTAATTAACCACAGATGTTGGAAACACCTGCTGAGTGTTTAGGGAGCGTTTCCAGCCACAGTAGCTGAGGACACTATGTCCTTCTGAAGTTTAGGTCAGTAACATAGCATAACATGGAAAAACCCCAGGGTACAAAGTACGACCAGCAGGTGGACATGGGGACCTTCCATAACATTTGTCCTCAGACAGTGAAGTTGGACGCTCTGGGGACTTCCATTCGAAAAACTTCCCGGACCAATGTCTGCGCAGCTCTGGCGCAGTGGCTCCACCTCCCTGCTGCCTGCTCCCACATGTAACGCGATCACCCTCCGTCGGGCTATTCTGGTGGATTGTCTCGCTGGGGACGCGGCGAGCGGAGCGGAGCGCAGTGCTGTGGGGACTCCGGCGCGTCGGGAAGCTCGTAGGGGACACAGAAGGCGGACAGAGTGTCAACAGGAGACGGAGCCTGGACTGGTGGGAGACGCGGCTCGTTGACGTCCCTTCAGCACATCAGCGGGTTGATTAATTCAAGTCTTGTGCCAGTCTGCGCGGCGCGGTGCGGATGGTAAGGGTTGGATGGTCATTCAAGTGACGACTATGTTGCGACCAGTCGCTCGGTCCTGTGTTGCTCTACCTGGACCTGCGCCCTGACGCATTCACTCATCTTATTCACTGCACGCTAACTGGGTGGTAGTCAGCGGCGCGCACCGGTTCCGCCTGCCGGAGGATGGCCGACCGCCGCGGCTGCGTGAACTCGCTGTGGTCGGGCTCTGAGCGCGTCCGCATCGGGGAGCGCCTCAAAGCCACGCTGGCCGGGGTGCTGGAGCTGGAGCTGCTCAGGTGCAAACACCTGGACATGGTGGATGCCGCTCTGGAGGACCGAGCCTCCGAAGAGCTGCGGGCGCAGGAGGGGAGCGGAACCCAAGAGAGCGCCGCCTCGGAACCCGAGCATGGCTCTGCGACATGCTGCAGGCAACAGGTCAGTGAGTGCATCTGTCAGCTCGTAGCCCGGATCTCTACATGACGAGATTATTAAATATGGATGTGGGGCTGATGGTGATCTGCCAACAAGCCCGTCCCTCTGCGGCGAAGTAGACAGATTTTATCGCTGCCTGGCGGCGCACGGCTGTGGCCATGGCTGAATACCCAGTTGAGTGAGACGGTGCCAGAGATCCTCCAGGCATGCAGCCCGATCAGTACACACAGCAGCCGCGCGTGACCCTCACATGGAGCAAATGTCATTGATGTCACGGTGCTAGGACCAGCTCCTGTCTGGCTGGCCCTGTGCCCTGCCTCAAGGTTAGAGCAGAGGATGTGGTGGGTTAGAGGCGCTAACATCAAGTATGTGTAGCCTATTAATACACGAGTGAGCAACCAGATCTTGGCTCTGGTCCATACATATATCCTCTGTAAAGGTAACTTTGGAAATCAGTGTGGAGAAACTAAAAGTTTGGGTCTTATATGATGAAATTCTGAATGTCTCATGACCCACTCTCAAAGGTCAGGATATGTGATCCTAGGAAACCCAGACAGAACACACCCATTTCACAGCATCAGCATTGTCCTGATATTAACGGCTGGTATTTTTGTGATGAGAAGGTTAGTGGACATGTGATACAGGAGGACAGGATGTGAACAAGTGGCACCACCAGATACTGAGTCTGTAGGTGGTCTGCTGTTCATTATTAGTGAATGTGAACTTAATATGAACCTGTGAAGTCATTGAGACTTATCAGTTGCCAATGAAATACAAAATACAAATTTTATTTGTCACATATAATCTTATACAGTGTACAACCTGCAGTGAAATGTGTTCTTCTGCATTTAACCCATCCCCCCTTGGGGGGAGCAGTGA
>JAUMHF010000002.1:11768584-11794987 GCA_032359275.1 Microctenopoma steveboyesi | reverse complement strand
GAGCTAGCGCTGGGTGTCTCGCTCAGGGACACACCTGGTATGGGGGTTGGCGACTCAGCTGGGAATCGAACCCGGGGAGGATAAAGTGACCGTGAATGCACAAAGCAAGAGTTACTTGTTAAAACTGTGTTCTGAAATAGCTGTTTGCAAAAAAAGGGTCTCGAATGCAACAGAGAATATGTGCAATGAAGGAATTTATTGATTATTCAGTTACCCAACTGTCTGTCAATTGTCTAATATTTTAGTGCAGAAGGTCGCAGGTTCGAATCCCGTCTGACTCCTAATTCATCTCCTACCAGGTGTGTGCCTGAGCCAGACACACAGCGCTAGCTCCTTGTAAGTCGCTTTGGATAAAAGCATCTGCCAAGCAAAGTGAAATAAAGTCCTTTTTTTGTTTGACGAAGGAATATGAAATTACATTTCTCGTCGGCACAAATGGAGATTAAAACAATCCCAAATAATCAAGTCTGTTTTTATCAGTGTAGGGACAGAAATTGCAGTCCCATTAGAGTGAGGGCATCTGCATGGAAGTGCAGCTTTAATGTGCTGCCTGCCTCACCGCCCACCTAGCACCAGCACCATCTCCTGTGGTCCCCCATGGTACTGAGAGATCCTGTGGAGAGGCTGAGCAGCACTGCTCATTCTCACCTCTGAAGGGAGCTGCCAGTGGAGCAGAGCAGGCTGGCACTCTTGCCCTCTGCCTAGGCCATCCTCCGCCAACACACAAGCACACACGACATTTGCATAAATAAAGACAAATAGTTGTTGGAAAAATAACCCCATCTATTTAAACACAGCAGCAGCTGGAGAAAGAACAAGCCAGAGGAAGAAGATGAAGATCATAAATATATTGTAAAGGTTTTCACCCCCAAACACATTAACTTTAAGTAAAGTTCTTTATCCAATGCTTTAAAAAAAGGTTGCTCTGCTTTTAGACGTATAACTATTTTGTAGACAGAGGATTAGGTGACTCATAGCGCTTCACTTTAACAGCAGCTTTGTGTTTTTTTTTTTGTTTTTTTGCAGTTAAACTCTTGAAATGTGATTCATCCTTTCTCTCTTTGATAGCAGAGAGAGAGGGTAGATGTCATCGCTGTGCAAATCCATATACGGCAGATTGGGTTAATGGCTGACCGTGTCATCTGTAATGGAAATGTGTCATTTAAAGTAGAAAATCTTTTCCACCATTTGTGATGCAGGTTTTGTAAATATTGCTTGAGCCAAGAAACACTTTGCACAAATGTTTGATATTAATAATTCATTTTTGTGCTTGCAATCTGTTTTAGTGTTTTGCATATAAGGTATAAAGTAGAAGAAAGCACGAGTTGTCAGTGTGCAACATTAAATTATCTGCAGTTTTCAGAGTGGATGTCAAGGTCAGGTTGGTTAAATTCTCATTGTTGCCATTCACTTTGAAAATAAAATGATCCTCACAGAAGAAAACGCATTAAGAACAGAAACAGGAGCAGGAAATAGGCTGCAGACTTGCAGCTGTTTTGTTCATAAAATCACTTGTTTTAGTTCTGAAGAAATTAGTAGTAGTTGCTTTTTGCAGTGACTGCTGCACAATACACAGGATTTGAGTATGCTTTCTTGGTCTTTAGAGAGTTGAAGAGCACTGTGTGTGTGTGTGTGTGTGTGTGTGTGTGTGTGTTCGCTCTTCCCGAAGACAGCCTGTCTTAAAACTAGGTTCAGTATCCGAAAGCATCGTCTTACGTGCAGAGCCATTACTATGACTTGTGGAGTGAGACAGCTTTTGTCTCTGGTTCTTGCCTGAGGATTCTTTTGAGCTAACTGAAGAAAGAAAAGTCTGTAACATTAATACTTGGTGGTGGTGGTGGTGGTGGTGGTGGGAGGGACGGACGGACGGACGGACGGACGGACATGTGCCTGAATGTTTGAGAAAATCAGGAGCGCATCACTCTGCTCGGTGGTGAAGGCGAAAATGCACGGTGTGGGTTGTCTTTTAACAACAAGCAAGTACTTCTCACACTGTCTACCTCAACACGGCAACTGCTGCAGTTTGTCTCGCAGCAATGACATAATGCACTTAATAAGATGAGGTGTAGTGCTTGTGCAGCTGCAATCAATGTTGCACTATTGTCTAATCGACCCATACATTTCCTACTTATTGTAGGAGAAGGGCCGTGCTGCTGCTCCCTCACATAGAGGAATATCATGTTACAGCTCTGAGCAGACCCCCGCCCATTTGTCTGTCAGCCTCATATGATTTGATTATAAACTGGTCTGTGAAACATGTAATGTGCATTATGATGTTGAGGGGTAATGCAGAAAAGAGAGATGAAAGGTAGGGTTGCACATATTCACACATTCTTGTTAGAGAGAAATGGAAAAACTTCAGTCAAAGCCCGCAAGTGCAAAAGCAGGGACATATGTGCTTATGAGGCTGTAGGAAAAAAAACCTGCAGCAGAGCAGATGAGGGAACATGCAGTACATGCGAGTGAAAGTCACAAGATTGGATTTGTGTGTTCAGGCTGAGGATGAGTTAAATATTTCGCCAGGCCTGTTGTGCTGTTGTGGTTTTGTGTGGGAGGAGAAGCGAGCGAGAGTTAGAGAGCGAGCAGCTGTAGCTATGGTGAGTAGGGGGTGGCTGGCTCCAAGGGTATTATAGAAGTGGGAGAGGGGGGGGATTATTTGTCAAGGGGAGTGTGGGGGAGGTGGGGGTCCTTCAAGATGCCCTTCTCTCTCTCACCCGGCAACCGCTCACCCCCCTCCCCACCTCGCCTCACCCGCGCTTCCTTTTCTGTCTTCACTTACTCAATGACTCACTCCCTTATTTCTCAGTCTCTGTCTCTTTTTTTGTCCCTCTCGTCCGTTTTGGTCACCCACTCAGCTACGACTCATTTTAGGTTGACTGCCTGGAAGAGAAAAGCAATAAAAAAAATCAGGGGACAGGAGTGGAGCTCCCTAATCTCCTAGAACTGAGATAAGCTTAAGACAGGTTGAAGTCTGAAACTCTTTCTCCTACTTTTTTCCCCCCTTCCCTCCCACTTTCCACCATAATCCACCCCCCCCTTCCCTTCTGCCGCTCTGGCTGCTCTTTGTTACGTCATCTGTCTTCTCCCATTATCTTCTGAATCCCCCTCCTCTCCTGTCACCCCAGCAGTGACTCACTACCTGTATTGTTTCCTCAGTAACAACAGGATTGATCAGTGCCACTCTGTGTTTTGTTGTCTGGCTCGTCTAATGCGGTGACTCTTGGCTGCTGTCCTGCAAGGGTGGGATTTGGAGGATAATTGGAAGACGGGGGTTACTCTACCAAGGCCCAACTAATCTGAGAAATGGACGCTCTTTGCTAAGTTGACTGAGGGTGTTATTGTGTGTGCGGCCTCATTCCTGAATGTTCCTGGCAGCGTGTAGTGACGTCATCAGGGCGTGTGCTTGGTAAATGATACGATGGACATATCATAACTCTATAGAGTATAGAGCACATGTCGTTTCGTACTGATCATGCCATGACACAGACATGCAGAGCCTTAGGGGTTAAAAGCAGAGGACTTCAGTGATGTCAATTATGTACTGTTCATAATAGCAGTATTGGGTGATTACTTGAGTATTTCCACTTGATGCTACTTTTTATTTAGGAAATATATACTCCTTTATTTTAGTACTATTTACTATATAAAAACTTTTTTCATAACTAAAGCTAAGCAAATAATCATCTAAATTTCTTAATGCAACTTTTTTTATTTAATGGTAAAAATTCAAAATAATCGGTGTCAGAAATACCTCTCTTCTGCCTTTACATAAGACTTGCAGAGGAAATTAGTGGACAAAGAAAGCTGCAAATTAGGATGGAAATTTGTTACTGTCATGCCATACAAACGTGAAACTAAATGTCAGGGGAATTAACTGAGCGTAAGCTACATTTATATAGGGAAAGCATGGTGAATACGGCTAAATTTAAGGCCTTGGTGAGAGTACAGAAAAGTGTTTTAGCATGACCCCCTGCAGCATAATCCTAGAGCTGTATAAGTGGTTGCAGAGATTAGTAAATAATACAAAAGAAGGGGAACTTAAAAAAAACAAAAGCAATATACAAAATCACAGCAGTATTCTGACAAAATAGCATTTTGATTATTTTGTGATGACTTTTGCAGTTTATTAATGTTTCTGATTATTTCACAATAAACATCCACTTTCTAAGCTGTCAGACCCATCTTGTATCTTTCCTGAGTCATGTGACTTTTGATGTGTGATAGGTTGGTTCTACAAAGACGATCTCCTAGTTAATTATTTTTCTTTTGTGTGTGTGATTTTGAATAGACCTGCTATACTGCCTTAAAACCACCTAGCCACAAATATTCACATTACCTGCAGCACTTGCTGCTCTGACCAGACTGAGAGCAGTCAAACGGGGCTGGATGATGAAATATTATTCACATCCTCTATAGTCCGAAGGAATGATTCAAAGTAAATTGTAAGGGGAAACTAACACAATAGGCTATTGAAGCAATATTTTTTTGTTGAGAATAGTTCTGCTGACATTGCGTAAGGCAGCGGGACGTAACTGAGAAGAACGTCTATGTCAAAGCCGTTCTGAGCTTTTAGCTGTATCGCACAATCTTCTTCTGTAGCTGTACAAACAAGATCCATGGAGGTGTTATTTCATGTGACATTAACGGCTACAAAGTGGATTATGTTGGTGATTATGAATAATCATCACATTATTATCCCAGTAATGATCTTAACGGTCTCACCCAGCACAAGTATTCCCACCAAAATGTCACATATTCCACAGTAGTGAAATTTAAAGTAATTGCTGTTATTAACCTCACTGGCTAATAATAATAATTTATAGACCAAATGTCATCTAGGTCAATCTTATATTTTGTTCCAGCTAAAAACTACATAGAACACTGTAACTGAGCTGCAAATATTTTTACCTTCTTATTTAATAGACAAATATTGTGTCTGTATACTCGTACTATTTACATATGTTAGTCAAAGATATTGTAATGTTTGATTTCACTCAGCCCTAACTTATCACTTTTTGTTTGTTTCAGGCTCCGTCTCCAGCAGATATCATGGGATTGCCCTGTCAGGGCAGCCCAGAGGACGGTGGCAGTAATTCAGGGGACACAATCGTGCACTCCTCATCTGGCAGGGGGAGTAACTCGCGCTGGTCGACTCTGTCCTGGGACGCCCCCTCTGATCTACTCTCTCCCCCAACACCAGACCCCAGTGGCACGATACACCTGGACAGTGACTCCAGACCTAGTTCAGGTAAATGTGCAGATGTCAGAGCAGCAGACATGGTGTAATAACAGCACTGAGCTGTTCAGTTTGTCAGCTAGTGTAAAAGAAGTCCCATTATATATTAACCATATTCTTTTCTCTTTTGTTTACTTGCACTCTACATGACTTGACGCTGACTCATTCGGTCTCCTTCATGCTGTCAACTTTTCAGCTGTTTTTGCCAAATCCTTATCCACTCTCATTCTGTTTCTACACCCAACTCAAACATTTCTCTCTGCTCCATGACTATTTTTTTTACTGTTTCCTATTGTTTTATGAGACTGTGTAAACGTAGCAAGTAATATGAACTCTGCATAAAAAACCCAAACCTAATTACTTAAGACGTTATCTAAGAATTGTTAGGTTTAAAGTGGCCTTCAGATCCTAACTTTTCATTCTTCCAACTTTCATTTGAATTCAGATTTCTTTTAGAGCCGGGGTGTAAGTTTTTACAGCTGTTGCTTTTGCACTGCGCTGCCTCCATGTTACTTGTTAAACAAACAATGAATCCAGTACTGTGACATCTTTGTTCAGGAATTTATGTTAAGAGGTTTGAGTTTCTGTGTGGAGGATGTCTTAAGATAGTTTTTACCGCTCTAACTACATATTTCTCTGTATATCCATCCAAACTAAACACTATCGCTACTGAAAACATTCCTCAGGAAGGACCTTCTGGGTGAAGAGCTAATAGAAAAGACAATGTTGGCCCTATACGTTCAATGCAGTGGATCTGAACATAGTGAAATTCAGGGACACTTTAACTACAAACCTAAACATTCCCTAAAAAGAAGAAAAAAGATCTGCAATGACAAAAATAATAAACATGAAATAATGGGCAGTATACCTTTAATCATAGATGTTAGGATCCCTATTTTGTGGTATTTAACCCCACGCCCATGAGTATTATAGAAAACTTTGGTGTTGCAACATAAGCATTAGCATATGACACTAATCTTGTCCTCTCTTGTCCAGGTTTCTACTCGGTTAGTGGGAGCTCTCTGTCAGATTCTTGCTACTCTGTGTCCAGTGATGCCGCCCACGGAGGACCAGCGCCTACAGCTCGGCCTCTGAAGCTGTGGGAACAGGTTCCTCTGTCTGCTGACAACACTGACAGTCTGTGGTCTGAAGGTGTAGTACAGCAGAAGCAGCAGCAGTCTGTACCACAGAACAGCCAGGAAGACCCCGAAACAACAGAAAGGACAGAAAGGACAGGTTCAGGTAAGCTGGTAAAAGTCATGGATTCATTTTGGGTAAATCTTTCAAAGTTAAATCTAATTTACAGTAGTCTAATGAAAATGGTTTCACACAATGTTCTGGCTTTTAAACCTTAATGGACATCTAACATACAACAACAAATAAATCTGATCTAAAATTTAAAAGATATCATATTTGTCTTCTCGTCACTTATAGCCCCATGTGATCTTGAAGCAACTGGTCTGAGCTTCCTTTCTGACCTCTGCTCAGGACTTGGTGACCCCCTGATTGTTTCGTTCCTCCCGCTTCTTGACTCCATCTCGTTTTCTTCAACTTCTTCCCATCATCCAAAACTGCAGCTGGAACCTCACTACTGCACAGACCTGGTTTCCTGTCGGACAAAAGAGGTTTATACCTTCCCCAGCCCACTGCATGCTGTTGCCCTACAGAGCCCTCTCTTTAACTCCCAAAGCCAGGATCAATTAGTCTCTCCATGTGCTGAAGGAACCCAACATGATGAACCAGTGGAGTCCAACACTGACCCAGCACTCTCTCCCCAGCCCCAGGAGCGCCCCATGCTGGCCTCCTTCACCCAGCTGGAGCAGTACATCTCTCGACTGGCACATCAGTACTACAGCCGAATTACCTCTTCCACTTCAGATCTCAATTCAGTTGCCACCCCAACTCTAGTCTTGCATAGAGGCCTTTCTACCCCAGGAAAAAGTCATGGTTCCACTCAGTCCCTTTCAGCTTTTGAGAGTCGCAGTACACCCACCTCCCTGTCAAGGGGCAGTATCACTCCCTGTAAATCACTGCTAGGGAACTCTGCTAGAGTAAGCCTCAGCACTACTGGGAAAAAAGCCACCAGGAACTCAATCAACCTGGGTAACCTTCCTTCAGCAACCGGAGAAGACCTGAACATAAATCTGCATCTCAACCTCAACTTGAACCTGGCCCCAGGTTTAAATTCTAGTCGAGGACTGGCAGATAATTCCAAAAATGGCAGTTGTGGAGCTCTGAGAAGTGACTTTACTACAACTCCCAGTGCCACCGCTTCATCACTTTCCTCTGCTACACCTACCCAGGCACTTAGAACTCGCCCTCGCATTTCAACTTGTCCGAGCAGCCTGAGCCACCGCAGTTCCTTAGAGGTCACTTCAGGACCTGGACTCAGTCCTGGAATTGGGTCATCTGCCTTCTGTCGTTCCCTAGACTGGAGCAGTGGTGCTCCACCTGAAGCTGGACCATCAATGTTTGGTACAAATGCTGGATCAGCTCCTGGGTCTCAGCGCAGCAGCTTGATCCAAGAGTCAAGCTGCAGTCCCAAGATAAGTGAAGACTCTCCCATGGTGGGGGAGATATCCCGCCTGTCTGGCCTATCCAGGGCTGTGGTGGTTGGACTGATGGAACAAGGTGTGGAGCTGGATATTGACTGCTTTCAAACAGACACTGCAGGTGAAGCAAGGACTCACAGTAAAACTCATCTGACACCCCAGACAGATCAGTCACATGACTATAGTAGACTGACCGACCTGAATCCCCAGAGACCAATACAGCTCTCTCTGAGTGTCACCCATTCTCCACAGTCTCAGTCCAGTCTCACCCCTCCTCTTTCACACTCCAGCAGCCCAATACACCCTTACCAGTCGATCCATATTCCCCCTCCCCACTACCCGTCACACTGTCACTACCAGCAGATTCCTTCCCCATCTGACCTTCCCTCCTCCACAGCCTCATCCCCTGCATCCCGCCCTACACCCAGACGCCGCTCTCCTCCCCGGCCTCTCCAGCCTTCCCCCCTGGGTGCCACCCCCCTCACAGTTTTCCGTCGAGATGCACCATTCCAATGCTCCCTGCCCCGCACACGTACCTCTCCTAGTGAGCATGGTGGCATTCAACCAAGAGGTGGATCGCTTCGGCAGAGAGAAGGAGGATGTGGCGGTAGCAGTGGGTGGAAGAGGGTGGAGGGAGAAGGTCTTTATAGAGGGAAGCATGCATCACACAAACTGATCAGAGCCGCTACAGTAAGCAGCTATGCTAAGAGAGAGGACTACAGTTCTGTTTGGGGAGAGGAGAAGCAAAGGGAGAGAACAGCTACTCAAACACAGAAGAAACCTAACAAAATTTGGAAGGGCTTTGAGGGACGCATGTGGGGCAAAGACTTTGAAAATGAACGGGAAGAGATGGACAGAGCGGAATATGGTTACGGATGGAGAAGGAACAGTGTTGGAAGCTGGCGGAAGGAACATCGAAGGATGAAGACTTCATCCAGCAGCCATGACAAGAGACCAAAAGTCGATAACTCCCCCATTTTCTCAAAGAAGAGGGGTAAGGAAGATGGGGAGAGACGCAGCTCCAGCCTCAGGCTTTCCAGGAGGGCTCTCTTCAGAAGTGAGTCACAGGGTTTGCTTGTGCCTCATAATCACGAGGAGCCCTCAAGGCGGGCACACTGGGTCTCCTCCTTAGATGTGGGGCAAGGGGTCATGGGGATTAAAAAAGATGAAGGGGTCAGACTTCTAAGAGCAAAGGAAGACCGACTGTCCTCTACTGCCAGCCTATTCAACCTTTCTCGCTCTCAGAGCCTTGAGGGTAGCTGCCATTCCATCTCCCCTCTCTCCTCTCCTTCTTTTTCTCCATCCCCTCCTCCAAGGATGCCCCTCCAGCGCTCTAGATCACTGAGGGACTTGGGGAAAAGAGTGTTTGGCTCCATGCGATCCTTGAGTCTCAAACGGAAGCCATCCAAGAAGTGACACTTGTAAATGACCATCACAGTAAATGATTCTTTCACATGTTAATGTTAAAAAAAACGGTGATGGTTGGTATTGAATTTCCTGTTAATTTAAAGTGCCACTGTTTTCAAGCTTCAAAGACATTGTGATTGATTATAAAGATACACCAGTTCAATAACACTGGCCATTAGATGTCTGCCAGTACTGTCATCCACCAACATGATGGAAGTTCTTCTCAGGCACACGAATTGTGTAAAACCTGCTACCCATATTATACTTGCCTCATGGCTATTATTGTAATATTTTTGTAAAAAACTGCAAAAAGTCACATTTCTCCAGTTTCTGCAGCTTAGTACTTTATAGTACTCTGTAGCCGAAAGACCACACTGTCGCTCAGAATCTTTCCTGATTATTTATCATTGTAAGCTTTAAAAGCGAAAGTCTTGTACGGTCCACACAGAAATGTCAGTGAAGAAGACACGTGACCACTTCAATTAAAGGTGACTTGATCATTTTTAGAATAAGGGGAAATTAACTACAGTTAGTATGGGTTTCAGTGATTTTTTTTTTTTTTTTTTTTTTCCTCCTTCATAGTGAATGTTGTTTCAATGGCTCTGAAATCTCAGCGGGACACTGGTTCTGTTTTGGTATCCTTTATGGCTGCAAAGTAGTGCCATTTTAAGAACATTGTATATGAAAACACAGTATTATAAATATTGACTGAACTTCATAGCCATGAGTATGAAAGTGTATGTGTACACTTCCCCTGCATGCTGCTCTGTGACTTGTTTGGTGATTATAGCTATTGTAAGGATGTGATATTCCTCATTGTTTTTGGGCAATACTGCCTCTGAAGTACAATCATATTGGCCAGATAATGACCAAAACCAAGCAAATACTCTTTAACTTGACATTGTGCTCAGGATTTTCAAATAAATATTACATGATAACAAATATTGAGCTATTTGACACAAAATGTGACTTCTCATGGCTTAAAATTAATAAAAGAAACTAAAAAACAGTAGTGTGCCTGAAATACTCATAATTATATTTATTTGAATTGTTTTTACAGTCATTGCGTTGGTGAAAAAACCATCTAAACTTTGACATTTATAAAAAATATTTTTACTTTTAACTCGCACAAAAAAATCAACATTCACAGCACTTACCAGACACCTGCAATCATTGACGCAAAATCTAAACTTTTAGTGTCACTTTAGCTTTGAGAAGTATTTCTGTCAAACCACTAAAAAAACAGCCCTGTTTCTTTGTTGCTAGGAAACTGTCCTCTCCTTTCTATTTTCAGCAGCGACATCTTTCTTTCCTACCAAGTGCATTCCGTAAAATACACAATCCTTACTACTTAACATTAGCAAATCAAGATGTGAAAATATCCTCCTTTTGTATTCAGTTCAAGGTAAACAGTTTTCAGGCTGAGGTTTTATTTGGCAGGTCAGGCAACACTCCCTCACCCACTCTGCTGGTTTGGTTAACTCGTTCTGTAGAGCCGCTCTTCAGGCTGGAGGTAAACATGCCTCGATACATGGCTTTCTCTTTTTGCAACTCTCGATTCAGTTTCTCCTCGGCCCTCTGCAGGTGCTTCTTCACACTAGCATCTGCAATAGAAAAGTGAAAAAGTTTTATCCTGAAAAGACCACAGTTGTTCAGATATGTATGAGAAAGCATGAAGAATAACACTACAGATATTAAATGAGTGGAAATCAGCAGAGTACAAGAAAATGCCCAAAATGATTTTCTTGTCATACTCCAAGTAAAGAATTTTGTCTTGTATATATTATATTACTATATCTTGTTTGATCAGTGATAAGATATACATCAGATTCTGAATGGATTTATCTTTATGGTAAGCTAACTGGCTATAGCTTCATATTTAACAGACCACTCTTACAGTATTTATATAATACATATATTTTAAAAAGATATTCCTGGAAAAGTAATAAATATGTGTCACTATATTGTTTGATGGTTAAAATTTTATTTTACTGTTGTAGGCGGTATAAACACATTATAGTACCAGGATAATTTGTAACAGCACGTACACATTAATTGTGCTAGGAGGATGAATTTTGCTTTCACAAATAAGAACCAATAGGAACTGGGAGTAAAGGGGCACTGCAAACACTAGACACACCTCAACCATCCCATCTGTGGTAAAAACAGTTTATGGGCTACTTTCGCTACATGGCCTGCGACAGAAACTCAGGTATATCGATATAAATGATCATAAATGTGACGTCTACTTCCTTACCATTAGGCTGTTCTCTGCAGGCCTGGGTGAGGTACTGTTTGGCAGTCTGTGCATCTCCTATCTCCAAAGTGGCAAGTCCTGCTCTGTACAGTGCTTTGACATTGCTAGGTTGCCACTGCAGCACCCGGAGGCTATAGTCCCGCACACGGGTATAGTCAACATTCTGCTTCTGTAGCAAACAGGCTGAAAAGGAAAGATATGCAGAAGGTTGTCTGGTTTAAATGTGAACACTTTTAAAGTGTCTTCTTCAAGGGAAAAAATAACGTGAACATAATATTGACCACATAAGTAAAAAATGAAACAGAAGTGCAGAAGAGCTTTTCTGTTGAAACAGAGCACAACATGAATGTCTAGACAAAGCACTAGAAACATGGAGATAATGTTTTATCTACCGGCCAAGTTGTTGTAGCAGTCCACTTGCGTGTTTCTCAGCAAAGCCTGCTCTTCGAAAGAGAGAGTAGGCGCTTCAGGTCCAAACCCTTTTATTGATGACATCACATCAGAATCAAGACCCCTGAGGATCAGCAGAGCGCGGTGGTAGCGGCCGATGGCGGAGCGGATATTCTTTTCCCTGTAAAAAGCATTTCCTTCTGTTTTCATCTGAACTGCTTCCTCTAGCGAAGCCCAAACTGGCTTCGCAGAAGTTGGTTGGTATCCAGAAAAGGACGGTTCTGCTGCTGCCACTTCCCCCAGCATCTCCGGATTATCTTCTCCTCCTGCAACCTCCATTTCTGCAGTAGAGCTAATAAGCTAAACATACAAAATAGTTATTACTACCAATACTATCCTTCCATCTTAAACAGACACTAAACCTAATTTCGGGTATACGACGGAACAGAATACATTAAATTAAATTACACATACAAGGAATTCCAGGTTGTTGGTAACTCTCAAAGTCAGTACAAAAGATGTTCAAGAGAAATATAGTTAAGATATACTTAAAACAAAATGGTGCAAGTGTGCACAACAATTGATGCTGCTTTAAAGTGCCCTTTGAATGGGTCAAGTGAAGATGAACTAAACAAGACTCAAAGAAATGTATTAATCAGAGAGATATGTAGATTAAGTCCAACCTCTCATTGTTTCTGTTTAGATGCATATTTATTCCTGTATTTATCTTATTTGATGCTGTGTTAATCTTTAATATCTTGGATTTTTCTATTTCTGTACTGTTCTGTAATGTCGTTTTTCACGGCTATTGCAACACTAGACTGTAAAGCAGCCAGCGGCACAGGAATGGATGGAGGGAAAATGTATTTAACGAAATATCTGCAACTTTAGAATCCAAAAATCCTACAGTCAGGATAGCGCAACAAGAGCAAACAGAATAATGTTCCCAAGAAAATGTCAAAAACAAGTGTGAACAACTTTAACCCAAGATGAGCCGCACTGGTCTAACAATAACAGCGGATGGAACAATAGGTGGAAATTCCACCAATCAAGGGCTTGACAACAGCCATATCTGTGTAGTGATATAAAAACACAACTTTAAAACTACTTTTCATTGCTGTCACTTCGCTAACAACGTCAAACTTGAGTTCTAGCTACATGCGGCTAGGAGACGTTCGTTTCTATGGCTACGGTGTCCGCGTTCTAGCATACGTCATGAAAACAAAACGTCATCCATGACAAACATTCCAACGGACATTTAACGAACGTTAACAGTTTGCGGCTAAGCTAACCGTGCTAGCATTGTTAGCACGCTAACGTCACTTTCTCACATACATACTAGAAAACGTTCACGTTTACACAGTTTAATCATTCATTATACTAAAATGTAACGGACAGACTGTTAGACTCAATCTCACCTTACAAACTACAGGGCAGATGAAGAAAAGACAGCTAGATATTACTGCTTTGAGCTGACAATCATATTGCTGCTGTAGGCGCTTCCTTGTTTGCTTATGAAGTGGTAAAAACTTCAACCACATGAAGCGTTACTCCCACCAAACGGTCAAACAAGGAATTGCAACAATATAAAACATAAAAAAAATCTTTATTAGTTCCCAAGTGGGATTAGATAAATATATTATAATACATTCTAATGCATACATACGTTATAATAATAATATCACTTTTCACATTTATTCGCCTAGTAGCTTTTTTAAAAAACTGCTTTTGCTTTTAAACTGTTGAATTCATACACCCTACACCCATGGTCAAAATAATAATTATATTTCACATGCAGCGTAGGTTGTACCTTAAGCATCAGTACTTACACAATTACATCATTAGAAATACAAGATAAAAGAAGTCTGGGTAACAGTAATAAGAAAGGCAGAACTGAGTGTAACCTACAATACAGGTATATAAAAGATAGTGATATGCAGGTAGGAAAATAGCAACAACATTACCATTATATAAAATTACATCTTAATACCGTACTAGTTTCCAAAAATAAACAAGATCGGTTAATTAAGGAAATTACTCCAATATCATTAAAACTTCACTGGTATGCGTTTGTTGCAAAGTCTTACAACATCCCATGGCCAAGACAATTTTTCTATAAAAATACAAACATGATAATATAGCTCCATAAAAAAGACTGCTTCCCTTTAAACAATTTGTCTTTCTGAATTTAGCTGGTTTGTCATTGACATTAATTCGGTCTCATTGTGAGCTTCAGGTTTTTGCTGCTCCTCTGGTTTGACAGTGCCGTTGCTCATTAATGGCACCTGCTGTGATGGTTTGTGGGTGTTCACTTGGAATACACGCCACTTCTCAGGAATCATTCCTTTATTAAAGAGTAGTGAAGCCAGGTACGAGAAAAACAAAGTAGCACAGAGAGTGGACAACATGCAGATAGTCATAACAGGGGCACGCTGGACATACACGTCATCCTCCATCGTACAACCTGGGAAGCAGAGGACAACTGGCAAACCTACTGACGGCTCACCGCTCAGCACTCTCAACAGCACTCCAACTAGCAAGCCCATGACGGCGCCGTAGCAATTGGAGATTTTGAAGAAGAGGACGCAAACAAGTTGAGGGAACATGATGGCATATGTTATTCCTGAGCCCAGGATCCAGAAAACCATGATGCTGTTGTGTAGAAAGGTGAGCGATGTGCCAGCTAATCCCACTAATACCACACTAACCCGGATCACCCACTGCAGCTCCCGATCCGATGCCTGCACGAAAGAAGAAGAAGCTCAGATACAATAAGAAGTAACTAACGCTTGTTAGTTATTTTCTATTTTTCCCTCTTACTTTGGGCCTCAGTATATTCTTATAGATGTTGGATGTGAAGATTGAGGCAGCTGACAATAGAGAAGAGTCGGTTGATGACATTACAGCGGCAGCTATAGCTCCAATGCCAATGATGGAGATGTAGTTTGGGGTGAGGTGGTGCAGAGCAATGGGCAGAATCTGACCGGCTTCCCCTCGCTCATATGGGGACGGGGAGCCATATGAGGTCATGTTCCAGTCTGACATCAAAACACAAAATAAATTAATTAGATAAAATGAAGCAGCATATTTTTACTTTACTTTATGTAACTCTATTGTCACACCTGTTGATGCTGCGACTGCTCCAATCACTATAGAAGGGATTCCAAGTATGAAGATGAGAGGAGCTGCAATAAAGCAGATGATCCTGGCTGTTTCTGATGAGGAAGCTGACAGCGTCCTCTGGTGGAAATCCTGATAGCCAAGGTTTCCTAAAGCCTAAAACAAGCCAAACCACTCCTTATACTTTTACAAGTCATATTTCTGTACATCAGGAAGCATTATGGAACTCTGTCTCTGTCACCATCATCCTGACACAAAGTAAGTGTGTATTTGTAGTTCAAATGCTCGTGTGAGCAGAAGTGAAAAAACAGAAGCAGGCAATTGGCTGACATAAGATAACAGAGAAATAATAACAAATAAATATAGTCTCCATTCTAATTATTGTACATTATGTCAAATACACTGAACTAAATTACATCTAAATTCATTAGCATTTCAAACCACTTGTCATTTTAATTTATTTTCACATGCACCTTTTTTCCAGAGACATGAGAAAGTGTCAACCAACATGTAGTTATAGTCAGTCAGGCTTCCTTACATGACAAACAACTACAGATTCTTCCTCCGGCAGTTAAACTTCCTGTGCCGACAGGCAAAGCCAATGTGCAAAAGTAATAGCACCTACCAATAATAAGAAATTATCTATCCAGCTCCACGCTCTCTCGTGGTCCACTGTACCAATCCAGGGGGCCTGGTAGGTGAAGTTGAAAGCAGTCTTGGTAATGTCAGCTGAAAGTGGGTTCATCAGAACAAAGGGGACACAGAGCCACTGCAGAAAAAACACAAAGAACCACTGACATTTTTAAGAGAAGCACATCCACTTGAGTAGGTAATGTGACAGGTGTTAATTAATACGATATCCCCACTGGTATGCCTGTGTGGGAGGATTAGAGGTGTGGCAACATACCAAGAAGATGCCATTTATAAGATGTTACAATAGATAAGATGTTTTGCAAGGTTTCGGGGGGAAACTGTTCTTAAATGCAATGCAGTAAATACTGCTGTGTCAGAACAGACTTTAAAGGCATTGGACTGAGGGCGTTTCCACTGATCTGTCTCATTTTATTCCTCACCAAACTCACCAAGCTGAAGAACATGAGCGTCAGCTGTATGATGTCTGTGTAGGCTACAGAGTAGAGGCCTCCCAGCAGTGTGTAGACAATGGCTACCGCCGCAGAGAGCCATATGCAGAGAGTATAGGACAAATCCAGGACCACACTCATGGTTGCACCTACAAAAGTAACACAATCACATGTAACGCACATACATTTAGCATCATTTTGGTTTAGCATGGCACTCACTGTGCACAAATATCATTAAATGCATTTTTCATAGATCACTTGATAGTATTTCTATGATCAGATTTACGAGATTATCCTACAGCTGATTTTCAGTGTATAACAAAATGACTATTTACTTAAGTCATATTGTCATTTATTTTCTGACTTGACGAACAACTGAGTTGACCAGGTTTGATTTTACAAACAGGGTCCTACAGCTGCTAAGTCTCCTCTCCCAACCATGTCACAGGTTACAGTTTTTACCATTTGCTTATACATGCACTAAGCCCTTAATTGTTATCATCACGCCTTTAACAAAGACACCAAAAATACATGTTGTACATTTCCAAAACTGTACACAGTTTCTTTGAGGTTTAATAGGGAGTGTGGACTCATTGGCCAACAAGTTGTGGGACAAGTTGACGGTCGTGTTTTACAAGCAGCATGGTGTGATTTACTGAGACATGGCTAACAACAACTCACTCTTCATATGTATGCATGGACAGATTTACTCTTTTCAGACATGACAGTCTGCAGTTGAGACAGGAAGGAAGGACCTGTCATGATATCCCAGTCACACAGCAGTAAAAGCAACACTCTAGATGTTTAATTACTAGTGGTGAGTTGTAGACCACGTTATCTTGCCTGTGAAGTATCTCATGCCATTATTTGTGTATTTTAATCCTTTTGCTTCAGCGGAAAGGCATGATTCAGGACAATAGAGCATTAGCATTAAGAACAGTTACGTGTATTGGATCACTTATAAACTTTGTGCAGTCATGGAGTCGCTACCACTACGAAGGTCACCCAGTGGTTGTTGTTCCACTTCCAAATGAATGACTGTGAAACCGCTCGGGTAAGGATCAAGGAACTGCATTGTAAGTGGGTGACAAACGATGCCTGAGGCCACCTCCTCTGTTTAACAAGGATCATTCAATCTTGCAATCAATGCCTTCCCTCACACCTGGTTTAAACCAGTTGTCCACAATATGAATATTTTTGTCTTTGAAGGAGCGGCCCCCGTCTTTCAGGTGCAGATGAATGAGTCACGTCCCGAGGAGCTGGCTCTTCTGAGGTGTTCTGTTTGTGAAGCTGCTGGTTATTGTCTCTGAACACTCTTCATTCTTCACTGCACTGAAACCCATGCACTGCATTGCTCTGTTTGTGCCTGAGTGTTTATCCTTGGTTTGAAATGTACAATGATGCTGCATTTGGTGATGATCCACTTGAGCTTTCCTGACACCCCCACAACATACGGATTGGCAATGCGGTTCTGTCTGTTTTTCTATTAACAATCACGAGATTTAAATAGTTTCCTCTTGGAAATAACTAGGATTTTCACTTTAACATGAAACGTAGCATTTATGTAAATGTGTATTTATTATTATTATTTATTAGTATTTTGTTGTCTATTGCTCAATGATGATTAAAAAATAAATTTATTTCATCACATGTTCTGTTGTTTTTAATGTTTTTTTAGTGTGTGACCAGTGAACAGTTTGCAAACAAAACTAGAAATGTGATGTCACAGTGGACAGAAGCTTTTAGGCAAACATGTAAACTGTAAATACACTGATTAAACACCGATCAGTCTGAGCCTTAGCACTACAAACAGACATCCGGTAAAGTTTTGACATTTGTGACTTTGCAAACATGAATATTTCCATATAGACATTGAAATTCATGAGTTACTATGGCAGAGCAACTTTACTGTAATTATTTTTTGTTAATTTATAGTAACATTTCTATAATATAACTTTCCAATTGTAAATTTTACAGTTCATTTTTGCCACTGCCTGCAAAGGCAAAAATAAGCAGATGTACCGTACTGGAACAATCTTTCAAGGAAGCGTGTAGAAAAAAATAAAGGCTTTTAAAAAGAAACTAAAAACTGCCGTACTCGGCTTGTGTGTAGAGTTTTGGTACAATGAGCGAAACTTTACAACAGGAGTGTAGGAAATCACAAATACCTGTAACACGTGGTCTGTTCTTGTTATAACACATATATTATGTTATCAAGAAAGTTTTGTGTAACCTTTGGAGATGTATATACTCTTTACAGTGCAATAAGTATAGAGCAGCAGGAGGTACAAATGATATGACATGACTGCCACTTACCCAAGCCAATAAGTGTTCCCGTCACCCAGATGACGTCCGATAAGAGCAGCGCCACAGACAGAACTCCACTCACTACATTACCATACTTGATCTGGAACGGGTCCATCATCGTCACATATCTTCTGTCCCTCATTGTTTTGGCGAAAAAAAGTCCACCTAAACAATGTAATTCAAATAGTAAATGTTAAGAAATGAAACTGTGTTCTTATTACTTAGGCACTTGGGCTATTTTTGCAAAATCCCAAACATTATACAACTCTGACAAAATCATATCTTGCTAAACTCTTTCAAAAATGGTGTTTCCATAGAGTACAGTACAATAAAGAAGTGAAGGCCTAAGCAGTTTCTAAAAAAGTGTGCAATCAGTACAGAAAGAGCAAAATCTATTTGTACTTTGTTTACCTGTGGTTTATTATATTTACAGTGGTAAAACCCATGGTGGACAGAAAATAAAGAAATGCTTATTATCATTATCACGTATCAACAGATTTCATGCAGTTTTTTACTGTCAGGACATAGAGATGGTGAGTTGGGTACAGAGCGGATTAAGCCCTCAGCTGTGTAACTAACCACAAACAGCTTTACACTATTTCATTCACAATTGTAGTAATACTCTCCAAGACCTGCACATATTTAGTGTTGTATCACTTGTCTATGATTTACTAATATTAACTATTATTAATTAGCTTGTTAGCTTGTTGCTATAATCCATCCCGGGGTTTAATCCACCAAAGAATCATTTTCTTGCAGACAGCAGTCAAAGAAGACAAAACTTACATTGTTTGAAAAGACGACACCCACCCCCCAAAGGCAGTTTTTTTCTGTTAGGTTTTGTGTGTAGTACAGACATTATTGTTTGTTTCTGACCTGAGGCTTTAAGCTAGAGAAAACAGTTATCATCTGTACACAGCTGTTGGATGTAAGAAATGGATAAAGTGTTATATAAATTATTTTGTAATAAGATAAACTTCTATGACTCTATAAGGTTTTTACATGAAAATGTTTCTAATTACTTATTTGTTCTAATAAGCACAGGCACACATCTACTATTATAATAATATAATAATTCTAATAATATTATTATAATATTAGATGTAAATAGTATATATAGTATATAATATATATAATTACGTATTTGTTCTAATAAGCACAGCTCATCTACTATTATACTGTTAGTAGCAGGTTATCTAAGCTGGACACATTACATCTTAAGTAATCCAGTTGTGGCATTATCCTGTCGTTTAGTGGGGCATGAACTGTCCATCAGTTTGATTATTATATATGTTGGATAGAAGTGTCTTACCCACGATGAAAGACACAGCTGCTGTCAAGGGCATGACAGCCCAGATCAATCCCATAGTTGGAGTGTACACTGCCTCTGTCAGACCAACGATGAAGCCACCTCCAACAAAAGTCGCTGCAGTAGGCGAAGTGCAATGTTTAAAGTTCGAAGGTCACGATTACAGTTTTTTGTGATTGCTTAAATGTTTGTTGAGCAATTTGGCTTATTGTGTCAAAGCTCAAATAGGACTACTCACTTTTATGTCAAAATAAAAGTGTGCAATCAAAATGACATGTTTGCAGCACATTCAACACACAAACATCCTTCCTACTTAGTCTTTTCTCTCACTGAGCGGTGATTAATGTGGTGATTAATATGATTAAGTGTTCAATACTGTGTGGGAGTATAAGTGTTTCCCCAAGGACCACTACATTCGTAAACAAGTCCCTTAATGTACAAAGTTCTGTGTAGAATTCTGCTAAATGTGTGTTGCAGAATTGCAAACAAAGTGCAACCCACTTAATGTGTTTTAAATGTATGGCCTTCCTGTCAGCTTACCAATAACAGTACAAATATTAGTAGAAAACAGGTTATATGGGCTTTAAGGGTATGGTAATAACATCCACCAGTTAAAATGCATTTCTGCAGGGATGTTCTGCAAAAACACGTATATATCCTTCTCTTTGTTCTTCTCAAGGCACTTATGCTTCTAATTTCCCTCCCTGGCTTAACTTCGGTTGTACCTGACGGCAGTCAAAGTCTGGTAAACTAAATGCGACAATAACTTCAATTTAAAAACTAAGTTAAACCTCCTGCTAAGCATTTCTGTAGGCTCACCGCGGTTTGACGTGGTTCCCTGAACACTCACCTGTCATAGTGAAGATTCCCACCACCAGGCTGATGCCTCTGTTCCCCAGCAGAGTCACTTCTGTGCCATCAGCCTGGCTTTTGTTCTGCACGTGTCTGGACTTCATGGAGGCCCAGATGCCGGTGCCCAGCACCATCAGGTAGAAGACCACCATCAGCAGGAATCCCGGGACGTTCAGGCTCATCGTGGCTTGAATGGCTGAGTGACTGACGGACTGTGTCTACCACTGCCTCCCTCAACCCAGTGGCTGCATGTTAAAACAAGAAGAACCGGATTTGAACCGCGCAGAATGACAGTTGTAAAGCTGCTCAGCTACGGGGAGATAAAACATCTAAAGTCTCACACAGAGCAGATCGATTTGTACATTTGTTTTTATGAATAGTTTTTAGAAATATGTTGACTAGGTTAAAGCTTTCCCACAGAGGGCGCACACAAACAGCGCGTTATGCGCCACCGTGCGCGCTCCACGTCGAGTTACCACCAACTGCGCCAACCTGCTGATTCACCGCTACACAGTTTAGACACAAATCAACAGAAATAACGACAGCAAAAGCAGCAACAGACTTTAGATTCACTGTAGAGCCGTTTAAGCAGCATGTGCTGTACCTGTGGAGTCGATCAGCTGTCCATGGTTTCCTGAGGACAGCGCACGACCAGTCAAACTCCGGCGAGCGCTGCAGGGGCTGCGCACATTTTTGCTGTTGACTGCAGCTGTGGGACATGAAAAACATCAAGCAAGAAGATGTTCGGTAAACACAGAGCAGTCAACGTTTTGGACACTGTATAATCAGGGACGAGTACCTGCGCTCTATTAGCTCTTAAATGCACGATTGGTCCACAACAGGCCCACCTATCGAATTAACCCTTGGAGGACCAGAAACAACAGAATCTCTCTACCTAGAAGCTTTATTCATCACATATTAAGGGATTCTGCTACACACATATATATATACAGTCCCGAAATGCACATGTAGTCCTTTTCTCTGCGAATTATTGGTTAACTTTCATATTGATTTCTCTCCTGTTTAACAATAAAGTGAGGTATGGTTTTGAGGTGGATGGGTGAACCTATATGACCTGTCGTTCACTAAGGCTTTAAGCAATCTGTAATTAGGGTTAGTGTCACTTACATCGAGCAATGCACCCACACAAGGTAATGCAATAAACTATGAGACTTCTCCGGGAGAAGTCTGTGTTTTTCCAGCAGAGTGACTGTTGCTTTCAAGGGGTTCAGGGAACATATAGATCCAAGGTGGCTCATATGGGCTGCGATGTTTTAGGCACTGTCATTTTATGTTTAATTATTAATTATGTTTAATAAACAATAAGCTAAAGCTGCTGTATATTCGTTTCACATTTGTGAAAGACATAGGATCTGGAAATGTTATCTTAAGTATCAATGGTGTGTCGTGTTGTGATGTCCACAACAAAATGCATATAATACACTAGGTATGTTAAAGTTAGCATGGCTCGATCAAAAGAAAAAAATAATAACAAATAATAACTTCAATTTAGAAATACAACTTTTACATATTTTTCAACTTTTTTTGATTCAGAAACACTCAAATACGAGTTAAAGTTCTTAACTTACTAACTAACATACTCAAAGTGTCATAACTTGCCAACTCCTGCCTGAAGGCCACATGATAAGGAGCAACTGTTGGCGTAATTAAATAAACATTCAGTTACTGCCCTCTATTATTTCTGGGCATCAAACATGCAGCGCTGTCTATCAGCATGAAAAACCTTGCTGCTCTCCTCACCACATTCTTCAAAGGCTACACACAATCAAGGTCAACTGTTGCAAAGTATTTAAATTAGTTTTTTGCCCTGTGCATTTCTCTATGGTGTGTGTTTAGTCACTTCATACCTTAATTGTGTGATTTCTAGATGCCAACAATATCCACTCCTGGAAACGAAGTAAAATAAAGAGGAAACGTACATTCAAACCCAATAGCTGCACAAACCTGTCCAAACTGTACATCTGAAAGCCTTGATTGTGTTAACGCACTAAAAAGATGGTGTCCCCATGATGGTGTAGAGATGCAGTAGTCTCCTCACAGCACTCCTGCAACTTCCTATTCTGTCCTGTCTGAGGAAACATTTCCTCTTATGACACTTTTAAAGTCTCCTACGTGGCTCAGCTGCAATGAACGAGTGTAAATGTCCTACTCCACTGGAGGACGCACGTCAGCCTGGAACAACTTTCATTTTCATTCACAAAATAGTAGGAAAAGCCATTGAAGCTCAAAGTCAAATGTTAGGCACACGATTAAAAAACACTTGGCGTACCAATAAGCAGTGGACATACAACAGTGAAATACTTAATATAATAAATAATAAATCATTTAAGACTTAAGATACTTACTCGGTTACATTTGACCAGTTTATTGCGTTGTATGTCTCAAATAGTTATCCGCCGCATCCCAGTCACATTATTGTGAGCAAACAAGTTCAATTCACGAGTCAGTCAGAGTCCCACTTGACTTATGGCAATGAGTGTGGACCGCTAATTTCTGAGCGTCTCACCGCGGTGCTGTGCGCCTGGGAATGAGTGCAGGTTCATCCAGGACTCGTCTCCTCCGTCTCTCTCTGCCCCAGTAGCGCGCGGAGGGCTGAGCTTATCAGTGGCGCGGAGACATGTGTCTCCCTGCGTCCCAGGAAGGCTGGTTGGGAAGGAAAGTGACTATTTGCAGTTTGCTCTGTTATCTGGCTCAAGGTTGCTCAGTCGTGACCAGCCCGTTCCTGCGTGGCTGCGGCTGTTCGTTATTTCCTGAGACCAAACAGCAGATCTGTGTGGAAAACTGGTTTGACCAGACCTAAACATTGCGTGTGTGCACCACGGGGAAAAAGACAAATTATTCAGGCATGTTAGCCCTTTGACATTTGACCTGATGAGTACTGGGAAAGGGACCTGGATGGGAATTCATCCTGAGATGGCGCCCGCTTCCTGGTTTTTTCAGTTTGGGTGGCGCTGGAAACTGCTTCATTTTATTTTCGCAATAAGAGTCTTAATTATAAAACGTTGAGAGCAATGCGCTTGAATTGTTAATATTCGTCTGGCACACACAGACACCCCTCCCTACTTGGTTCTTTCCGTCTGGAGAGAGCTGGGAGATGTGGTCACCTCAGAGCAGCTGAGAAATGTAACTTTATTACTTTCAATAATTTGTAAATTACTGAAAGCTTCACAGTTTCTTTACTTAAAGTGACTTTTGCACCACTGACTATATATGAAACTTTCTACATATAGCTAATCTACTGTTGTCCCAGAAAGGATAGCCAACATGTTCTTGGTCAGTATTGTAACTATAATTATAACATTATTTAGATTTTGATAAATGTTGGTTTAATGAGTTTAGTGTAGAGGTGCAGAAAGCAAGAGATAAAGTTACTGTACATTTGCTCATTACTCATATTACTCATGGAGCCACAGGATCCACATTGAAGGTCTCACTTACTGTGGCTCAGTAAGACCATGCCTGACTCTGCAAAGAAGCCAATCAGAGACAGAGGACACAGATGATGCCGGTGCCATGCATGGAACTGTGAAACTGCCCCTTCAAAAGATGCAATGCAAGACGTCCCTGTTACAACTAGAAAAAGAAAGCCATAATTCATTTAAATGATAATTGGTGTTTTAAAAGATTATTCTCCAATACATATTACTCATATGCAAACTAACTGCAGCGTATTAAAACCACCTATACACTGCTTATGAACATTTTCAGATCCAGATATTTAACAAACCTGAACATTTGCAGATTAGGCAATGTTGATATTAAATAAAATATATTTTGCAACTGCATGGTTCACGTCCAGATAATATCCCAGATTTATCCAGAACAGATTTCTTGGCACTATATTTTTATGGAGACAAATACATTATATCTTAAGCTGAATTTTATATATGAATATATATTAATAGAAAAATATGCCCATCAATAAGCCTTCTACTGAGTTTCAGTATTTATAGCTCCAACAGAATTAGTTGTATGTATTGTATTGTAAGTATGATGTAATGCCTAATCCATTATAAAATATATCTTCTATTTATGCAGAACATAAACACAGTGAACTGTGTCTCTGAGGGTCTCAGGGCTTCTGTTTAGAGCATTTTCTAAAAAAAACGTTGAACGGGAAACAAAGACTAGTAAAAAAACAATAAAGAGCATGTGCCCGTTCTCACTTTGACTTATAAACATTTCATACACTGCTGTTGCGGCAAATCGTCTGTAGCTGCTCTAATCAAAAGCGCAGCAGCAGCAGCAGCGGACGTTGTTTACCTCACATCTTTGCGCATGCGCACTGCCACCTCTCACAACCGCAATAAGCAAACATGGCGGCGGCCGTCGACAGTGTTGTGAAAGTGTAAGTTTACGTTTATTTCTTTTGAGAGCAAACGTATCGGTTAAACCAAAATTATTGTATGGAAATTTGCTCGCCATGTTACTGTAGAGTGGAGGAATTTGTAGGCGTCACATCCTCTTGCTAGAACAATAATTGTCCCAAGAGGATAACGTTATCCGCTGAGCTAAGGTTAGCTTTGTTAGCCGTAGGCAAATATGAATGAGCCGAACCCGTCGTGGAGCTGTGTTTGAGCCACTTCTTATCATTAACGTAGATACTCACTAGGGTGTTAAAGGTGGTATTACACACTATGCCGTCTAACTGTGGCTAGTTAGCCTCCTGCAGATGAAAGAAAGAGTTAATTTTGTAGTAAACTGTCAGCTTGGCGGGCCCTTTGTTGTGACGAGAGGCTTGCTAACAATCAACCTTTTGTTCTGACACGGCTCCGTCGGTGCTGTTAGTATATTGTAATGAATCCATGATGGGTTCTGCGTGTCCTGTTCATAAAAGAGGTGAACGTATAGTCTGTGAGCGGTACCAGACAACAGTGCTACAGTTTGCTTTGTTAGTGAGATATAATTGTGTTTTTCTAGGTATTTGCTCGTGTAGCATAGCGATTAGGCATTTTAATGGAGATGGCTGCCATATTATGATAATGCTAAGCAATGAAAAAATGCAGCCTTTTGTAGGACATATATTGTAGGAGAGCTGTGCAGTAGACACATTTGCAGGAATCTTACTGGCCCTGTATGGTCAACCCCAACTTGTGTGATCACACAATCAAAATAGTTTTCATTAGCTGCTGTTGAACAATGTAGCTACACCAACAAACATTTGATCAAATGTTTTAACGTTAAACTATATTTAATTGTGAATGTGCCCCCTCTCTTCTAACCCTATTGTGGACAGTCATAACAGTCAAACTGCTTACTGCTGGATATAAGCTTATTACAGATGTAAATAAGTAAGCGTTAGTGTGAAAAAGAAGTCAACTTGAGATTTGAGATATTGATGTGAACATTTTTATAACTTACATCATTGACATCAATGTAAATATTTTTGACTCAATGGCTAACTAACCAAAAATAAAGTAATCAATTGATTATTTGATTATAAAAAATCCTATTTCCTTTACTTGGCATGTCCTGATCTGTGATATTTAACGTGACTGTGTCTGCCTTTTGCATTTCAGCCTAGGAGAGCAGTACTACAGAGATGCAATGGAGCAGTGTCATAGTTACAATGCTCGTCTGTGTGCTGAGCGCAGCATTCTCATGCCTTTCCTGGACTCCCAGACTGGTGTTGCCCAGTCCAACTGTTACATCTGGATGGAAAAGAGACACCGGAGTGCAGGTATAATGAATAATATACACTGACAGTTTGTGAATAGCGATACATAATTTTCTGGACAATCCCTCCCACCCTCTACACAGTGTCCTGGCTGGACAGAGGAGCACGTTCAGCCAGAGACTGATCAGTGTCAAGTGCTCCACTGAACGCCACAGGAAATCATTTCTTCCTGTGGCCATCAAACTCTTTAATT
>JAUMHF010000002.1:11748501-11768546 GCA_032359275.1 Microctenopoma steveboyesi | reverse complement strand
GCTGTATTTATGGCAAACAATTTCCCTCTGGGATTAATAAAGTGTTTTGAATCTTGAATCTTGAATTGAATCTTGAAAGTTTTTATCTTGTCAACAGGTTCTACAAAATGTATTTATGTCATGTAGGTTTTTTGGGTTTATGCCATTTATACAGAAAGTGCACCTTACAAGGCAAGCAGGAATTACTTCACACTTTGGTTCTTCTGTCACATTAGGTGTAGCTCCAGGGCAGCTGTACTCTTACCCAGCCCGGAGATGGAGGAAGAAAAGGCGTTCGCATCCACCTGAGGACCCCCGCTTGGCTTTTCCTCCCCTCAAAGCAGGTATCACATTTGAGTAACTTGACTTTTTGCAGAATCAGAGGGTTGGGTTCATTTATGCTGGTGTAACAGTTTAGTACTAGTCCACTGAGCATACATATTAATTATGTGTTCATATTAAAGTGCTATTAATGGCAGCATGCTCTGTTTATTAATTGGTTTTCTTTATGTGTTTGTTTGTTTCTGTGTTCATGTCATGCCATTGCATGTGTTACTGTTGTGCTTTGTGTGCAGCAGACTTGGAGTTGGGTATAAAGCGGGATGCATTTGGGGCGGTTGATGGCAGCAGTTTGGAGGCACTGCTGAAGGGGGAACCCCTTGACAGGAGGAGCGGCATATCAGACCAGCGTGGCCCAGAGGACGACCCAGCCGCTGTGGAGCCCCCGGCTACGTCTACAGCCACTCACACATCCTCTGGGCGCATCCGCAAGGTCAGAATCAAAGGCTTGAAATACTGCATGCTTCTGCTTTCATGATCATCCGTCGTTTGAGCCTTTTATTTTAAAATAACGGCTTTTTGAGTTCAGAAAGGAGATTATTATTCTTATCCTGGATTTCCCCATTTTGAAGTCAGTCATGAAACACATCACTTTAAAAATGTTAATGTGTAATCTGGCTCTTATTTCAGCCTTCTAATGGTTTAAGTATATTAAACAAGTTTGTGTTTTTGAAAAAATAGATAATAGTTAATTGCCTTGGTCTTGCATTGCAGAGAGTCCTGGACCACGATGACTACTTGGATGACCTGGATGATGAAGATTTTGAGGATGAGACACCCAAAAGACGAGGCAAAAGCAAGTCCAAAGTGAGTCTCTTCTGTTTTGTGCTGCAGATAGTTCTGTGTTGGGTTTGTGGGGTATGAATGTATGGTATAATCACTGTCATATTCAGTACTGAAGCCAGAGTTGATGTCAGATTATATATATTTTTACAATTAATAGCATAATATAGTAATTTACAATGTGTTATCTCAGCCCTGAGATTAGCATGAACCAATATTTTTTTGCAGAGCACAAACGTTTGAAAGTCCATTGTGTGTTTGGTTCTCTGTATTGTCCAAAATCCACAAACAATTTTAATATTAGCAAAATAATTTCAATAATTTTTAAGTGACAAACATTTAAAAGCTCCTGCTGCATTTTGTGCAATTTACATTTGGTTTTATTATTCTTATATTGTCTTTATTTTGTTAGATAGCTGTTAATTTCTTGATGAATTGTAGACACATGATGATAACCTAAACATATTGGTGGTGGGTTTCCAGTAGTAAGCAAATTCCCAGCTATGTGTTTTGTTTTTCTTGTTTTGTGTCTCATTGTTCTTATTAAATAAAGTGTAAAACGTTCTTGTCCGTCTCGTGGGCTCTGTAGGGTCGCAATGACAAGAATGGCAAGAAGAAAACAGAAGCCGCAGCTGCAGCCCTGGAGGAGAGGGAAAAACCTTATGCCTGTGACAGTGAGTTGAAGTTTCCTTTGTAACCACTGTGTGTGTGTGTGTATTTGTTTTTATGCATGCCAGCGAGAGTGATTTTGTTTTTCCTCTTAAAATATTTGGAACTAAAGTTTGTCGACATTTAAAAAGTTGCTCGACTAGATGTGTTTTTTGTTTAGAATTTTCTTTTCCTGACATGACAGTTCGTGTGTGCTCTGTAACTTCTTTCTGCCTGTTACTCACTGCAAATGCTCACGTCACTATATCGTCCGCCTAAATTAACCATGTAATAAAAGATTTAACTGATATGAAGCCGTTGTGATGTGATAAGCTACGACTTGGGCCTTTTTGGACGGTAGTTAGAACTAGCTGCCATCACTATAACACTTTTGTATGACCGTGTGTGTGTGCATTAGTCTGCGGAAAGCGCTACAAGAACCGCCCTGGCCTGAGCTACCACTATACACACTCTCACCTGGCCGAGGAGGAGGGCGAGGACCGCGAGGAGATCGAGGCACCACCCACTCCTCGCCAGCCTGAGGAGCAGAAGAGTGAGTCACTCTCTAGTGCTGAGAGAGACGGAGAGAGAGGGGAGGGAGGTTGTGTTGCATGCTATGTAGCATGTGTGTGTTGGTTCAGGGGAAGTCTCTCTCTCATTCTTTTTTCCTGCCTTTTCAAATTTTCATGCTGATTTTGAATCCCAAGTTAGAGATCAGATTCAGATTCCTGGCATTTTTTTCAGCATATCATCCATCTTTTTTTTTTCTCCTCTACATATCCATCGCATTACTATTGTTTTCTTTTGTGTCCATGGCATCATGTTAGCAAACAGATCCAACAAGTGCGTTTTGTCAGTTGTCACCCATTTCTTTAGTTTGGCTCATGATTCAGTACGTCATCAACCTATTTTAGATAGAGTGTTGATGGCAGACGGGACATGTGCAGGTTTGTACTTTTTATAATATATATTTGATTTGTTGTGTTATAAAACTAATAGATACCAGTTCTGATGATCATCTGGAAGAAGGGGAAGTTATTTACCTGGTCCTGCTCAATAGTTTAAAGTGACCGTCCTAATGTGCACTAAACCACGTCTTCGTTCATTCTCCTGCTCAGCCACTAAGAAAGGTCCCAATGGGCTGGCGCTGCCCAACGATTACTGTGACTTCTGCCTGGGAGACTCCACCCTTAACCAGAAGACCGGCCAATCGGAAGAGCTAGTGTCCTGCTCAGACTGTGGACGCTCAGGTATGAAGTCGTCACCCTCTTGGTGACTGCTGTTCGTGCTTTTGATCGTATTTCTGGTGTTGGATAGACCTAAAATATAAATAAATATAAAATATAAAAATAAATAAATATAAATTAAATACTTACTGCATATGATACTCTGGAACCTCGTGCATACCTCTCCGTCCTCCAGGCCACCCGACGTGCCTGCAGTTCACACCAGTGATGATGGCGGCTGTGAAGACTTACCGCTGGCAGTGCATCGAGTGCAAGTGCTGCAACGTTTGTGGCACCTCAGAGAATGATGTGAGCTGCTTTTACATTATTCCTCAGTGACTGCAAAGATCACGTGGTAGTGATCACAGTGCTACTAAAGAAACTGGAAATGAAGTTCTGTTTAGATTTTTTTCATTTCACAGAGAGATAAGTTCGGTCTCGTGTTGAGTGTCATGAAAAAAAGCAGGTTTAGATACATGGCAGTGTTAATGAAGTGCACGACATCAAACATGCATCATTTGACATTAGTGAGGAACTCTCACCTTTTCTGTCCATTCAGTTTCTCTCTTCTTGTCCCATCAGTAGACTGAACTTGATGTTATTGTTTTGTAGGACCAGCTGCTGTTCTGTGATGACTGTGATAGAGGTTACCACATGTATTGTCTAACTCCACCCATGACTGAACCCCCGGAGGGTAAGCTGGCACCAAAACAATTACTCAAGACAAAGAACAAACTTGAAGGACATGTACATGTTTTTCCACCGCATATCTTCACTATGTGCTGGGCTAAAGGTTGGTGACAGGAAGGTGACCTTCCCCCAGCCCATCGCTCAATGTCCCTTTTGTTGCACCTAACGACGTGGTCTGTGCCCTTATCCTCTATCACTTGTTTTGGGAACCATCAAAAATCTTTACAAGGTTGTGTGACCTTTATCACGTAAATACATGATTTAAATGCACACTGCAAATGAAGAACATAGTAAAAGTGCTCATTACAAAGAACAAGAGCCCAAGGTGATGTCTACAAATATCCACTATACAACAAAACAAATGATTATGACATGTTTTCCTACTTTTACGAGAGAAATCTATAAATTGATACCTGTTGTGACTTTTACAGAAAGACGAGTATAAGACAGATCCAGTATTTCTACATCCTTCTTAATCTTTGTCTCGCTGTGATGTTGTGTATGTTCCAGGGAGCTGGAGCTGCCACCTGTGTCTGGCTCTGCTGAAGGACAAAGCTTCCATATACCAGCAGAACCAGAACTCTGGCCCAGAGT
This sequence comes from Microctenopoma steveboyesi, assembly GCA_032359275.1. Taxonomy (NCBI): domain Eukaryota; kingdom Metazoa; phylum Chordata; class Actinopteri; order Anabantiformes; family Anabantidae; genus Microctenopoma; species Microctenopoma steveboyesi. The sequence goes on along the minus strand of JAUMHF010000002.1, from coordinate 11,764,287 downwards.
GACTTCACAGTAGCACGCCCTGCTCCCTCTACGCCAGGATCCCAACCTTGATCATCAGACCTCCTCTCACTTCAGAGCTTCAGGCTCTGTCAGGATGTAGCGGAGCCAGATTGCAGATCAGCTTTTAGAAGTCCTAGTATCTACGGTGTCAGTGGGGGGACTCAGAATCAAAACAGACCTCAGATCAGTCAACATGGGGATCAGAACATCACTACCAACTTGCCTGCAAGGTGCCAGAGGCCTGCCGGTCAACACGTACATATTGTTGCGTAGATACAGTTCACACACACTTTCCTGGACTGTCTCGATGGGAGCTCCCAGGAGCAAAGGATTAGCATCGCAGCTAACTATCTGCACCCTTTCACACTCAAGACACAGTGTGGACTATCAAGACAACTGTTTGTTTTTTTTTTGCCAAATCATATATTTTTACTTCTGAAATGTGGGAGAGAAAAAAAAACATCACCACAGATACAGTCAATGATTATTATTATTAATATTATTATTGCTATTGTTAAAGTGGACTTTTGTGGCATTTGTCTGTGTACTTTAGTCTGATCCATTGGAGCATTTATCTTTCAAAGACGTTTCCTTAAGGGGAGCTGGTCAGTGCCAAGGTTCATCATCACATGAAATACACATAACAACGACCCACAGAGCTTCTAAAACCACTAAAACCATCACGGGACAAACGTGGTCAAAACAACAAAGACAATGGCTTAGACTTGTTGAGCTGTTGGCACAAAACACCTGACCAAAACTAGCTTCTTTCTGCTAATTCTGTTACTAGATAGATCAGTTACTTTGACCAAACACTATCAGAAGAATGCACTGTAGGTTGGGCTCGTGAGACACAAAGTATTTCATTCTCAAAGCTAATGTTCCCCTATTTGAAGAAAAAAAACCCAACAATGACATGAAACTGACGGCAGTTCCCTATGTTCACCTGCTGTTAGTCTAACATGAAACTAGAAACCATAAAGGTGTGTCCTTATTGAAGATGTTTTGTGCAAGCTTGTTAGAAACCGTTTGGCAGCGACGTCGTCCATTGACATTTTGGACCAGCTGCTGCTGAACTGATGACACAGAATCATTCACAAACTTGTAGCTGCTTGTATAATATGTCTCACTGAAGCAGTTTTGCATGCAGATTGCACCTGTATGAATGCGCACACACATCATGTTTCATTTGTATTCTTTTTTTTACATTTTATATTACCTGATAATCCATTGGTATTGGGAGTTTTTTCTAGTAGAATTTTGTAAAGTTTATCGTATAGCAAACACTTCAAGTATATAGCTCCTAATGCATTATTCATGTACTGTATTGACCTTTTCTATTTTTGTTATGACTGTGACATGTTTGAATTTATTTGATTATTCTGATATGTCAAACCTCCATTATGAGTATTTGTAAAATGATGTACTTTGTTGTACTATTTTTATTTTTACATTTCTTTGGTATTGAAGCTGATTTAGCCTGACTGAAATAAAAATCAATTTGAATTATGTGTCCATTGTAATTGCTGTACATACATAGTAATTATCACCTTCATACAGATATTTAAAATAATGTGTACGTACAGTTTCATGGATCCATCCATCCATTTTCCTAACTACTTGTACTCTTTGCTGTTATTCTGGACAGGTCCATTGCTGGGCATATAACAGTCTTTCAGTTCAAACACGACTTTGACAGTACATCGGTCTATGTTAACAGCACACAGATTCAGTTCTTACTCATCCTTAAGTAACTTCTGTTGCACACAAGTTATGTAACATAAATTTAAACTTTGGTTTCATTGTGTCAGAGCTTCTTAAAGCTGAAAATGTTCATAGGTTTGTGTTTGTGTTTAGTTCTACAATCATACTACATAAAGAAACCTTTGACAGGTTTCATGTTTTAATAGTGAGCTGTTCCACTCTTAAATTTCAGACATGAATTCTTCCTGAAAATATTCGATGGAAATGTCCTTAAAATCAGAATGTGTCACATGAATGTTTTTGGGAGTTAGTATATTCTTTTATTAGAATTTTGCCAGGATTTTCAGTGCACATTAGTCTGTCTCACATAAATAAAACAGAAGATGTCACAGAACAACAAGTGTTTTATTACACTTCACAAACATTCAAAAACACCCTGTGACAAACAGTCTCCTTTGTCCCAGCACAAAAACAATACCTCTGTGCAGAGAAGCTTTTAGGAAAGGGGGGGCGGCACAAGTTATGTACAAGGCAAAGACAACAGTGGCTTAGTGCAATTATCTGGAGCATGATGAGCAGCCATGCATCGCTATTTACAGCTACAGACACAAAGCATTATCAAAACCTCACATTAAATTTTACATAAATAACTACACAGACTGAGAAGCAACTCTTTAAATGTGCACATACGGTAGAATCATCTGATCATTGAGGTTACTTGTGGCAGTCATATACTAATAATAAGTAAACTAACTACACTTAATTTCCTTAAACAATGCTCTTAGTTTGAGAATATAAATATCAATACTGTTTAAATTTGTTGTAAGACATAGTGCACTATCAGTCTGACTTCACAAAATCTGGGCTGGAGGTGCTCAGTACAAAACTATGTAAAATACTCATTTATCAAAGGTAAACAATGTCACTTTCAGGCAGCCAGTGTCAAAGCAACGCTCCTCTAACCCACAGACACTTTGATATGAAATGAAAAGTCACCCGTCTGTACATCTGATTCATGGGGACGGTGGAAAACAGGTCAGATCAGAGTATCTAACTGTACGTGTCTTTTGTGTGGGGTGGGTGTGTTTGAGCGTGTGACCTCTACAACCTCTCGAAGCCAATGGAGCAGAGGAGGAAGATGGCATACAGCAGCACGAGACAGAGTCCCAGCCTGCGGTCCAGCCTCCAGTGGTTCAGATGCACACACAGGACCTGATGAGGGATGAACAGAGACACAGACAGTTCACCTTCCTGTAGCAGAGTCATAAATCTACTCTCGTATTTCCCACAGTGTGAAAACACAAACTGTGAACTACTTACAGTAAGTGTGACTGAAGCCAACAGCAGAATCACGGAGTACACCAGACCTTTGCTGTTGATTGTGACCTAAAACACACTGTAAGTAAAGCACTGAACACATCGAGTTCTCTTTGCTGAAGAATTTCATAATGTGCATCCTAGTTGTTGTTAATGCAACACACTTTAGTTTGGCAGAGAATACAGTGTCTGGCTCCGCTGGCTGGTTGTTATGTCTGTCTACCTTGACTACAGAGGGGATTAGAGGTTCTTTGATGAAAACAGAAGTCTTAAGCACCTAAAAACAACACTATCAGAGCAGTGACACTGAACCCAAACTGTACAGTTCTATCATTGTTCTGGTATAAATCAGTGGAGGCATGAGGCTACGGCTACCTGTCAAATCGTCAAACCAAAGGAATGCATCTTATGAACTAGGTCACTGGATGCTACAACAAAACGATTTATGTTACAGTTGCAGACGGGGAAAGTTCCCATCTCTCAACATGCACCATCAGGCGGATGTTGCTATGTTTCTGTACTGAAAAGAGAAAACCGTCGTTACCACTGATCCATAGCTGACTATCAGAGTCCTCAGCGCCCAGGGGAAGCCAAGGCCCAGCAGCACATCAAAGATGTTACTGCCAATGGAGTTGGAAACAGCCATGTCGCCTAGTCCTGCAACAAAAGCACAAGCAGCAGGTGAAATTCATGTGAAATACGCTTGTGTTACAGATGCTGTATCTATGTAGATGCACTGCCATGAGGCTGCATCCCAGATATCGTTCTGTGGTGTCATAAGTATTATTATGGGAGAGAAAAGCTAATTTTTACCTTGATTTTAATGTCTGATTCAGATTTTTCCATTTCATAAAATAAACAAAGGTCTTACACACACCCTGTCGAGCGACAATGAGGCTGGCCATACAGTCAGGGACACTTGTGCCAGCTGCCAGGAATGTGATGCCCATTAGGACATCTGGGATTCCAAGTGTGTAGCTGATTACGGTCACCTAGACAGAAGAGGAGTTGTTTGTGTGTGTTTTTTTCTGTGCGAGTGTCTGAACAGGAGCTTCTCTGCCTGTCTGTTTCGTACCATCCAGACCATGAGGTAGGAGAAGAGGGCTATCCAGAGTGTGGAGGCCAGGAAGGTGAGGAGGTACCAGCGTTGCCACCGCGGCAGGTTACAGTCAGGGATGGAGCAGTGAAGCAGAAAGCTCACGGGCCACGAGAGGAGCCACTTCAGACGCACACACCACCCATCTGAAACGGACACACACGCCCGTTTCCCCACAGGGCTCATTACAGATTCATCTGACCTTCTGCATCATTCATGCAGCGTGGCCTGGATGTGTCTTAGTGTCAACACTAACAGTAATTAGCTCAATGAATTATGCATCAGTCTGTTGTGTGAAGATCAGGTGAAGCGGGCGTTGTTTACTAAGGTAGTGATCAAGTGGCGCTTCCAGGTGTGAATGTGTAACAGTGGACGTTCCCGCGTTTTTTGATCACATGTAGAGACAATCCCAGTGCCGCACGCTAGCTCTCGTTTCACTTCAGCCGGCCAACCAGGCGTGAAGCAGCCGAGTATCGGAGTGATTGTGCAGCCAACAAGCAGCATATCTTCTTTTAACGGCAGTGAAAATAAGAATCTAAATGAATTCTAATGTTGAACTCACCTGGCAGGACAAACGGTTTGAAGGGAGAGTTCTCCTCCTGCCCTTCCTCCTGATCTTCCTCCTCCTCCTCCTCTTCTTCTTTAGGCTGTGCCCCCCCGCATGTCTCTTCCCCGGTGTCTTTACTCCTCTCCCTCTCTCCCTCTAGTGGCTGTCTGTCTCCTTCTGTCACCGTCCTGTTCTCCCTCTCCCACAGCCCACTTGCACTCAAACCCTCCTCCCCTGAAGCTGCCCCCTCCTCATGCCCGACCTGAGCCCGAATCAGCCTCTGCCTCTGTGGGTGGAGAAGGAGCGGGATGCAGTCAGAGAAAAGACTAAAGGAAAAACTAAGCTGACATGAGCGACACTGCAGCAGCAGCGTGTGCGTGAGACTAAGAATATGAGAACGGGTAGGATGAGTGCTCAGGCACATTAACTGGAGGGGATTTGGAAAGCATTGATGGGTGGCATGGCATAGAGCAGAGACCGCATTGGCAATCATACTGTAATTTGGAACTGTAAATGGCAAGCACACACGCCGAAGAGCGGAGAGAGTGAGGAGGCTGTGCCAGTACAGTTTACCTTCAGTTTGCTGGTTTGAATGCACCATGTAAGCTTTTATTCGACTTAGTCATTTTACCAGTATTAACTTGACAATGACATCTTGATGTTTGAAATGCTGAAGATGCACATTTAAATACCCACCAAACATTGGCATAGGTGAAAAAACCAGAATGGGAACTTGATGCTACGTTAAGGACGAGGGGGCGTGCAGTGTACCTCGTTGATGACCATGCGTCCTGCCATGCGCAGACGTGTGAAGGGGGGGAAATGCGGGGTGATGAGAAGGCGGAGGCTTGCCTCTGAGAAGGAGAGCTGGTGGGGGTGCAGGTTCATCAGCTCATCCACCATCACCACCCCTGAGTCTTGACCGGCTACCACACACGAGTCTGACGAAAAAGGAGAGAAGAAGAGGAGACAAATGTCCATCAAAGCGATCTAGTTCTGTTTAACCAAATCTACAGGGACAACTTAAACTGTGTCACTAGGTCTGTGGAACTCAGCTTAGAGACTTTCTGATGTTCTGGGTGTACATATGAACAACTACAAGCTCCTGCACCTGGCTTTAGCGGCACCATGTCGTTGTCACAGTCTCCGATGTTTCCAACGGCAGTCGTCCGCCGCAGACTGCTCAGACACGGCTGCCCTGCCCTGCTGCAGTGTCGCTCCACCAGGCTGCACAGAGATCTGTTGAACCTACACAGAGAAATGGCGTCTTTAATGGGTGTAGCACACGTGGTGGCCTGATACCAACAGAATGGAAATGTGACAGGAAGAGAAGGACACTCACTTCATGATAATTATGTAGAGTCCATACATAGTGATCAGAACGATGGTCTCCCACCTGACATGTGGTCAGAAACACACATTAATCACACTGATCCAAACAAGAGCACCGGATTATTTTAAATGTGTTACGTTCTTACCACACAACTTTATCATCATAGATCACCTGGAAATAAAATAAAAATACGCTTTAAAGCAACATCAAAATACTGGTTAGCTATACATGTACGAGTAGATCTGCTACTAAACAATATTTGTATTTTATTTTCTAATGGAAGATATATGATGTTTAAATATTTATAATAATTACCAAGACGCTGCAGTATAGAAATAGGAAAAATAAATCTGAGGTAGAACTAAACCACTTTGTGCTCTGAAAGAAAATTAACAGACCTTTTTAAAATGACCAGATTCACTGATTTTCCAAATACAACTTAAAAAAAAATAGAATTTGCAGAAAATGAAAAATAACAGAAAAGGTTCAGTGTTTTCAAATTTCAAATAATGCAAAAAACTAAAACAAACACTAACTAATACTACGTATCACTAATGTAATGTTTTAACTTAGGAGAAGTGTACAGTTCTATATTTGGTGGAAGAACCCTGATTTACAATCACAGCTTCCGTGCAGCGGTCTCTTTATTTTTCCCAGAGCCGTATTACAGTGTATGGTGTTTCAGATATATTAGTTGAGGAGATTCTCAATATTCCTGCTTCTATTAATGCATAAAGTGAAAAGAGCACAGTGTCCTGTGTGTGATTTCAATTTAGCCAGAGGTTTTCTCACCAGAATAAGCACCACTATGGACAAGATGTAGAAGACAGCGTCACGGAACAGAGGCCACCAGCTCAGAGAGATGGTCTGGTAAACACACATAAGTTCATGTAAATTACTTTGCCTTACACTGAGTCACATTAATCCTGCGATGGCTGCATAAGTTGCAGAGGGTGTGTCAGTCGGTTGCTCTACCCGCATTAATAACTGACAAGATGCAATCAGGTGTGTGTGTGTGTGTACCTGTCCAGAGAAGATGCCACAGATGCCAATGATGACAAGGATGTTAAACACGGCTGATCCCACGATGGTTCCCACACCCACATCTCCCTTTGTGATAAACACCCCTGCACACACACACACACACACACACAGGAAGGAGTCATAAATCAAATGCTGAAAATAATCGAATGTGACAGTATTGTGAAAGAAATTATAGATTGTATCTCAGTGCCAAAAATATTAAAGATATAAAGCTGATAGAGATAGAAATATATTTCTTTTCTCTGAACAAAAAAAATAAATCAGTTCATGAGAAAATAAATATCGTGGAATATTTAGTGATTATTCATTAAATAAGTTCACTTTTAATTTGAGAGCAGCACAGGTCACTTAAGGTTCACATATTACCTCACATATATCAGATGACATGCGCTTTGTGAAGGCATGTGAGTAAAGTTTCAGACGGTATCACCTCTGAACATCTAATCACCACATACCTGGGATTTTATTTACATAGAGACCAATCTCAGTGTGATTGACCTGGTTCCTGTCTAAGCAGACAGAACAGTTTGCTCTCACCTGTTCTGCAATGTTCAAATGTTGTGTTTTATGAAATGCTGTCAGTCCTATTCAGGGGATGAGACTGGATATGACGTGATATGATATGACTGCAGAGATTTTATCATGAATAAGTGATTGGAGAAGTGTCAAACCTACCAATCAAAGAGGTGAAGAGCTCAGGGGCAGAGCTGCCAGCTGCCATGAAAGTTGCCCCAGCAACATCCTGACTGAGCTGGAGGTTCTGCAGGACACAGGTACTGGACTTAATTTACAGATTTAAAAAATATATATATATTTGCAAATCACATTAAAAACATCTTCAGTTCATACCTCTGATATTTTTTCCAGAGATGGCACAAAGTAAACATCGCACACGATGGCCAGTGCATAAAACATGTAAATAGCCTGTGAAATGCAGGAGATTATTTAGCAGTCACATGACTAACAGTATATTTGCAGCGATTTGTGAGATTCATGCAACAAAACAAAGCTTCTTTCTTTATAAATTCTGATTTACAAATACTCACACAGAGAACATGAAGTAGTACTGCTCCCTGTCTCCTCTGGTCCTGAGTAAAGACGTCTTCAGGAAACTCGCTGATAGCTGCAGAAGAGATGGAGAGACAGGGGTTCAGTTTCATTCTGTCCACAAGCAATGAAGGCGTCCAACACGGCAAACTTTAGTGGTATAACATGTTCTTTTATTTCTTTTATGTTTATTTTTTTTGTATTTTAACAAAAACATCAGGACAGGATGTGTTATTTTCAGTCTTGGTGGTAGAAATGTGTCATTTTAGCACCTTCAGTTTCAGCCTGTGTGTGTTAAATGTTTTGGAAAACAGTGTTACAGTGGGCAGAACAAATGACAAAAACTGTAATGAAAAACAACCAACAGATTAATCAATAAGTAAAATAATATTTTTGTCCATCTATTCACCTCCAGTCACTTGTGTGTGTGCATGTGTAAAATATGTGCAGGACTTCATTGGATGTGTAATGTGGTTGTATCCCGTAGCAACAGAGACAGGGGCCAAGACAGATTGAGTTAAAGTGGTGTATCACTTCACATAGCTCCTACAGCGAGTTGAAACCGTCTCTCATCCTGTCGACATGAACATGTACATATTATTATTATTATTATTTATACTGACTCTATTTCCTCCTTCATCCAAAAACCTTCAAACCTTCAGTGGCATCTGATTTGACTGAGTTAGACACTGCGTCATAATCGCCGTCTTTCCAACGGCATTTCACCAGACTTCTCCGTTCTGCACAAGCTCGAGCAAGAATGAAGGTTATTATGACACTCTGCAAAAAGATTTTCTGATTTAGTTGTGAGTCAGAACTTCTCAGCTGAAGATGAAGGTCATAAACAGCCAAGTGAAACAAATATGACAAAAGTGGATGCGACCCTGCACGGAGACAACACAGGGGATTTAGAGGCTGAGATGCATCACATGTAGAGATGGAAACACAGATAACAATATGCTGTGACAACCTGTCGCACGGACATCCTGATCAAACCGTATGTTCGAATCATCAGAGCAGGATGACGATCTTGGTAGAAACATTGTGATTTGAAGAAAATTCCTTTCAGGCCCTGATGTTTCCTGAGGCAGTATATATTTTTTAATAGCTGCAGAACCTTTCCGTGTCAACATCAGAGTCTTATGCTCAGTGTTTCTCCCTGACAAACACTAGACAGACCAAGTGATGAGAGAGCTGCTGATGAGAGAATCATCAGCAGGTAATTACGACAGAGCGGAAAAGCTCCAAATGCACGTGGCATCTAACCACAAATTCAACATTCAGTTTCCTAGCAACTGGCCCTTCAAAGGCCTGTGTGTGTTTAAACATCTATGAGCAGAGTTTGAATAAATGAAGAATTAGATGAACTGGAGAGATAAATCAATGCATGGAGGAGGCAGACGTAAAGAGGTTCTTAAAGATGGAGCAGCAGCAGCAGCAGCACACTCTCTCCCTGTCTGTGCACACAAAGCCCACAGAGACTGGTGTTACTAAATTCATCACACATTCATTACTGCAGGAATAACCAAGCCCACGTTTAGATTTAGACCTGTAAATTACCTGCTTCTTAACATAGGTGACTGTTTTTATATAATTAAGATCATTTTCATTACCACGCACACGTATAAACAAGTGTCTCACCAGATCTAGAAATACTGTCAGTCTGGTTGGTGTCTTCTTTTTTCTGGACGAGTTCTCTCTTGGATAAGGAAACAACGCCATCCACAGTCGGTCCTTAAAAGATTGTCATATAAATACACACGCAACTGTTAACATGTGTTATTATACTGTGACCAGTGTGATTATAAAATAGTCAAATACACTATTTATAGTATTAGGATCACAGACTAGTAAATAACGCAATGTTCGCAGTTTGATAACGATGAAATCTTGACAGTTCTGTGTCGCGGGAGAAGCACCTGCCACATCACTGAAGTGGAAGATCCAGGCGGCTGCCAGCAGACCGACCCCACAGACGCAGAGCCGGAGGAGTCGCCTCGCCCGCCGCGGCGCCTCCATCCCTGCAGCCGCCGCGCTCCTGTCCTGTCCTCCGCTCAAAACATGTCTCCGGTCTCCGCTCCGGATTCAGCTGGCCTGTTGCTCTAGTTGGCTGCTTTACTCCTGGCTTTGGTCTCCATCCACGGCGCTGCGAGATGATGGTGATGTTCGGCCTGGCATCCGCATCTCAGCGTTCAGCTGCTAACTCAGCATCCGCGCCCGCGGGCTTCAGCTCCGGCAGAGACACAGCGCGCCGAGCATGAAGATAGGCGTCGCGTCACACCCTCACCACATCCTTACTGCCCTCGCTCCGACACTTCCTTCTGATGGGGGTGTTTTCGTGGGGTAAGTGTTAGTTCCTAAGACTTGGTGGCGGTGACGTCACGTCACGTGACCAAACAGGGCGTGCCCTTCTCCGCACCCAGCTCGGCAGGTGTCTCGCGGAGGTTTACAAACTTTTCTATGACATTTAAGGCACAACTTAGTGTAAAGATATTACTCTGTGCTCATTAACTAAACTGATGATGTTGAATAATAAAGTTGTTCTGAAAATAAAAGGCCCCAGAGAACACTAAGGTTAATTATGTGTGTTGTGTTTCCTTTCAACACACAAACAGTCCCGGGATGAATAAATTGTTCTACAAACAGTAAAAGACATTACACACAGTATAGTAGTTTCTATAGGCACAGGAAGGCTTTATGTAAGCTCTAAGATCAACTCTAAGAACTGTACTATAAAAACTAGACAACTCGCACAAACTGAAGCTGCTTGTCGAAATTTCTTCTGTGGCTGTTTTGTTGAATTATAGACGTGTGTAGTTAGTTAGTTATCTGTACAAATAAGAATATCTGCCTTCAAACATCGACTTTTATTATCTGCTGTGTGGATAAACAGTTGAACATCCCACAATCAGATCTGGAGGGGAGTATTATGGTCAAACAGGGGGTAAGGCTCCATAGTGCACTCTGAAGTAACGCTGTAACATCAGACGTACACCTCTCCACAAGGTCCTGATGGAAAACAACTCGTGCTTTTCTGTACAGCTTCCTGAAGCCACACAGGCAAAAATAGTGAAAAGAAAGATGCAAAGTATAAATAGTCCAACTTTATAGATGGCTGTCTCCATGACACCTGCACACCTTAAAACAATGTGGAAACCAAAGGGATGATACCAAGTGAGAGAGAAACGGTGAGTAGAATTCAGTTTAAATCCTAGGAGTGATTCTGAGATGCTTGACAAATATAGGTGCAGAACTACTTTATGATGAGAAGCTGAAGTACCTTTTAGTCTGAGGATCCACTGAAGGATTCAAGAGCTCCTCATCATCGTTGTCTCCCTAAAAACACAGCACCACTAATCTGTCAAAAGTCCACCTGATGTACAGTAGCACTATAGTGACACAGGTACTCTCTGGCTGGTTGCTTATAGCAAAATCCTTTAATCAGTTACCTACAATTAGAAGGTTTTTTAAAGGATGAATAGTGTACACACAGAAATCAGATAGAGGGAAGTTATACATGTCTTAGATCAGTGGAGTCTGATGCGCCGGTTTTCACTTGAGCAGAGGTGTCAAGCAGCTTGATTTCTTCTGCGAAAGACAGAGGGGGACGAGGCAGTCTTTCCGTTTGTCCCATTTGGTCATTCATAGCAAAGCTGGAAAGCAACACCAGACACAGATTACAGTCTGAATGCGTCTGAAACAGACGACTCAGATTCAGAAACAGCATTTTGTGTGCTACAATGAGGCCTCGTCCTGTCTGTCCTCCAACCGCTTCCTCAGCTCTTGATTCGTCAGCCTGAGTTCCTGGAGCAGAGAATCATGATGAGACAACAGAACAGCTGAGTGAATACTGAAAGTAAACATGGACAATGTTTGGTCTTTACTAGACCTTTTTTAATCCCCTAATTGGTTTAGTTTTAGTAAAAGCAGGTATATGTGTAATGACATCCACATTGGTCAAAATTACTATGACTGATGATTTTATGCATAAATACTTTTTCTCTTGTTAAGGTTTATTAGTTTTTATGTAATTTATATGATTTTAGAATAATAACAAGTTATAATAATAATAAGTTTATTTTAAAAAGCAATATTAATAGAATAAAACATATGTACCTTTATGAAGCTGGAAGATTCCTCTACTGTTTCCACCATGTACTTTAACTTCAAGTCTTTCTATGACAAAAAAATTTACGATAATCAAATAAGAAACCGATTTTGATGTTGAATTTAAAATACTGTATTTTTATGTTGTCACTGCTCCTACCTGATAAATAATCTCATCTTTATCCTGCAGCACTAACTGAGCTTCCTCCATTTTTTTCTAAAAAAAACCCACATGAAATAAACAAATCAATAATAGTGACTAATTATAATGACTAACAAACAGATGTTGCCAGGATAAAGACAGAAACTAAACATCTCCAAGTTGAATCTATGGTGTTACCTCCAGGGTCTGAATTGCAGCCTTGAACATGCTTAAATTAACCATGTCCTGCTCTCTCTCTTGCTGGAGGCTCTTGAGCTGAAAAGGTCAAAATGACAATTAAATGTAAAAATTTTACTCTAATGTATGCACTGATTTTATCCACAACATGATGTTAGTACAGAGTTGGTAAGAAGACCGAGAGCCATCGGCACAATCCCAGAATGTGATTCTGTAGGATGACTAGCTACTTGACCCATTGCTGCAGTTTATGACAGGTTAAGGTTGTTGTGTGAAAGATAAAAAACACCGAACCTCTGCTCTAAGTTTCTTTGTTTGTTCCTCCATCATGATATATTCCTCCTCCTGCACAAAAACTCAAATTAGGTTATCTGAAAATACTCACAATGTTAATTCCTAGTCTACTTGTTTGTCTACCAGAAATCACTATATGTACAATAATATTTTGGAAAGGAATTATCTCGTTTCTCAGCAAAAGGTGTACAAAATGGCCTGAAAACTAACATGGCCTGTAAACCAGAACATCATCCTACAACCTGGATCAAACAGCAAAAAAACACACATTGCATCCGAATATATTAATTCATTTTATTAATTATATTAAGTAATTTGAATATGCAAGTTGACCACAAATATATAGAATAATAAAGCAACATAAGACCAGATTAAAGATGTAGCTTGGGTTGATAATGTGATTTAGTCCAACTGGATGACAAGTGTGTTGCGGGGTAGTTTGAAGTTTAAAATTTAGTCAACCTAATTTACTGTTACAGATGATCAACAATCACATTCACAAAATCATTTAGTCAGTCCTACAATGTAACACCATATTATTTTTAAATACTCACCAATCTCTGAATGTTTTTTCTGTTGCATTTCGTTACGTAAAAGTCATTGGCTAAGGAGGACCCACAAGACTCTGCTTCAAGCTGCTGTGCTGCACAGATGGTCTTCTCCAGGCTGACAAAAAGACACAATGTGTTGAATAACCAGAGTATTTAAACACAGATTCAAATCCACTATGCAAAAAGGAAACTATGATCACACATAAGAAACAAAAACCTAAATAATGAAGAATAATTCTGTAGTAACAGTCAGGTATAGGTTGAAAACCACAGGCTCATTGTGTTGAAGACAGCATAGAGATCCAATACAATGAATATGGTAAAACAGGCTTGCAGTTTAATGTTTAGACAGACAGTACATGGACTCGTCTGTGTAACATGTGACTAGTTACGCTTTCACTTGTTTGGTGAGGGCAGCATTCTCTGAGCGCAATGCTGCCATATCCTCATCTGCAACATCCAGCCATTGTCTCATCTCAGCATTCAGGTCCCTTAGCTGGTTCTGGCTGTATTCCAGCTCAGCTATTATGTCAAGCATTTCCTTAGGTGTCCTACACATAAACACAGAAGAAAAAAAGCTTTCATATATTGCTGCTAAGTGAGCACAAACTGTTTTTCCTGGGTGCGTTTATACAGTGAATACTCACATGTTTTCTTCTGTGACATCCATCCTTCTGCTTTATTCGTCCCTCGTCCTGCTGGTGATCCACCACAACTGCAATCACATACTCAGCTATGAGGTCATATCCAGAGATCAATTTAACTAAATCAACTGAACCTTACAGCAACACAACATTAAGCACAGTGTAATACTACTAGTTATGGTCACACTGAAGTTAAAGTAGTAGTAGTAATTAATAATCATTATACACCACCTGGTTTTGGATGAGCAGCAGAATTTAGCCTGTGATATTACCAGCAATTCAACAACCAATAAGTAGAGCATTAATAAAAATGTAATGTTTAGATAATTATAGTTAACTTCAACATGTATGCTACTGGTTTCCACATGTATCAACTCTCTGGGTGGACTCACAGCCAGCCAACATTGTTAACATGCAACTAAAATGATGTTAGGAGCTATGTGAGACGGTAATGCTAATCATATCGTAACAAATGTTCTGAGAAACATGTTATTTGCATTTTGACTGTCTAAACGCCAACGTTAGCTACCACTAGGTGACGTTTAGCATTAACCTCAGACTCAACGATAAATTGAGCAAACATTACTATACTGCATAGACAAATATATTGTTATTTATACTCATATATATGTCTAAAAAACAAACAAACAAAAGTCTTACAAGCAAGTGAATCCCAATGAATATGATTTTAACCACCAGCTGCCCCGCGGAGCCCAGACAGCCTACGGGCTACTACGCACCTGGTGGTTAGCATCAGTTAGCTACGTTTAGAAGCTAACGGCTACAACTATCGTCAGGATGGTTTCAAAAACTATGTAGTTCCCACTCAGGTCACGTTTCTATTACCTTACAGCTAGTGTGAGCACCTTTCTTTATTATTATAAAACATTATCATCGGTTTTCCAGCATTTTAACCAGTGCGCGAGTGTTTTTAAACATGAAAAGGGCAGAACACAATTTTCAAACCCAGATTTAATTTTTTAAATAATTATTACAACTTACAAGATAACAAAATAGTTCCACACTTCCCTTCATGGGATTTCCTTAAGCACTTAAAAAACAAAACCACACAATAAATGATCCGTGTAAAATTGTACACACACACAAAAAAAACATAGAATAAAGCTGACATTTGTATTCAGCAAAACAATTATCAACATGTAAACAATATTTTTGATTTTAATGTAAATTATAGTGTAAGAAAAGGAGGCACTTGTCAAAATAAAGGATTGCAAGATTCACTGTGTTTTAAGGCAAATAGAATTAAAATTACACGATACATAACACTGCAAAGGAGAAGATAAAATAAGTTCGCCTCACACACCAAATATATAATTTGAGAAAATAGTGTTGGTATACTAACCTGTGTACTAATGGCAAATTATTAGAATTTGGGACACAACTTCGTATTTGCAGACATCATGTTATACACTGCAGATTCAGTTTGTTTGCAGTAGTCCCTGACTCAGTAAAACAAGAAGGCAGATTCAAACTAGACTTAGCAATTTCAGAAGAAATCGCGTGGGGGAGCATGATGGCCGCAAGACGCCTGTCGGCGTCTTTGCGGCAAGTTTTTTCAAGTTGACAATGACAAAAAGTTGACAACGACACAAAGTTGACAAAGACACAAAGTTGACAAAGATAAAAAGTCAAAAAGTTGACACAAAGTTGGAAAAGGCAAAAAGGTGAAAAAAGTTAAAAAAGATAAAAAGTTCAAATAAATTGACAAAGTCAAAAAAATCTAAGTTGACAAGGCAAAAAG